>CM075735.1:63232629-63677629 GCA_037974335.1 Prionace glauca | reverse complement strand
TCTCACACACACACTCCTCACACACACACTCCTCTCTCACACACACACTCCTCTCTCACACACACACTCCTCTCTCTCACACACACTCCTCTCTCTCACACACACTCCTCTCTCTCACACACACACTCCACTCTCTCACACACACACTCCTCCTCTCACACACACACTCCTCTCTCAAACACACACTCCTCTCTCACACACACACTCCTCTCTCTCACACACACACTCCTCTCTCTCACACACACACTCCTCTCTCTCACACACACACTCCTCTCTCTCACACACACACTCCTCTCTCACACACACACACTCCTCTCTCACACACACACTCCTCTCTCTCACACACACTCCTCTCTCACACACACACTCCTCTCTCACACACCACACTCCTTTCTCTCACACACACTCTCCTCTCCCTCACACTGTGTCAATATTTTGAAGGAATTATGCAAAGGTTTTGTGTCTCGGTCACATTTGCTCCTGTCTCTCAGCCAGAAGCTCCAGATAGAAGTCCCAGTCCAGGATGTGTCAGACATGGAAGGAGCATTCACTACATGCATCAACAAGATCAGGCAGCCAATCCTCTAATACTTCGAGACTGTCTCCAAGGAGGGGAGAGTATGTGGAAAGACACAAAACCAAGCATTATAAAAGGAAAGAGGAGCAATTGTAATTTTATTTAAGTGACCAATCATCTGATCTGCTGGCCTGGGAACAAGAAGATTAAAATAAATTGCAGACTCACCAGACCCCATACCCCAATGTGCCAAGAGAAATAGTCACTGCAGCTATCCAGGATACAGGACTGAGTGGCTGCCGGCTTTGACTGGGAGGAGCAGGCTAAGTCTGAAACCTTGCCACCAGACTGGGACATACACGAGACAGATCTGCTCTGAATCCCCTCACCACAGCTTACAGAGCACTGGAACAAGACACAAGAGACACTCTGGGAGAGAAGGCATTAAACAGCTCAAATAAAACAATAACTACCAGGATAAACTCAGAAACATTACTCCATTCTCCTCTGGAGAAGGCAATTTGTATTTCCTTTCAATTCCAAATAAAAATCACTGAACAAGAAACTGGGGGTGCGGGGGGGGGGGGGGTGATCTTACCGTCTCACCGGCCAATGCACAGGCTGAGCCAGTAAGACTGCGGGAGAACTGAGAAATCAGGCCTGATTCCTTGCCTCATGCAATCTTACCGGATATCTGGCGCATGGCTCAACATATTGTTTAAATATATTTAAAAGGCCATTTAGCAAGAGTTAGCAAGCCCGGAATGGAATCACCTGAGCTTACCAGCCTCTGTGACCCTCACCAGCGAACGTTGTGTCTGGTGAGGGTCATGTACGGTCCCCATCGACAGGGACCAGGTGAGGGTCATGTACGGTCCCCATCGACAGGGACCAGGTGAGGGTCATGTACGGTCCCCATCGACAGGGACCAGGTGAGGGTCATGTACGGTCCCCATCGACAGGGACCAGGTGAGGGTCATGTACGGTCCCCATCGACAGGGACCAGGTGAGGGTCATGTACGGTCCCCATCGACAGGGACCAGGTGAGGGTCATGTACGGTCCCCATCGACAGGGACCAGGTGAGGGTCATGTACGGTCCCCATCGACAGGGACCAGGTGAGGGTCATGTACGGTCCCCATCGACAGGGACCAGGTGAGGGTCATGTACGGTCCCCATCGACAGGGACCAGGTGAGGGTCATGTACGGTCCCCATCGACAGGGACCAGGTGAGGGTCATGTACGGTCCCCATCGACAGGGACCAGGTGAGGGTCATGTACGGTCCCCATCGACAGGGACCAGGTGAGGGTCATGTACGGTCCCCATCGACAGGGACCAGGTGAGGGTCATGTACGGTCCCCATCGACAGGGACCAGGTGAGGGTCATGTACGGTCCCCATCGACAGGGACCAGGTGAGGGTCATGTACAGTCCCCATCGACAGGGACCAGGTGAGGGTCATGTACAGTCCCCATCGACAGGGACCAGGTGAGGGTCATGTACGGTCCCCATCGACAGGGACCAGGTGAGGGTCATGTACAGTCCCCATCGACAGGGACCAGGTGTGATGGCTTCTCCTTATAGAACCGGAGGCCACTGAGGTCCCCCCTCAGGAGGTCGGGAGCAGGGGGAGTGTCTCCTTGGTTACACCAGTCTGGCACCAGACAGTGCCGTCAAGGGGGTGAAAGCCAGACTGGTGGCAGGTATTTTGGTGTGGGGGTGGGGTTAACCACCCCCACACCAAAGAGGTTTGACATGATCAGGAATAGTCAGCATGGATTTGTCAAGGGCAGGTCGTGCCTTACGAGCCTAGTTGAGTTCTTTGATAATGTGACTGAACACATTGACGAAGGAAGTGCCGTGGACGTAGTGTACATGGACTTCAGCAAGGCTTTTGATAAGGTCCCCCATGCAAGACTTCTTGAGAAGGTGAGAGGGCATGGGATCCAAGGGCCTTTGGCCTTGTGGATCCAGAACTGGCTTGCCTGCAGAAGGCAGAGAGTGGTTGTGGATGGGTCTTTTTCGGAATGGAGGTCAGTCACCAGTGGGGTGCCCCAGGGATCTGTTCTGGGACCCTTGTTGTTTGTCATTTTCATAAATGACCTGGATGAGGAAGTGGAGGGATGGGTTAGCAAGTTCGCTGATGACACGAAGGTCGGCGGTGTTGTGGATGGTCTGGAAGGATGTCAAAAGTTGCAGCAGGACATAGATAGGATGCAGGAATGGGCGGAGAAGTGGCAGATGGACTTCAACGCGGATAAATGTGTAGTAGTCCATTTCGGCAGAACCAACGGGATGAACGAGTACACTATTAAGGGCAGGGGTCTTAGTAGCGTTGAAGAGCAGAAGGATCTCGGGGTCCGGGTTCACAGGACTCTTAAATCGGCCTCGCAGGTGGAGGAGGTGGTCAAGAAGGCGTATGGTGTACTGGCCTTCATTAATCGAGGGATTGAGTTTAGGAGTCGGGAGGTAATGCTGCAACTTTACAGGACCCTTGTCAGGCCTCATTTGGAGTACTGTGCGCAGTTCTGGTCGCCTCACTATAGGAAAGATGTAGAAGCTATTGAAAGGGTGCAGAGGAGATTTACAAGGATGTTGCCTGGACTGGGAGGCATGCCTTATGAAGATAGGTTGAGGGAGCTGGGACTCTTTTCCCTGGAGAGGCGAAGGTTGAGAGGCGACCTGATAGAAGTTTATAAAATGTTGAGAGGAATAGATAGGGTGGACTCTCAGAGGCTATTTCCCCGGGTTGAAATGGTCGCTACGAGAGGACACAGATTTAAGGTGCGGGGAGGGAGGTACAGAGGTGATGTTAGGGGTAAGTTTTTCACTCAGAGGGTGGTGAGTGATTGGAATCGGCTGCCGTCGTCGGTGGTGGAGGCGAACTCGCTGGGGTCTTTTAAAAGACTTCTGGATGAGTATATGGGGTTTAATGGGATTGGGGGTTATAGATAGGTCTATAGATTGGTGGGGTTGATGCGATCGGCGCAACTCGAGGGCCGAAGGGCCTGTTTGTGCTGTAATGTTCTATGTTCTAACCACTGTGTATTGGTGGGCGGGGGAACCACTGATGCATTGTAACCGCGATCAATGGGGTTGAGGGAGGAGGGTGACGATCATTCCACACAAGGGGAGGGGGAGGGGGCGGGGGGCAATCATTCCAGCCAGGGTCTCAAAATTAGTTGCCGGGGCCCCACGGTAACTGGGGGAGGTGTTGGGAGGGGGAGGCTGGCTGATCGCACCAGAGGCAGTGACAGAAACAAACACAACTGGTGCTTTCTGTTACTATTAGCCAGCTTTCGGGTGCTTTCGGCACTGCTCACACCCCCTTCTGCAGGAAACTTTCTGAGATTTTTATATCGCACAGATAAATTCGACTGGTGGGCTTTACCAGAATAATGTATCTGAAACTCACCCACTTTCATGGTGCTACTGGATTTCAAACTTTGTTAGTATGGTCACTGCCCCTCCCCAACCCCTTACCCCCACCCCAATCCACCCCACACCCAACCCATCCCCCACAACCCTCCAACCCAAACCCCCACCATTACACATTTCCTCAGGTTCAGTCCCATTGACACTGTCTCCTGTTGGGTTTCAGTCCCATTGACACTGTCTCCTGTTGGGTTTCAGCCCAATTGACACTGTCTCCTGTTGAGTTTCAGTCCCATTGACACTGTCTCCTGTTGGGTTTCAGTCCCATTGACACTGTCTCCTGTTGGGTTTCAGTCCCATTGACACTGTCTCCTGTTGGGGCTCAGTCCCATGGACACTGTCTCCTGTTGGGGCTCAGTCCCATTGACACTGTCTCCTGTTGGGTTTCAGCCCCATTGACACTGTCTCCTGTTGGGTCTCAGTCCCACTGACACTGTCTCCTATTGGGTTTCAGGCCCATTGACACTGTCTCCTGTTGGCTTTCAGTCCCATTGACACTGTCTCCTGTTGGGTTTCAGTCCCATGGACACTGTCTCCTGTTGTGGCTCAGTCCCATAGACACTGTGTCCTGTTGGGTTTCAGTCCCATTGACACTGTCTCCTGTTGTGGCTCAGTCCCATAGACACTCTCTCCTGTTGGGTTTCAGTCCCAAAGACACTGTCTCCTGTTGTGGCTCAGTCCCATAGACACTGTCTCCTGTTGGGTTTCAGTCCCATTGACACTATCTCCTGGTGGGTTTCAGTCCCATTGACACTGCCTCCTTTTGGGTCTCAGTCCCATTGACACTGTCTCCTGTTGGGTTTCAGCCCAATTGACAGGGTCTCCTGTTGGGTTTCAGTCACATTGACACTGTCTCCTGTTGGGTCTCAGTCCCATTGACACTGTCTCCTGTTGGGTCTCAGTCCAATGGACACTGTCTCCTGTTGGGTCTCAGTCCCATGGACACTGTCTCCTGTTGGGTCTCAGTCCCATGGACACTGTCTCCTGTTGGGTCTCAGTGCCATGGACACTGTCTCCTGTTGGGTTTCACTCCCATAGACACAGTCTCCTGTTGGGGCTCAGTCCTATGGACACTGTCTCCTGTTGGGGCACAGTTCCATAGACACTGTCTCCTGTTGGGTCTCAGTCCCATGGACACTGTCTCCTGTTGGGGCTCAGTCCCATAGACACTGTCTCCTGTTGGGTTTCAGTCCCATGGACACTGTCTCCTGTTGGGTCTCAGTCCCATTGACACTGTCTCCTGTTGGGTCTCAGTCCCATAGACACTGTCTCCTGTTGGGTCTCACTCCCATTGACACCGTCTCCTGTTGGGTCTCAGTCCCATGGACACTGTCTCCTGTTTGGTCTCAGTCCCATGGACACTGTCTCCTGTTGGGTCTCAGTCCCATGGACACTGTCTCCTGTTGGGTCTCAGTCCCATGGACACTGTCTCCTGTTGGGTTTCAGTCCCATACACACTGTCTCCTGTTGGGGCTCAGTCCCATTGACACTGTCTCCTGTTGGGGCTCAGTCCCATAGATTCTGTCTCCTGTTGGGTTTCAGTTCCATAGACACTGTCTCCTGTTGGGGCTCAGTCCCATAGACACTGTCTCCTGTTGGGGCTCAGTCCCATTGACACTGTCTCCTGTTCGGTCTCAGTCCAATTGACACTGTCTCCTGTTGGGTTTCAGTCCCATTGACACTGTCTCCTGTTGGATCTCAGTCCCATAGACACTGTCTCCTGTTGGGTTTCAGTCCCATTGACACTGTCTCCTGTTGGGTTTCGGTCCCATGGACACTGTCTCCTGTTGGCTTTCAGTCCCATTGACACTGTCTCCTGTTGGGTTTCAGTCCCATGGACACTGTCTCCTGTTGGGTTTCAGTCTCATTGACACTGTCTCCTGTTGTGGCTCAGTCCCATAGACACTGTCTCCTGTTGGGTTTCAGTCCCATTGACACTGTCTCCTGTTGTGGCTCAGTCCCATTGACACTGTCTCCTGTTGGGTCTCAGTCCCATGGACACTGTCTCCTGTTGGGTCTCAGTCCCATGGACACTGTCTCCTGTTGGGTCTCAGTCCCATGGACACTGTCTCCTGTTGGGTCTCAGTGCCATGGACACTGTCTCCTGTTGGGTTTCACTCCCATGGACACTGTCTCCTGTTGGGGCTCAGTCCCATGGACACTGTCTCCTGTTGGGGCTCAGTTCCATAGGCACTGTCTCCTGTGAGGTCTCAGTCCCATGGACACTGTCTCCTGTTGGGTCTCAGTCCCATGGACACTGTCTCCTGTTTGGTCTCAGTCCCATGGACACTGTCTCCTGTTGGGTCTCAGTCCCATGGACACTGTCTCCTGTTGGGTCTCAGTCCCATGGACACTGTCTCCTGTTGGGTCTCAGTCCCATGGACACTGTCTCCTGTTGGGTTTCAGTCCCATACACACTGTCTCCTGTTGGGGCTCAGTCCCATTGATACTGTCTCCTGTTGGGGCTCAGTCCCATAGATTCTGTCTCCTGTTGGGTTTCAGTTCCATAGACACTGTCTCCTGTTGGGGCTCAGTCCCATAGACACTGTCTCCTGTTGGGGCTCAGTCCCATTGACACTGTCTCCTGTTCGGTCTCAGTCCAATTGACACTGTCTCCTGTTGGGTTTCAGTCCCATTGACACTGTCTCCTGTTGGATCTCAGTCCCATAGACACTGTCTCCTGTTGGGTTTCAGTCCCATTGACACTGTCTCCTGTTGGGTTTCAGACCCCATGGACACTGTCTCCTGTTGGGGCTCAGTCCCATTGACACTGTCTCCTGTTGGGTTTCAGCCCCATTGACACTGTCTCCTGTTGGGTCTCAGTCCCAATGTCACTGTCTCCTGTTGGGTTTCAGTCCCATTGACACTGTCTCCTGTTGGCTTTCAGTCCCATTGACACTGTCTCCTGTTGGGTTTCGGTCCCATGGACACTGTCTCCTGTTGGCTTTCAGTCCCATTGACACTGTCTCCTGTTGGGTTTCAGTCCCATGGACACTGTCTCCTGTTGGGTTTCAGTCTCATTGACACTGTCTCCTGTTGTGGCTCAGTCCCATAGACACTGTCTCCTGTTGGGTTTCAGTCCCATTGACACTGTCTCCTGTTGTGGCTCAGTCCCATAGACACTGTCTCCTGTTGGGTTCAGTCCCAAAGACACTGTCTCCTGTTGGGTCTCAGTCCCATTGACACTGTCTCCTGTTGGGTCTCAGTCCCATGGACACTGTCTCCTGTTGGGTCTCAGTCCCATGGACACTGTCTCCTGTTGGGTCTCAGTCCCATGGACACTGTCTCCTGTTGGGTCTCAGTGCCATGGACACTGTCTCCTGTTGGGTTTCACTCCCATGGACACTGTCTCCTGTTGGGGCTCAGTCCCATGGACACTGTCTCCTGTTGGGGCTCAGTTCCATAGGCTCTGTCTCCTGTGAGGTCTCAGTCCCATGGACACTGTCTCCTGTTGGGTCTCAGTCCTATGGACACTGTCTCCTGTTTGGTCTCAGTCCCATGGACACTGTCTCCTGTTGGGTCTCAGTCCCATGGACACTGTCTCCTGTTGGGTCTCAGTCCCATGGACACTGTCTCCTGTTGGGTCTCAGTCCCATGGACACTGTCTCCTGTTGGGGCTCAGTCCCATTGATACTGTCTCCTGTTGGGGCTCAGTCCCATAGATTCTGTCTCCTGTTGGGTTTCAGTTCCATAGACACTGTCTCCTGTTGGGGCTCAGTCCCATAGACACTGTCTCCTGTTGGGGCTCAGTCCCATTGACACTGTCTCCTGTTCGGTCTCAGTCCAATTGACACTGTCTCCTGTTGGGTTTCAGTCCCATTGACACTGTCTCCTGTTGGGTTTCAGACCCATGGACACTGTCTCCTGTTGGGGCTCAGTCCCATTGACACTGTCTCCTGTTGGGTTTCAGCCCCATTGACACTGTCTCCTGTTGGGTCTCAGTCCCAATGTCACTGTCTCCTGTTCGTTTTCAGTCCCATTGACACTGTCTCCTGTTGGCTTTCAGTCCCATTGACACTGTCTCCTGTTGGGTTTCGGTCCCATGGACACTGTCTCCTGTTGGCTTTCAGTCCCATTGACACTGTCTCCTGTTGGGTTTCAGTCCCATGGACACTGTCTCCTGTTGGGTTTCAGTCTCATTGACACTGTCTCCTGTTGTGGCTCAGTCCCATAGACACTGTCTCCTGTTGGGTTTCAGTCCCATTGACACTGTCTCCTGTTGTGGCTCAGTCCCATAGACACTGTCTCCTGTTGGGTCTCAGTCCCATGGACACTGTCTCCTGTTGGGTCTCAGTCCCATGGACACTGTCTCCTGTTGGGTCTCAGTCCCATGGACACTGTCTCCTGTTGGGTCTCAGTGCCATGGACACTGTCTCCTGTTGGGTTTCACTCCCATAGACACTGTCTCCTGTTGGGGCTCAGTCCCATGGACACTGTCTCCTGTTGGGGCTCAGTTCCATAGGCACTGTCTCCTGTGAGGTCTCAGTCCCATGGACACTGTCTCCTGTTGGGGCTCAGTCCCATAGACACTGTCTCCTGTTGGGTTTCAGTCCCATGGACACTGTCTCCTGTTGGGTCTCAGTCCCACTGCCACTGTCTCCTGTTGGGTCTCAGTCCCATAGACACTGTCTCCTGTTGGGGCTCAGTCCCATTGACACTGTCTCCTGTTGGGTCTCATTCCCATGGACACTGTCTCCTGTTGGGTCTCAGACCCATAGACACTGTCTCCTGTTGGGTCTCAGTCCCATTGACACTGTCTCCTGTTGGGTCTCAGTCCCATGGACACTGTCTCCTGTTAGGTCTCAGTCCCATGGACACTGTCTCCTGCTGGGTTTCAGTCCCATAGACACTGTCTCCTGTTGGGGCTCAGTCCCATTGACACTGTCTCCTGTTGGGGCTCAGTCCCATAGATTCTGTCTCCTGTTGGGTTTCAGTTCCATAGACACTGTCTCCTGTTGGGGCTCAGTCCCACTGACACTGTCTCCTGTTGTGTCTCAGTCCCATGGATACTGTCTCCTGTTGGGTTTCAGTCCAATTGACACTGTCTCCTGTTGGGGCTCAGTCCCATTGACACTGTCTCCTGTTGGGTCTCAGTCCCCAAGACACTGTCTCCTGTTGGGTCTCAGTCCCATTGACACTGTCTCCTGTTGGGTCTCAGTCCCATGGACACTGTCTCCTGTTGGGTCTCAGACCCATAGACACTGTCTCCTGTTGGGGCTCAGTCCCATGGACACTGTCTCCTGTTGGGTCTCAGTCCCATGGACACTGTCTCCTGTTGGGTCTCAGTCCCATTGACACTGTCTCCTGTTGGGTCTCAGTCCCATGGACACTGTCTCCTGTTGGGTCTCAGACCCATAGACACTGTCTCCTGTTGGGGCTCAGTCCCATTGACACTGTCTCCTGTTGGGTCTCAGTCCCATTGACACTGTCTCCTGTTGGGTCTCAGTCCCATTGACACTGTCTCCTGTTGGGTCTCAGACCCATAGACACTGTCTCCTGTTGGGTCTCAGTCCCAATGACACTGTCTCCTGTTGGGTCTCAGTCCCATGGACACTGTCTCCTGTTGGGTCTCGGTCCCATGGACACTGTGTCCTGTTGGGTCTCAGTCCCACTGACACTGTCTCCTGTTGGGTCTCAGTCCCATGGATACTGTCTCCTGTTGGGTTTCAGTCCAATTGACACTGTCTCCTGTTGGGGCTCAGTCCCATTCACACTGTCTCCTGTTGGGTCTCAGTCCCCAAGACACTGTCTCCTGTTGGGTCTCAGTCCCATTGACACTGTCTCCTGTTGGGTCTCAGTCCCATGGACACTGTCTCCTGTTGGGTCACAGTCCCATTGACACTGTCTCCTGTTGGGTCTCAGTCCCATGGACACTGTCTCCTGTTGGGTCTCAGACCCATAGACACTGTCTCCTGTTGGGGCTCAGTCCCATTGACACTGTCTCCTGTTGGGGCTCAGTCCCATTGACACTGTCTCCTGTTGGGTTTCAGTCCAATTGACACTGTCTCCTGTTGGCTTTCAGTCCCATTGACACTGTCTCCTGTTGGATCTCAGTCCCATAGACACTGTCTCCTGTTGGGGCTCAGTCCCATGGACACTGTCTCCTGTTGGGTCTCAGTCCCATGGACATTGTCTCCTGTTGGGGCTCAGTCCCATAGACACTGTCTCCTGTTGGGGCTCAGTCCCATGGACACTGTCTCCTGTTGGGGCTCAGTCCCATGGACACTGTCTCCTGTTGGGTCTCAGTCCCATGGACACTGTCTCCTGTTGGGGCTCAGTCCCATTGACACTGTCTCCTGTTGGGGCTCAGTCCCATGGACACTGTTTCCTGTTGGGTCTCAGTCCCATTGACACTGTCTCCTGTTGGGGCTCAGTCCCATTGACACTGTCTCCTGTTGGGGCTCAGTCCCATAGATTCTGTGTCCTGTTGGGTTTCAGTTCCATAGACACTGTCTCCTGTTGGGGCTCAGTCCCACTGACACTGTCTCCTGTTTGGTCTCAGTCCCATGGATACTGTCTCCTGTTGGGTTTCAGTCCAATTGACACTGTCGCATGTTGGGGCTCAGTCCCATTGACACTGTCTCCTGTTGGGTCTCAGTCCCACAGACACTGTCTCCTGTTGGGTCTCAGTCCCATTGACACTGTCTCCTGTTGGGTCTCAGTCCCATGGACACTGTCTCCTGTTGGGTTTCAGTCCAATTGACACTGTCTCCTGTTGGGTCTCAGTCCCATGGACACTGTCTCCTGTTGGGTCTCAGACCCATAGACACTGTCTCCTGTTGGGGCTCAGTCCCATGGACACTGTCTCCTGTTGGGTCTCAGTCCCATGGACACTGTCTCCTGTTGGGTCTCAGTCCCATTGACACTGTCTCCTGTTGGGTCTCAGTCCCATGGACACTGTCTCCTGTTGGGTCTCAGACCCATAGACACTGTCTCCTGTTGGGGCTCAGTCCCATTGACACTGTCTCCTGTTGGGTCTCAGTCCCATTGACACTGTCTCCTGTTGGGTCTCAGTCCCATTGACACTGTCTCCTGTTGGGTCTCAGACCCATAGACACTGTCTCCTGTTGGGTCTCAGTCCCAATGACACTGTCTCCTGTTGGGTCTCAGTCCCATGGACACTGTCTCCTGTTGGGTCTCGGTCCCATGGACACTGTGTCCTGTTGGGTCTCAGTCCCACTGACACTGTCTCCTGTTGGGTCTCAGTCCCATGGATACTGTCTCCTGTTGGGTTTCAGTCCAATTGACACTGTCTCCTGTTGGGGCTCAGTCCCATTGACACTGTCTCCTGTTGGGTCTCAGTCCCCAAGACACTGTCTCCTGTTGGGTCTCAGTTCCATTGACACTGTCTCCTGTTGGGTCTCAGTCCCATGGACACTGTCTCCTGTTGGGTCTCAGTCCCATTGACACTGTCTCCTGTTGGGTCTCAGTCCCATGGACACTGTCTCCTGTTGGGTCTCAGACCCATAGACACTGTCTCCTGTTGGGGCTCAGTCCCATTGACACTGTCTCCTGTTGGGGCTCAGTCCCATTGACACTGTCTCCTGTTGGGTTTCAGTCCAATTGACACTGTCTCCTGTTGGCTTTCAGTCCCATTGACACTGTCTCCTGTTGGGGCTCAGTCCAATTGACACTGTCTCCTGTTGGGTCTCAGTCCCATGGACACTGTCTCCTGTTGGGGCTCAGTCCCATTGACACTGTCTCCTGTTGGGGCTCAGTCCCATGGACACTGTTTCCTGTTGGGTCTCAGTCCCATTGACACTGTCTCCTGTTGGGGCTCAGTCCCATGGACACTGTTTCCTGTTGGGGTTCAGTCCCAGAATCACTGGGCCCGATTTTACCAAAACTCGCTGTAAATTCAAGCGTGAGATTTGTAACGTGGTCCGTACCCGAAACCAAGCAGATCGCACCTTTACTAACACCTGATTTGGGCGCGGATTAAATGTATTAGCATACATTAGCATACATTTCAATTGATTTCATGAACCGTGCGCCCAACCACCATATCCCATATTACTGTTTTCGGGTCCATTCTGGATCCGTGCTGCTATCAACCTGCAGGATAAAAATCCAAAGCGGATTCCTATTCCGCAGGGGTACCTCTGAAGCCCATCCTCCTTGAACAACCTTCGCAGACCCCCTGCTCACCACCCTGGCAGACCCACCCCCACAGTCTGACTCCCCCCCGGGAGGCAGGCCCCCCCTCGGCAGAGCACACCCCCACCCAACCTCCCTGGGTTGCTGCTCTCCTTCCACCACCTTTCTGACCTGCGCTCGTCGATGTGGAGATGCCGGTGTTGGACCGGGGTGAACACAGTAAGATGTCACGTAACACCAGGTTAGAGTCCTGTTGGACTGGTGTTGTGGGACTTCTCACTGCACTCGTTGAACATCCTGCAGCAGCTTCCCGGCCTTCCGCTGGTGTCTGTCGGAGGAGAGGGGGGTGGGTCAGGTCGATCTCTGGTTGGTGGGGGGGGGAGGGTAGGATGGTCTTGGGAGAATCTCCACCAGCGCCCACCCCACAACCAGTGATCCATCTGACCCGCCCCCCTCTCCTCCGGCAGACACCAGTGGAAGGCCGGGAAGGTGCTGCAGGATGTTCAACGAGTGCAGTGAGAAGTCCCACAACACCAGTCCAACAGGACTCTAACCTGGTGTTGTGAGACATCTTACTGTGTTCACCCCGGTCCAACACCGGCATCTCCACATCAACGAGTCTGACCACGGAGGGGAGGTCTGCCGGAGGGACCTACCTCCCTGAGGGGTCCAATCGCAGACGGGGGGGGGGGGGCTGCCTCCCGGGGGCTTCTGATTGGAGAGGGGCTGCCTCCCAGGGGGGACTGATCGGGGGTGCTGCCTCCCGGGGGGGGGATCTGATTGGGGGGCGTCTGCCCGGGGGGGCCCAGTCTCCCAGGGGGGTCCTCCGCCCCATCCCCCGCTCTCTCTGCTGGTTGTGTTTCTCGTGCCCGGACGCACTGTTACAGATTTTTTTCGAATTGCGCATGTGCAGTTCGGAGTTCTGATCGTTCCGGCAGCGCTAAGCCCCGCCCCACAGCGTGGATCAGACCGGAATGGGCAAAAAAGTATACGGGCGGAATGAGGATTCCGGGCTTGGATCTGTTTTACATCCGGACCCGGCTCTTAGCCTCCAATTGGTAAAATCAGGCCCAATGTCTCCGGGTGGATTTCTCTCCCGTAGACACCGTCTCCGGGTGGATTTCTCTCCCGTAGACACCGTCTCCGGGTGGATTTCTCTCCCAAAGACACTGTCTCCGGGTGGATTTCTCTCCCAAAGACACCGTCTCCGAGTGGATTTCTCTCCCGTAGACACCGTCTCCGAGTGGATTTCTCTCCCGTAGACACCGTCTCCGGGTGGATTTCTCTCCCAAAGACACTGTCTCCGGGTGGATTTCTCTCCCAAAGACACTGTCTCCGGGTGGATTTCTCTCCCGTAGACACTGTCTCTGGGTGGATTTCTCTCCCGTAGACACTGTCTCCGGGTGGATTTCTCTCCCAAAGACACCGTCTCCGAGTGGATTTCTCTCCCGTAGACACCGTCTCCGAGTGGATTTCTCTCCCAAAGACACTGTCTCCGGGTGGATTTCTCTCCCGTAGACACCGTCTCCGAGTGGATTTCTCTCCCGTAGACACTGTCTCCGGGTGGATTTCTCTCCCGTAGACACCGTCTCCGAGTGGATTTCTCTCCCGTAGACACCGTCTCCGAGTGGATTTCTCTCCCGTAGACACCGTCTCCGGTTGGATTTCTCTCCCGTAGACACCGTCTCCGAGTGGATTTCTCTCCCGTAGACACCGTCTCCGGGTGGATTTCTCTCCCGTAGACACTGTCTCCGGGTGGATTTCTCTCCCGTAGACACCGTCTCCGGGTGGATTTCTCTCCCGTAGACACCGTCTCCGAGTGGATTTCTCTCCCGTAGACACCGTCTCCGGGTGGATTTCTCTCCCGTAGACACCGTCTCCGAGTGGATTTCTCTCCCGTAGACACCGTCTCCGGGTGGATTTCTCTCCCATAGACACTGTCTCCGGGTGGATTTCTCTCCCGTAGACACTGTCTCCGGGTGGATTTCTCTCCCGTAGACACTGTCTCTGAGTGGATTTCTCTCCCGTAGACACTGTCTCTGAGTGGATTTCTCTCCCGTAGACACTGTCTCTGGGTGGAATTCTCTCCCGTAGAAACTATTTCCTGTTGGGTTTCAGGCCAATATTCACTGTGTGCTGTTGGGATTCAGTCCATTGACACTGTCTCCTTTTGGGTTTCATTCCCATAGACACTGTCTCATGTTAGGTTTCAATCCCATAGATACTCTCCCCTGTTGGGTCTCCCCCTGATAGACACTGTCTCGGATGCAGATCATGTTACAGGCCCGACGCCCGAATTTACCGCGATTTTACACCTGAAAATGGGCATGAATTTTTGGTAAAATCAGGCCCATTGTCTCCTGTTGGATGTCAATCCCTTAGATACGGTCTCCTGTTGGATGTCAATCCCTTAGATACGGTCTCCTGTTGGGTGTCTGTCCCTTAGATACGGTCTCCTGTTGGATGTCAATCCCTTAGATACGGTCTCCTGTTGGGTGTCAGTCCCTTAGATACGGTCTCCTGTTGGGTTTCACTCTTGTGGACACTGTCTCCTGTTGGGTTTTAGTCCCATTGACACTGTCTCCTGTTGGGTTTCAGTCCCATTGACACTGTCTCCTGTTGGGTTTTAGTCCCATTGACACTGTCTCCTGTTGGGTTTTAGTCCCATTGACACTGTCTCCTGTTGGGTTTTAGTCCCAGTGATACTGTCTCCTGTTGGATTTCACTCCCATAAACAATTCCCTGTTGGATTTCCATCCAATAGAGATTGTCTCCTATTAGGCCATAAAGGTTCCATATCCTCCTGTGCTCCTGGAATGGGACGATGCCTGGGTAATAGGTGTTATTTTGTCAGTTACAGTTTCCACTCCTAATTTCTGCATTCTAATGTATGGTCGCATAGCCACTGTCGGAGCTGACAGGTTAGCAGGTATTTCTTAGCAACATACAACACACAGGCTCAAACATAGTGAAGTCATCATGATTGAGGCTCACGTTGTGAACCCATAACATAAAAATTGTTTTCTGCACCCCATTGGAGAACACTGGGTAGCAAAAACATTGGGAAGATAGCACGATCTGAGAGGTTAAAACTATCCCAATAGACTGAACAGTCTGAAGCTGCTTCCTCTAGGGAAGTGTGAGGGTGACCTTGTTGAAAGGTCAGTTACTGGGGCATAGATTTAAGGTGATTAGTAGAAATAGTAGTGAGGACATCTGGAAAACCTTTTCACCCAGAGGGTGAAGGACATCTGGCATACACTGCCTAATGATGGTTGAGGCTGAAATGTGCAACTTATTTAAAAGGCACCTGGGTCTGTGTCTGAAGTGCTGCAGCCCATAAGTAGTCTCACAACGCCTTGTTAAAGTCCAACAGGTTTATCTGGTAGCCAAAGCCACTAGCTTTCCAAGCGCTGTTTCTTCATCAGGTGAGAAGCACACCTTGAAAGCTAGCGGCGTTTGCTACCAAATAAACCTGTTGGACTTTAACCTGGTGTTGTGAGACTTCTCATTGTGCTTACCCCAGTCCAACACCGGCATCTCCACATCATAGCAACCCGCAAGACCAGTGACCAGGTGCTGGAAGATGCAATTAAAATAAATGTCTCGTTTCTTTTCTCTCTCTTTTTTTCAGCTGGTGCAAAAACGATGGGCTGAATGGCCTCTTACCCTACTGCAACTTTCCTGTGGTTCTATCATTTTGTAAGAAAGATATTTCCACTGGAGGGAAAGTCCAGGACTGGCGAACTCATTGACATAGTGTGAATTGATGTGAATCACATAAATAGATCGAAAGGGAACCTTGATAAACATTTAAACACATGCTGGTGGGGTTAGTTAAGACATGAAGAGGAGTTGGGTCGGGAACATTAACATCAGGACAGAGCAGTTGGCCTGAATGGCCAGCTTCTGTGTTGTAAAGTCAATGTGTCACTTACCAAGCTCCAGGCCCCAATATACCACGAGAAGACATCTCTGCAGGCGGCAAGCTCACAGACCTGAACTCCCAAGGGCTTTAACTGAGAGGAACAAACAAAGTCTGGGAGCTGGTTCCCTGACTTTAACACACATGAAACAGACCTGGTCTGAATCCCCTCACCGCACGTTACTGAACACTGAAAAACAG
The DNA here is from genome assembly GCA_037974335.1 of Prionace glauca. Taxonomy (NCBI): domain Eukaryota; kingdom Metazoa; phylum Chordata; class Chondrichthyes; order Carcharhiniformes; family Carcharhinidae; genus Prionace; species Prionace glauca. Next base: position 63,661,455 of record CM075735.1, on the reverse strand, counting down.
AACAGGAGGTACTTACAGAATTAAAAATAAACATAACACGCAAGCCAAGAGGCAGCCTGCTAAGGTTATTGTTTATTACAAAGTTTTATTTAAAAGAAGTAAAGAAACAGAAGGAATCAATTTGTTCACCTTTGCTCCATATCTCTTGACACCTTATAAGGAGTGAGGTCTTCTGTTAACAAATGTACATTGTTAAGTAAATTTGAGACAAAGGGGATATCTCCTTCAAAGGGGCAGCAGAGACATGATGGATCAAATGGCCTCTTTCTGTTCTGTGATACCCTATGATAATGAAATGCAGTCACTGTTGTTTAAACAGCCACAGCCTGTACATCTGAATGCTTTATTGCCATCAACTAAACCTTAAGCTTTCCACATCCTGCTGAGATGTCATTGATGAAGAACCTTACACTGCCATTGGTGTACTGAGGGAGTGCTGCACTGTTGGAGATCCTGTCTTTCAGATAAAATGTTAAGGTGAGGCCCTCTCCGGTGGACACAGGAATTCCAGGAAAGTAAGATCAGCAGGTCTGGATGGATATATTCCAGCAGGTTCTGGTCGTTGTGGTACATGTGGGTGCCAACGACGTAGGCAAAGTGCGGACTGAGGATCTGGGGAGGAAGTATGAAAAACTGGGAATGGAATTAAAAAGTAGAACCGACAAGGTGGTTATCTCTGGGCTACTGCCTGAACCGAGTGCAGACGGGCATAGGGTTGATAAGATTAAAGAAGTGAATGGGTGGCTCAGGGATTGATGTGGGATGCATGGATTTGAATTTATGGGGCATTGGCATCAGTATTGGGGTAGGTGGGACCTGTTCAGGTGGGATGGGGTTGGTTTGAATCATGCTGGGACCAGAGTCCTGGCGAATCGTGTAAAGAGGACTGTAGACAGGGCTTTAAACTAATGGCCGGGGGTGGGGGTGGGGGTGGGGGGGGTGGGGGGGGGGGGGGAGGAGGAGGAGGAAGAGGAGGAGGAGGAGGAGGGGATGTGGAGAGGGTGCGAGGGTAGGTGAAATTTCAGGGTTGTGAGTAAGATTGGTGGTGTTCTGGCAAATAGGTGAAGGCTGGGATGAAGACACTTTATCTGAATGCATTCGGAACAAAGTGAATGAGCTGGTGGCGCAGATCAGCACAAATGGATATGATCTGGTGGCCATTACAGAGACGTGGCTGCAAGGTGACAGGGACTGGGAGCTGAATGTACAGGGGACGCGGTGGGCTTGAGGAGTTCTTGGAATGCTGCCGGGATAGTTTCCTCGAACAGTGTGTGTTGGAGCCGACGAGGGAGCGAGCTATCTTGGATCTGGTGTTGTGTAATGAGGCGGGTAGAATTAGGGACCTTGTGGTGAAGGATCTTCTTGGGAAGAGTGATCATTGTATGGTGGAGTTTCTGATGCAGATGGACGAGGAGAAAGTGGGTTACCGGACATGTGTCCTTTGTTTGAACAGAGGGGAGTACGGTAGGATGAGAGAAGAATTGGCGAATGTGGACTGGGGGAACGCGTTGGAAGGTAGGTCTGCTGAGGAACAGTGGAGGATCTTTAAGGAGATCTTTCTTGGTGCTCAGCAGAAATTTATTCCGATGGTTAAAAAGGATCGTAGGAGGAGAGGTAATAAGCCGTGGATAACGAAGGAGGTGAAGGAAAGTGTTAAATTAAAAGCGGAGGTGTTTAGAGTAGCTAAGAGTAGTGGGCGAGAAGAGGATTGGGAGAGGGTTAAATGTCAACAAAGAATGACAAAGAAGTTGATAAAGAAGGGTAGGATAAACTACGAAGCTGGGCTAGCGCTTAATATAAAAAAGGATAGTAAGAGTTTTTATAAATATATAAAAAGGAAGAGGCTGGCTAGGGTGAATGTTGGACCCTTAGAGGATGAGAGGGGGGACTTAGTGGTAGGGGATGGGGAAATGGCTGAGGTCTTGAATGACTTTTTTGTTTCGGTCTTCACGGAGGAGGACGTGAATAATTTGCCCGGTGTTAGCGATGGAAAGATGGTAGGATTGGAGGGCCTGAATGACATTATTGTTACTAGAGAGACGGTGCTCGACAGACTGGAGGGACTGATTGTCGACAAGTCTCCAGGACCGGATGGAATGCACCCAAGGGTTCTGAAAGAAATGGTGGAGGTTATAGTGGATGCCTTGGTGATTATTTTCCAAACGTTGCTGGATTCCGGGGAAGTGCCGGAAGATTGGAAAGCGGCTAATGTTACGTTGTTGTTTAAGAAGGGTGGCAGGCAAAAGGCAGGGAATTATAGGCCGGTTAGTTTAACGTCTGTTGTAGGTAAAATGTTAGAATCCGTGATCAAGGAGAAAATAGCGAGGCATCTTCAGGAGAATTGTTTGATAGAGCGGACACAGCATGGTTTCGTTAAGGGGAAGTCGTGTCTGACGAATTTATTGGAGTTCTATGAGGATGTGTCTAGGGCGGTGGATAGAGGAGAGCCGGTAGATGTGGTGTTTCTTGATTTTCAGAAGGCGTTTGATAAGGTGCCTCACAAGAGGTTATTACCGAAGGTCAGGGGGCATGGAGTTGGGGGGTAGGGTGTTAGCGTGGATAGAGGATTGTCTGTCAAATAGGAGGCAGAGAGTGAGGGTCAATGGGTGCTATTCAGATTGGCGGTTGGTGACTAGTGGAGTGCCCCAGGGGTCGGTGCTGGGGCCTCAGCTATTTACCATTTATATAGATGATCTGGAGGAGGGAACCGAGTGTATGGTGTCGAAATTTGCTGATGACACCAAGATTGGTGGAACGGCAAATTGTGCGGAGGGTGTAGAGAGTCTGCAGAAGGATCTAGATAGGCTGGGCGAATGGGCCAGGAAATGGCAAATGGAATTTAATGTTGGCAAGTGTGAAGTTGTCCACTTTGGTAGGAATAATGGTAGGAAGGACTATTACTTACATGGCGAAAAACTGCAGCAGGCGACGGTGCAGAGGGACCTCGGGGTCCTTGTGCATGAGTCGCAAAAACCCAGCTTGTAGGTGCAGCAGGTGGTCAGGAAGGCGAATGGGATGCTGGCCTTCATAGCGAGGGGGATTGAATATAAAAGTAGGGAGGTCTTGCTGCAACTGTACAGGGCACTGGTGAGGCCGCAGCTGGAGTACTGTGTGCAGTTTTGGTTGCCGCACTTACGCAAGGATATTTTGGCCTTGGAGGGAGTGCAGAGGAGGTTTACTAAGCTGATACCGGAGTTGAGGGGGTTGAACTATGAGGAGAGGCTGAATAAACTAGGCTTGTACTCGTTAGAGTTTAGAAGAATGAGGGGAGATCTCATTGAGACGTATAAGATGATGAATGGGATGGATAGGATAGAGGTGGAGAGGCTCTTCCTGCTCAGAAAGGACAGGAGGACTAGAGGGCACAGCCTCAAGATAAAGGGAACAGAGTTGAGGAGGAACTTCTTCACTCAAAGGGTAGTGAATCTCTGGAATTCTCTGCCCGTTCAAGTGGTGGAGGCTGCCTCGCTAAATACTTTTAAGACGCGGGTTATAGAACATAGAACATTACAGCACAAACAGGCCCTTCGGCCCTCGAGTTGCACCGATCGCATCAACCCCACCAATCTATAGACCTATCTATAACCCCCAATCCCATTAAACCCCATATACTCATCCAGAAGTCTTTTAAAAGACCCCAGCGAGTTCGCCTCCACCACCGACGACGGCAGCCGATTCCAATCACTCACCACCCTCTGAGTGAAAAACTTACCCCTAACATCACCTCTGTACTTCCCTCCCCGCACCTTAAATCTGTGTCCTCTCGTAGCGACCATTTCAACCCGGGGAAATAGCCTCTGAGAGTCCACCCTATCTATTCCTCTCAACATTTTATAAACTTCTATCAGGTCGCCTCTCAACCTTTTTCTTTTTTTTTTCCTTGACATTGATGGGTTTTTGATAAGAGAAGGGATTAAGGGTTATGGGGAGAGGGCGGGAATGTGAAACTGATCCACTTTAGATCAGCCATGATCTTATTGAATGGCACGCTTGAGGGGCTAGATGGTCTACTCCTGCTCCTATTTCTTATGTTCTTATGTTCCATCACAAGGCCACTGCCAGCAACAACTCCCTCCACTGATCGACTAAAATACCCATTCTCACAAAGCACCCATTCCCCACAGCCAATCGGTAAGCATGCAGACCTTTAGGCTGGAATCTTCCACCTGCTTTTCCTGGCAGGATCTTCTGGTCCCACCAACCCCTCTGGGTTTCCCAAAGGCTCGGGGAGTGCATCGAACAGGAAACCCCATCCACAATGGCGGGGGCGGAAGATCCTGCTGCTGGCCAATGGCAGGCGTCACTGTGAAACCGATTATGGTGGACGTGGAGAATCCCACCCTTTCTTACCTGAATGGATGATGTTTGAACATGTCAGTCACTCAGTCGTTTCACAAAGAACAAATTACAGCACAGGAACAGGCCCTTTGGCCCTCCGAGCCTGCACTGACCATGTTGCCTGACTGAACTAAAACCCCCTTACCCTTCCGGGAATCATATCCCTCTATTCCCATCCTATTCATCTACTTGTCAAGGTGCCCCTTAAAAGTCACTATTGTATCTGCTTCCACTACCTCCCCTGGCAGCGAGTTCCGGGCACCCACCACCCTCTGTGTAAAATAAACTTGCCTCGTACATCTCCTTTAAACCTTGCCCCTTAAACCTGTGCCTCCTAATAACTGACTCTTCCACCCTGGGGAAAAGCTTCTGACTATCCACTCTGTCCACGCCCCTCTATCAGGTCTCCCCTCAACCTCCGTCGTTCCAGTGAGAACAAACCAAGTTTCTCCAACCTCCCCTCATAGCTAATGCCCTCCACGGTAAATCTTTTCTGTACCCTCTCCAAACATTGCAGATATTTTCTTCAACTAACAAACAAAACTGTTCAAAGTCTCTAAACAGTAGTTCTTTTCTAATGTCCTTGTGACTGTTTCTTCTATAGTCGCTCCTAAAAATATCCTGCAGATTAATCTTTCATTGTTGGAGATAAGAACATAAGAACATAAGAACTAGGAGCAGGAGTAGGCCATCTAGCCCCTCGAGCCTGCCCCGCCATTCAATAAGATCATGGCTGATCTGTCGTGGCTCAGCTCCACCTTCCCGCCCTCTCCCCATAACCCTTAATCCCTTCTCTTATCAAAAACCCATCAACCCGTTTCTTAAAAATATTTAGCGAGGCAGCCTCCACCACTTCAACGGGCAGAGAATTCCAGAGATTCACCACCCTTTGAGTGAAGAAGTTCCTCCTCAACTCCGTTCTAAACCGCCCCCCCCCTTTATCTTGAGGCTGTGCCCCCTAGTCCTACTGTCTTTTTTGAACGGGAAGAGTCTCTCCACCTCTATCCTATCCATCCCATTCATCATCTTATACGTCTCAATGAGATCTCCCCTCATTCTTCTAAACTCTAACGAGTACAAGCCTGAACAGTTGGAGAATTGGTAATTTGGAAGAGGAGCAGGGGAGATAACCCACTGCGCCCTGGTTAGTATTTATCCTTCCACCAATATCACCTAAACAGATTATTCAGTTTCATTACGTTTCTCATAGAGTCATAGTTTCTGGGATCTTGCTGTGCAAAAAATGGCTGCCACATCCCCTACATTACACTAATTGGTACGTTTTAGAAGTCTTTCACTGGCAATGAAGTCCTGAGGACAGGGAAGGTTCTGGTGAAGTGCAAGTTCTTCCTTTAGTGGAACAAAGTGTTTGAGTGGAGTGAACAGAGACTAGTTTGAGACATACCTCAGACCAATGGCCAGAGCTCCATGTAGCACACTGCAGCATACTGCAGGCCTGCTGGCTGGGCGGCTTCACTGTAATTGCGGCACATTCCACATCGTCCCGGACTGTCTCGCCTTGACTCCCCTCCGACAGGGTACAGAACACAGAGCGGGTCTGCACCCCTCCCCCACACGTCATTGAGCAAGTGCTCCACTCCCCTGTCTTCCAGCTGAATGGTTGATCCAGAATTAATGTCAACATCAGGTTACAACCGATCTGCATTCTGCGCAACACTTGCTCCGATTCCACTCCCATACCCCCCCTGCACAGTCCAAACAGGTTCCTGATACCCAGTGATTTCACACTGCCACGGCCCAGGGGTTGATACAGGAGGCTGACTGTCGATACTGAACCATAGAACCATAGAACCCTACAGTGCAGAAACAGGCCCTTCGGCCCATCGAGTCTGCACCGAACACAATCCCACCCAGACCCTATCCCCATATCCCTACACATTTTACCTGCTAATCCCTCTAACCTACACATCCCAGGACACTAAGGGGCAATTTTAGCATAGCCAATGAACCTAACCCGCACATCTTTGGACTGTGGGAGGAAACCGGAGCACCCGGAGAAAACCCACGCAGACACGAGGAGAATGTGCAAACTCCACACAGGCAGTGACCCGAGCCGGGAATCGAACCCAGGACCCTGGAGCTGTGAAGCAGCAGTGCTAACCACTGTGCTACCGTGCCGCCCACTGAGGATCAGCTGTAGCCATGAGGGGAGGTATTGTGGGGTATAGTGAGGAAATGACAGACATCCAGTAATGTATGGATAAAAACCAGCCTGTTCCACAGGAGGAACAGCTCAGGATCCTTTTTCTCAGAGAAGCTGCAGGGCTACCTCATGGTCATCTTAAAAATTATGAAGGAGTTTTGACGGGGTAGACACGGAAACATTTTTCCATTTATGGTAGAGTCAAAAACTCCATGGTTGGAATCACACAGATAGACAGATGCACAACATTACACACAGACAGAGACAGACAGATAGAGGCATGCCAAACAGGTGCAAGGAGACAGACAGGGGCACGCAGACAGTCAGGGACATGCAGACAGACAAGGGAAGGCAGACAGACAGGGGCAAGCAGACAGACAAGGGAAGGCAGACAGACAGGGGGCACGCAGACAGTCAGGGACATGCAGACAGACAAGGGAATGCAGACAGACAGGGGCAAGCAAGCACACAGGCAAACAGAAGAAAGCAGACAGAGGCACACAGACACATTCACAGGTAGAGGCACGCAGACAGACAGAAGCAAACAGACAGACAGGGTAACGCAGGCAAACAAGGTCAAGCAGGCAGACAGACAGATGGAGACAAGCAGACAGACAGGGGCACGTAGACATACAGGCGTTCATAGACAAAAAGAGGAAGCAGGCAGACAGAATCATACAGAGGCACACAGACACAGATGGAGGAATACAGACAGACAGAAGCAAGCAGACAGACAGGGGCAGCCAGATAGACAAGGGCGCGCAGACAGTCGGGCAAGCAGGCAGATAGGGGCAAGCTGACAGACAGCGTTACGCAGACAGATGAACGCAAACAGGTAGATGCAAATAGGGGCACGCAGACAGACGGGGGCATGCAGACAGACGGGGGCACGCAGACAGACGGGGGCACGCAGACAGACGGGGGCACGCAGACAGACGGGGGCACGCAGACAGACGGGGCACGCAGACAGACGGGGCACGCAGACAGACGGGGCACGCAGACAGACGGGGCACGCAGACAGACGGGGCACGCAGACAGACGGGGCAAGCAGACAGACAGGGGCACGCAGACAGACAGATAGGGGCAAGCAACAGACAGGAACAAGCAGGCAGACAGAGGCACTTTGCACTTTGGAAGGAGTAATTTGACAGGGAGGTTTACTGTGAAAGGTACTTGGAAGTTCTGAAGAACAAAGGGACCTTGCTGTGTTTGTTCATAGATTTCTGAAGGCAGAAAATCAGGTTAATAGGGTAATGAAAAAGGCATAGGCCTTTATTAATTGGGGTATAGATTATAAAAGCAGAGAGGTCACGGTGGAATCGTATAGATCTCTGGTGAGGCCACAGCTGGAGTACTGTGCCACATCGGAAGGATGTGAATGTACTGGAGGGGGTGCAGAGGAGATTCATCAGGCTATTGCCTGGGATGGAACATTGAAGTTATAAAGAGAGGTTGGATAGGCTTGAGTTGTTTTATTTGGAGCAGAGAAGACTGAGGAGTGACCTGATTGAGGTGTTCAAGATTATGACATGGTGGATAGGGAGCAGCTGTTGAAGGGTCAGCTACAAAGGGACACAAATTAAAAATGAGCAGAGGGAGGTTTAGGGGGAGATTTGAGGGAAAACCTTTTTACCCAGAGGGTGGTGACGGTCTGGAATGCACTGTCTGGAATGTCTCACATCCTTTAAAAAGTACCTGGATGAATCCTTGGTACACCTTAACATTCAACACTAAGGGCCAAATGCTGGCAAGTGGGATTATTGGGCAGGTCAGGGCCTTTCATGTATCGGTGCAGACTCGATAGGATGAAGGGCCTCTTCTGCACTCTAGTATTCTGTGATTCTGTGACAGTCAGAGGCACACAGACAGACATTGGCATGCAGACAGACAGAGGCATGCAGACAGACAGAGGCATGCAGACAGACAGAGGCATGCAGACAGACAGAGGCAAGCAGACAGACAGAGACATGCAGACAGACAGAGGCATGCAGACAGACAGAGGCATGCAGACAGACAGAAGCAAGCAGACAGACAGAGGCATGCAGACAGACAGAGGTATGCAGATAGGCAGACAGAGGCACACAGACACAGACAGAGGGGATATGGGGATAGGGCCTGGGGGGGATTGTGGTCAGTGCAGACTCGAAGGACCTGAAGGGCCTGTTTCTGCACTGTCGGGGTATATGTTCTATCAGGCACACAGACGGACAGACAGAGGCAAACAGACAGATGATGCACACAATCAAATGCATGCAGATAATTGCCCACAGATCCACACAGAGAGACAGATAGACACAAGGATGCATGCAGACAGAAATCCATGCACAATGATAGTTGCATGCAGATAGACAGAGATGCACACACAGGCAGAGACACAGGTGTACGTGCACAGATAGATGCACGTGCACAGACAGACATGTGGATAGAACGATACTCACAAACGTGTAGACAGACACACTCAGATGGACACACAAGCACAAACTAAGCCCAAAGTGCACAGACACATCTGCACAAACTGACATGCGCACAGCAGGTGCACACGCACAGGCAGACAGACATGCAGAGAGACATGGTGATGTGGAATTGTTGATCGCTCATGCTTTTGAGGAAGTGGGGGGGAATAGACACTGTAAACAGACAGGACTGTCTATTTGGCAGCAGAGGTACGTTTGGAGCAGGTGTAGTGGATCAAAAGGAGGAAGAATGTAAGAATGTAGGAATTTAAATAAATTTAAGATTTTCATCATTTCTAATTCACTTCTGGATAACAGGACAAAATTCTTTTGTTGGTTAAAAGGTTTAAATATGTCCAAACAACCCCTGCACCAGTGTGGGGGAGTGCATTTAAAAAATGCCAATCCTTCTGGTGTCGTGCTGACCGATTTGTGAAACTGGAGATTGATTGTAACTCACCTTGTAGCTGGTTGTATGGAGAAACAGACTGCATACTGCCAGGTACAGATAGACACCACACCCCAATCTGCCGCACCAGCAACTCTAATCATCACTAAGGTAACAGCCCACCAGAAAAAGCACAAGCTGCAACACTGCCAAGGGCTCAGATCCACACCAGCAAGCTCTAACTCCACTATAAAGCACTCAACACACTTTGCGTAAACTCTGGTAAGCAAAAGGAAATGTCAATCGTAACGATCATTTTGCTCCCCCTTGATGAGTACTCTATGAGATAGTGTACCCATCTCATAGCAGCAGCTGCCTTGGTTACCTGTAAACTCTCGCCTTCACACACTGGTTCGAAGTCCATGCACTCGGTCTGTTTATGAATGAAATCCTTCCACATGGAATAAATATTTGCTTTAAAAATATTTTGATAAGACCTTGGCTCAAATCCAATACACGATTTCTAGAATGTCGGTCTACTAACAAAGCATGCCCCATAATGTTAATAACGCTCCCAATACATATTACTAGGGCACCACAGCTACCTGTGCTATGACCCAAAGTGTTCACAAATTATATATTAATGATTTGGAAGAGGGAAATAAAATGTACAATCCCCAAATTTGCAGCTGGTACAAAAATGGGTGGGAGGGTGAGCTGTGAGGAGGATGCAGAAATTCATCAGCGTGATTTGGACAGACTGAGTGTGTGGGCATGTGGATAAATGTGCTTAAAAAATGTGCAGAGCAGGACTGGCTGTTAAGCCTCTCAAAATTGTTCCAACCATTTAATGAAGGAACTCCAAGGATCTATCCTGTTATTCAGCCTCTCCTCATAGCTCAACCCCCTCAACTCCGGTATCAGCCTAGTAAACCTCCTCTGCACTACCTCCAAGGCCAAAATATCCGGGCGCCGCACCTGCGCAAGGATATTTTGGCCTTGGAGGGAGTGCAGAGGAGGTTTACTAGGCTGATACCGGAGTTGAGGGGGGTTGAGCTATGAGGAGAGGCTGAATAAACTAGGCTTGTACTCGTTAGAGTTTAGAAGAATGAGGGGAGATCTCATTGAGACATATAAGATGATGAATGGGATGAATAGGATAGAGGTGGAGAGACTCTTCCTGCTCAAAAAAGACAGTAGGACTAGGGGGCACAGCCTCAAGATAAAGGGAGGCGGTTTAGAACAGAGTTTGAGGAGGAACTTCTTCACTCAAAGGGTGGTGAATCTCTGGAATTCTCTGCCCGTTGAAGTGGTGGAGGCTGCCTCGCTAAATATTTTTAAGAAGCGGGTTGATGGGTTTTTGATAAGAGAAGGGATTAAGGGTTATGGGGAGAGGGGCGGGAAGGTGGAACTGAGCCACGACAGATCAGCCATGATCTTATTGAATGGCGGGGCAGGCTCGAAGGGCCAGATGGCCTACTCCTGCTCCTATTTCTTATGTTCTTATGTTCATATCAACAGGCTCCCCTCAGTGGCAGCATTCAAACACAGTAAGAAGTTTCATAACATTAGGTTAAAGTCTAACAGGTTTATTTGGTAACACAAGCACAAGCTTTTGTAACGCTGCCCTGAAACTTCTGGCTTGTGCTACCAAATAACCTACATAGAACTCTACAGTGCAGAAACAGGCCCTTCGGCCCATCGAGTCTGCACCGAACACACAATCCCACCCAGACCCTATCCCCATATTCCCTACACATTTACCTGCTAATTCCTCTAACCTACACATCCCAGGACACTAAGGGCAATTTTAGCATAGCCAATGAACCTAACCCGCACATTTTTGGACTGTGGGAGGAAACCGGAGCACCCGGAGAAAACCCACGCAGACACGAGGAGAATGTGCAAACTCCACACAGGCAGTGACCCGAGCCGGGAATCGAACCCAGGACCCTGGAGCTGTGAAGCAGCAGTGCTAACCACTATGCTACCGTTGCCGCCCCTGTTAAGACTTTAACCCTGGTGTTGTGAGACTTCTAACTGTGCTTACCCCAGTCCAACGCCAGCATCTCCACATCATAGCATTCAGAGACACAGCGATGTTTTACATGTATAACCTGACAATACCCAGCTCTATCTCATCACTGTCTCTCTCACTGACCCCACTGCTCCAAGGGCGAGCAGAAAATTTCCTCCATTTAAACATTGAGAAGACTGGAGCAATTGTTTTTGATCCCCCCCCCCTTGAGCTTCATTCTTCCTGACTCTATCCCTCGCCCGAGCAACAGTCTGTTCACCACCCCCGGTGTCGTATATGTCCCAGAGATGAGCACCTCCCTACATATCAGCACCTTCACTAAGAACAAACAGGGGAATGTCAGGAAAAACTTTTTTACCCAGAGATGGTGACGGTCTGGAATATGCTGCCTGGGGGGGTTGGTGGAGACAGGTTGCCTCACATCCTTTAAAAACTATCTGGATGAGCACTTGGCACGTCATAACATTCAGGACTATGGGCCAATTGCTGGCAGGTGGGATTAAGGGAAATATTTGGAATGTTATTATGCGGGAAATGTTGGGGTTTTATTCACCCCTAGAAGAGTTGGGAGCAATAACACTCCCAATATTTCCCCGATTAACAACACTCCCAATATCTCCAGGATTAATAACATTCCCCATATACTTGGGATTAAAAACATTTCCAATATTTATGAGATTAATGATACTCCTAATGTTTATGGGTTAATAATACTCCCAATATTTCCAGGATTAATAACATTCCCAATTGTTCCCCGGTAATATCACCCCCTATGTTATTGGGGTTAATAACACTCCCAACATTTACAGGATACTACAGGGATCTGTGCCACATCCGAACTGTTTGCATTGTGTATTAATGATTTGGAAGAAGGAGTAAATGTACAATTCCCAAATTTCCAGGTGATACAAAAATGAGCGGGAGGATGAGCTGTGAGGAGGATGCAGAGATGCATCAGCATCTTTGGACAGGCTGAGTGTGTGGGCATGTGGATAAATGTAAGGTCATCCACTTCGGTAGCAATAATAGGAAGGCAAATTATTATTTGAATACTCAATGACACTTTGGTACCCTCTCGTGCATCAGTTGCTGAAACTGCGCAGGTACAGCAGGCAGTAAAGAAGGCAAACGGTATATTACCCCTCAAAGGGGTAATAACACTCAAAATATTTCTGGGGGTAATAATACTTCCAATATTTCTAGGGTAATAACATTCCCAATATTTCTGGGATTAATAACATTCCCATTATTTCTGGGGCCAATGACACTCCCAATATTTCCAGTGTAATAAAATTACCAACACTTCTGGGTTTAATAACATTTGTAATATTATTCTGGGGTAATAATATTCCCAATATTTTTGGGGTAAAGACATTCAAAATATTTCTGGTGGTAATAACACAGCAAATATTTTTAGGACAATAACACTCCCAATATTTCCAGAGATAATAATACTCCCTATATTTTTGGAGTAATAGCATTCTCAATACTTCTGTTATGGAATGTTAATAACATTCCAAAGATTTCTGAGCATGCTAACACTCCCATATTTCTTGGGTAGTAACACCCCCAACATTTATGGGGATGAGAAGATTCCAAATATTTCCAGGGTAATTACATTCCCAATATTTCTGAGGATACTAACCCTCCCAATATTTCTGAGGTTACTAACATTCCCAATATTTCTCGGGTAATAACACTTCCAATATTTCAAGGGTGTGATGATACTGTGCTATTAATACATTCAATTTTAAGATTCAGTGTTTTTCTTCAAGTAGTTGGTTTTTCTGGAAGGAATAGAGTTAATGCTAGAAAGCAGGATAATATTGCTCATTTTAGCCATATCAGTGAGCAGATAGTTTAATGGGGTGTTTTTTATTTATTCAAGTAATGGAAGGTCAGTTAGGTATATAGGGACAGAGTCATGAGATAGCAGGTTAATGGGAGGAACTCGGTTGGTAGCAGGAAAAACAGTTTCATTTTCATTTTTTCAAAAAGCGTGGTTGGTGACTGGAGCTGTTAAAAAGAAGAGGCCCTCTCCCTCTCTTTCTGATCACGTGCTCACTGTGTCTCCCTCTCTTTCTGAAATCTCCAGAAATTGTTAGAGCAAGTATATCTGTGTTTTGCTAACTATATTTAAAGTGAGTCTAAGTCTCTATAATAGAAATGTTGCTTAACTGGAACTAAGATAGTGATAAGTTAGAAGTTAAGATTTGTTTCTTTCCATGTTTAAAATTTTTTCAATGATTAAAAGTTTAATTTTGTTAAGAATTATATTTAAACTGTGTTAGGAATAAAGCTTGTTTTGATTTTAAAAATCCCTAGTTTGTCAGTGGAGTTACTCCTGAGGTGAGACATTCTTTCCTCACATTTATGTCAAAATAGAAAAATATAACAGGGGGTAATAACACTTCCAATATTTTCAGGATAGTAACACTCCCAATCTTTCTGGGAATAATCACATTTCCAATATTCCAATTACTTTCCAGGTAATAACATTATTGGTGGTTCTGAGGGTGATAACCCTCCCAGTATTCACGGTTAATATTGGGAATGTTATTACCCTCAGAAATATTGGAAGTTTTACTACTTAGAGATACATTGGGGGCGTTATCATCAGTGGAACCACTGGGAATGATATTACCTCCAGAAGGATTGGAAGTGTTATATCACCAGGGAGGTTTGGGGGTGTTATTAGCTACTGTGCAATGAATGATGCCTGTATATTTGGGTGCTCCCTCACCGTTTAATGTGTGGACAGGACTGAGTATTGCAGGTTTTGTTGCTGTTTGGTCGTACTTGGTTTCTGCATAAATAATCAGGATAGGCCTCATTGTCGATGGTACAGAACACAAACCGAGTCTGATAACCTGCAGAATAATAAAAACAGAAACAGTTCAGGAAAGATCATGGGAGTCAAAAACAAGGACTCAAGCCCTTCATGGCATCACAAAGAGATTCATCAAGGTTCCTTTATTCAACATTCACTAACTTGTGCTGAATAAATTTATTGAAGTGGATAAATATTTTAAAAAGATACAAACTAAGCTTCTATTTGTAGAGTTTGGTGTTAATACTGGTAGCTCCTTAGTTCTTACAGAAGCAGAAACCAAGAGAGCCAGTATTTATATAAACTTTGGTCCACTGTCACTAAGGCAATTTCTTTTCTTTATTGCAAGACCAAGGAAGGAAAAAATCAGACATACAAAATTATTTGTTTCAGCAAAATAGATGCCCACTCTCACCAAATGTTTGCCCAAAGAAAAATAAACAACAGACATGAAGCAATTCCTTCTGTTCTCACTGTAACTGCCTGTCATTGGCGAGCTCTGAGAACCAAACAGAATGTTGTGAGTTGGAGGTATCTTCAGTTGGAATGAACTATTGAAAAAAATCACTTCAACTCACAAGAATAACTAGAAGCAGACTTGTGCCTGGAAACTTTGCTTTAAGATTGTGCTGGTTCCGTTTAATGAGACTTAGTGACGAGACAGAGTACAGTGCTCCCATGGAATATGCCCTTTCACACTGCTTCTGGCCTGCCCACATACCTGGAGAGACTGGACATCAGCATATCCCTGCTGCTCCGAGATTAAAGACTGGGGGTTCAAGGTCTACCTCGAGATCCAAGTACTTAATCCTGGACTGATGGATTTCAATGCAGTAAGGCATCACCATTTAGTGCGTGGGCAGGATTGAATGTTGCAGGTTTTGTTGCTGTTTGGTTGTACTTAGTTTCTGCATAATTTTCTGTTAGACGTTCGATGGAGGCCTTGCCTGCTTTTTAAGGGGCGGCAGGATGACTAGCACTGCTGCCTCACAGTGCCAGGGACCCAAGTTCAATTCTGGCCTCAGGTCACTGTCTGTGCGGAGATTACACATTCTCCCCGAGTCTGCATGGGTTTCCTCCGGTTTCTTCCCACAGTCTAAATATGTGTGGGTTAGGTTGCTTGACAATGCTAAATTGCCTCGAATGTCAGGGGGATTAGCAGGGTAAGTGAGGGTTACAGGAATAAGGCCTGGTTGGGATTGTGGTCGGTCCAGACTCGATGGGCCAAATGGCCTCCTTTTATATGGTAGGGATTCTATGATATTAAAAATCCTGGTAGCATCAATGGAAGGAAGGTGAGAAAGAAAGATTTGCATTTCTACAGCGCCTTTCACAGCCTTGGGACATCCTGAAATGTTTTACAACCAATTTATTACTTTTGAAGTGTAGTCACCATTATAAAACATAGAACAGTACAGGACAGGAACAGGCTCTTCGAATATGACGCCCAAATTAAACTAATCCCTTCAGCCTGCCTTGATCCATATCCCTGGTCCATAATACAAAACATGTTATATTAGGAGCCATGGCACAAACTCCCACAAAAGGCAATGTGACCATGTGTTTTTGCGATGTTAAGTGAGGGGTACATATTGACCAGGACACTGGGGAGATCTCCCCTTTTTCTTCTATGAAATAGTTCCATGGAAGTAAGCAGTAAACAGGAGCTGAGGTTCAGTCACATCTGAAAAATGGCACCTCCAACAGGGGGAGCTCTTCCAGTAGTTTGAATTTCCCTGTCCGGATCTTCCACTTTGACCAAGTGATTGGTTACCTGTCCTCATCTCTCCTGATTTGGCTCAGTGTAATATTTTTGTTAGATAACATTCCCACGTTTTAGCACACTCAAGATGTAAATGTTGTTCTATTTGCAAATTTAAGATAGAAGAGGACATTTTTAAATTTGGAGTCACTCACCACCCCCACATTCTTTGCTGCACAGACTCCAAGACCCAACACTCCAGAAGTAACCTTGTGGCTGTCTGTGGAATCGTGATTGATAATATTCGTAATCTATTCCTTGATTAGGCTCCTGGCTAATGATCTGAAACACATAACATTTCATTTTATATAGAGAAATATAAAAACTATGGGCCTTTTAGCCTGCTGCACCATTCAATATGATCATAGCTGGTCCTCTATATCAATGCCACATTCCCGCTTCTCCTCATAATCCTTCATGCCGTTATAATCTAAAAGAAAATCTTTCTTGAATACTTTCAGTGACTTGGCCTCCACAGTCTTCTGTGGTAGAGGGTTCCATAGGTCCACTAACCTTTGAGTAAATAAATTGTTGTTCATCTTAATCTGGAATCGTCCATCCCATATCCTGACACTGTGCCCTCTGTTTCTAGATTCTCATGATGTGGATATGCCGGTGTTGGACTGAGGTAAACACAGCAAAAAGTCTGACAACACCAGGTTTTAGTCCAATCGATTTATTTGATAGTAAACTCACTAGCTTTCGAGGGGTTTCCCTCTTCTTCAGGTGAATGGAGAGCTCACCTCCATTCACACAGATTGCTGTGCAGACACATGGATTTAGGCCAGTGTCTGTGGGAGTTTGCGCATTCTCCTCGTGCTTGCGTGGGTTTTCTCCGGGTGCTCCGGTTTCCTCCCACACCCCAAAGATGTGCTGTTAGGCTGATTGGCAGGAATAAATTGTCCCTAAATTAGTTTCCCTCAATCTGGATGGCCATAAAACAGTAGACAGGGGTCGTGGGTAGAGAGGTGGACTGGTGGTGTTGAGATGGCGGCGCGGGCTCGTTGGGCCGAAGGGCCTGTTTCCCGGGCTGATTTTGTTCTTTGTTCTTTGTATAAACTGGACAGAGGGGGATAAACTGGACAGAGGGGGATAAACTGGACAGAGGGGGATAAACTGGACAGAGGAGGATAAACTGGACAGAGGGGGATAAACTGGATAGAAGAATAAACCGGATGGAGGGGATAAACCGGATAGAGAGGAATTAACTTGGCAGAGGGGATAAAGCAAGAAAGTGGGGAAAATAAACTTGAGGGGGTGATGGGTGGATTGGTGTGTGGGGAGGTGCAGGGGCAGTAGTGTAAACCTTTCTCGGTTTTAATACCAGGCAGGGGTAAAGCTGGTAGCCAATTTGATTCTCTGTGTTTCCCCCAATGCCTGGTTGGGTTGATTGTAATGATATCCCCTCCCACACTGCCATCAGACCCAAACTCTTGTCAACTGGAGGCTAGACACTGATGCATACTCATGCCAAAAACAGGCTATTCAGTTCAACCAACATCTGCCTCTTTATTATCTCCTGATTGCCCACCCTACCCCAATGTTCCCCATGGCCACTCCATACTGACCCCAGACCCATCACAAACATCTCAGGCCCTTCAGCCTCCACCATAGGTCTTCTTTCCCTGGATCTTCCACTCTCTGGCTTTCGATCCTCCCACATGTATCTCCAAGTGATTTTAATAACTCATTCAAGTTATTTTGATTTTCGGCCAGAAATGTAACTATTTATCCCAATTTCTGATAAATTAAACTGGATAATAAGGAAGTTGAGTAATGCTAAATTCAGAATAATCTGGATGTGGTTCTTCACTATCAGTTGTAACACATCTGCTTTCCTTCCCCAGCAAAATACTGTTTGAGCATATTCACATGACACACTCCGAGGAATTTCCTTCTATCTGGCATTCTTATCAAATAATTCACCTGACTTCATTTCCTTTCAGTTTTATAGTAAGGCCCCTTAAACCTTGCATTTAAAGGTTTACCGACCAATGGTAGTAATACATTATCTCCACTAGCAAAACTACAAATTTTTGATTTCTTCCAGTTTTGTCACATGCTGTGCCACTTTTAAATGTTGTCTAGCTAACTCACCCACTTTATTCAATCTCTCCCTAAAATTTAACACATAGTCCAATAACATAGTCTCAGAATGCTGACTCACCAATTGCTCTTCCATCAATTTAATTGGTCTTCACACCTCATGACCATTGGGCAGAGAAATAGCAAATGGAATTTAATCCAGATAAATGCAAAGTGATGCATTTTGGTAAGGGGAGCTATACAATAAATGGCAGAACCATCAGGAGTATAGACACACAGAGGGATCTGGGTGTGCAAGTCCACAGATTCTTAAAGGTGGCAGCACAGCTGGAAAAGGTGGTGAAGAAGGCATATAGCATGTTTGCCTTTATTGGACAGGGTATAGAGTATAAAAGTTGGCATGTGATGTTGCAGTTATGTAGAACGTTAGTTAAGCCACACCAGTTCTGGTTGCCACACTACTGGGAGGGCGTGGAGGCTTTGGAGAGAGTACAAAAAAGGTTTACCAGGATGTTGCCTGGTATGGAGAGTTTTAGCTATGAGGTGAGATTGAGTAAACTAGGGTTGTTCTCCCTGGAAAGACAGACGTCGCAGGGCAACCTAATAGAAATTTATAAAATTATGAAGGGTGGAGTAAACAGTTGGAAGCTTTTTCCCAGGTCAGAAATGACAAACCCAAGGGGTCACAAGTTCAAGGTAAGGGGGGAAAGGTTCAATATGGTTATGCCGAGGATGTATTTTACACAGAGGGTGATGGGGACCTGGAATCCCCTACCAAGCAAGGTAGTTGAGGCAGACACGCTAGGATCATTACTTAAAGACTCCCTTAATTACAGGAAGGATATTAATAAGGTTGAAAGAGTGCAGAGAAGGTTTACAAAGATGTTGCTGGGACTTTAGAAACTGAGTTACAGAGAAAGGTTGAATAGGTTTAGGACTTTATTTCCTGGAGCTTAGAAGAATGAGGGGAGATTTGATAGAGGTATATAAAATTATGATGGGTATAGCAGGCTTTTTCCACTGAGGAAAGAGGGAAAAAAAAGTAGAGGGCATGGGCTAAGGGTGAAGGGGGAAAAGTTTAAAGGGAATATGGGGAGGGGGTCTTCACACAGAGAGTGGTGGGAGTGTGGAATGAGCTGCCAGATGAAGTGGTGGAAGTGGGCTCACTTTTAACATTTAAGAAAAACTTGGACGAGTATGGGGAGGGATATGGTCTAGGTGCAGGTCAGTGAGACTAGGCAGAAAAATGGTTTGGCACAGCCAAGAAGGGCCAAAAGGCCTGTTTCTGTGCTGTAATGTTCTGTAGTTCTATAGTTCTATGAATGCTAACATTGCATTTGTCTTCCTAACTGCTGACTGAACCTGCATTTTAACCATAAGAGAATCTTGAACAATGACTCCCAAGTCCCTTTGTGTTTCTGATTTCCTAAGCATTTCCCCATTTAGAAAATAAAAGGTTTCTCAAATGCTGGAATGTGTATTAAGGATGCTGTTTTCCTATTACCTACCATATGTGACCAGGATATGTCCAACAAAATTCAATCACATCTTTATGCTGTCTAGGCCAATAAAAATGTGTTTGTATTTTAGCTTGAGTTTTCTTTATTCCCAAATTGATTTTCAGAAGGCGTTTGACAAGGTGCCTCACAAGAGGTTATTGCAGAAGGTCAGGGGGCATGGAGTTGGGGGTAGGGTGTTAGCGTGGATAGAGGATTGGTTGTCAAATAGGAGGCAGAGCGTGGGGGTCAATGGGTGCTATTCGGATTGGCGGTTGGTGACTAGTGGAGTGCCCCAGGGGTCGGTGCTGGGGCCTCAACTATTTACCATTTATATAGATGATCTGGAGGAGGGAACCGAGTGCAGGGTGTCGAAATTTGCTGATGACACCAAGATTGGGGGAAAGGCAAATTGTGCGGAGGGTGTGGAGAGTCTGCAGAAGGATCTAGATAGGCTGGGCGAATGGGCCAGGAACTGGCAAATGGAATTTAATGTTGGCAAGTGCGAGGTGGTCCACTTTGGTAGGAATAATGGTAGGAAGGACTATTACTTATGTGGCGAAAAACTGCAGCAGGCAATGGTGCAGAGGGACCTCGGGGTCCTTGTGCATGAGTCACAAAAACCCAGCCTGCAGGTGCAGCAGGTGGTCAGGAAGGCGAATGGGATGCTGGCCTTCATAGCGAGGGGGATTGAATATAAAAGTAGGGAGGTCTTGCTGCAGCTGTATAGGGCATTGGTGAGGCCGCAGCTGGAGTACTTTGTGTAGTTTTGGTCGCCGCACTTATGCAAGGATATTTTGGCCTTGGAGGGAGTGCAGAGGAGGTTTACTAGGCTGATACCGGAGTTGAGGGGGTTGAGCTATGAGGACAGGCTGAATAAACTAGGCTTGTACTCGTTAGAGTTTAGAAGAACATAAGAACATAAGAAATAGGAGCAGGAGTAGGCCATCTAGCCCTTCGAGCCTGCCCCGCCATTCAATAAGATCTTGGCTGATCTGTCGTGGCTCAGTTCCACCTTCCCGCCCTCTCCCCATAACCCTTAATCCCTTCTCTTATCAAAAGAATGAGGGGAGATCTCATTGAAACATATAAGATGATGAATGGGATGGATAGGATAGAGGTGGAGAGACTCTTCCCGCTCAGAAAGGACAGTAGGACTAGGGGGCACAGCCTCAAGATAAAGAGGAGGCGGTTTAGAACGGAGTTGAGGAGGAACTTCTTCACTCAAAGGGTGGTGAATCTCTGGAATTCTCTGCCCGTTGAAGTGGTGAAGGCTGCCTCGCTAAATATTTTTAAGACGCGGGTTGATAGGTTTTTGATAAGCGAGGGGATTAAGGGTTTTGGGGAGAAAGCGGGAAAGTGGAACTGAGACACGACAAATCAGCCATGATCTTATTGAATGGCGGGGCAGGCTCGAAGGGCTGGATGGCCTACTCCTGCTCCTATTTCTTACGTTCTTATGTTCAAATGAACTCCTACTGGTACCTCGTGCTACTAGCAATACTTATTTTCCGTATCCCACCAGTAATACATTTCATAAAACCATAGAATCACTACAGTGCAGAAGGAGGCCATTCAGCCCACTGAGCCTGCACTGATAATAATCTCACCCAGGCCCATCTCCATAACCCCACTAATTTATCCTGCTAATCCCACTGACACTAATAGGCAATTTAACATGACCAATCAACACCTTTGGAGTGTGGGAAGAAACCAAGACACCTCAAGGAAACCCACACTGACATGGAGAGAATGTGCAAACTCTATACAGACAGTCTCCCAAGGCTGGAATTGAACCCGGGTCTCTGGCACTGAGAGGCAGCAGTGTTAACCATTTGCCACCGTGCCAGCCTTTATAAACTTCTGCCCATTTTTCATTTACCTGAATATGTAAAGATCTCCATTTCCTCATTAAGACATCATTTTTAAGGCAATAACATTCTGGTGCACAATAAGATTCTTCTTCCATGTATGTTTTCTGATACAGTTATTTTATCTCTATATCTTTCTGTTGTACTTCTGCTAACTTTTCTGAACTTCATTCTCTCACCTGTTCTTGATCTTTTTCAACCATTTGATCAAAAATGGACTTTGATAATTGTGCTCCAACTTTGATTTCTCCTCTTGTCTTAACCTGTAGCTTTATGACTTTGTTACCACACAATCAGAAAAATCTCAGGATATACTCCCCTTAACAACTCAGTGGTTTGATCTTCCACTGGCTTTTCAACCACAGTAGGTATCACTCCACCTGTGATCCAGTTATATTGTTACCCATGATAAACTGAATACCCAGACAAGATCATTTCTTTTAAGTGATCCGTAGATAGGTTTATGGACGAAAAGGGATTGGTTTAGGTTAGTGAGTCATTGTTTTGTAACTGGTCAGCGCAACATCGTGGGCCGAAGGGCCTGTTCTGCGCTGTAATGTTTTATGTTCTATATGTTCTATTACTCCTATCACCACTTCATCACTCTTCGGTGGACACTCCAACCTCACCTTATATAATGGAACATTATTCTTTTCATCCTGAATTTCATATGTTCTGGCAATACTCCTTCTATACTACATAACATCTCATCTCTCACCATCAAATATTGACATGCTCCTTGTATCTCTTAAAATCTTAACTTCTTTACATACTCTTCCTGGTACACACGAGTAAACCTTACACAAGCCAATTCTTTAAAGCGATCTGGCACTTTCTTATTAATCAACCTCTGAACAGGCTGTAAATTCTTTGGCACCCCATTAGCTGCAAATGGGGTTTCCTGTATCACTTCAACAGACTCCACTGACTTTTCCTGATATATCACTCTGTCTTCCCAGTGCTTTTCTTAAACCACCAACACTGCAGCTTTGAGTGCCCTACTTCATTACAGTGAAAATATTTGAAGGTTTTCATTTCTTTCACACTCTCATTGGTTCCCATTTTAACCTGAGGTACACTGTCGATACTATCCCCCAAGAGATCTCCTTTTCCTTTACAACCTGAGGATTTCCCAGTTTCTATACCTCACAGACTGAAACTGTTGTCACAAACCAAATTTTGATTGATGAACCATCAATCAAACCATAATCATCTGCCATTTCTGCTGTTAACTCATAGTTTTAACTGACTGCTCTTTCACAGGAGTTCTCACTACCTTGGGAAGTGAATTTTTAACCTCCTCTAAAATAACCACTTTCCTAAGTGCATCATACAGGTCTACTTTCAAAGCCCTTATTCACCTGTCAAAATTACTTTGTTTGATCCTTTCAAATTCTATGTACATTTGATCAGGTTCTTTCCTTAGATTTCTAAACAGCTGTCTGTAGGCTTCTGGCATCAGTTCATATGCACTTAAGGTGGCTTTTTTCATCTCCTCATAACCCCCAGATATCTCCTCTGATAGTGATGCAAATATCTTATCAGGTCTACTTACCAACTTTGTTTGAGTCAATAATACCCACATTGTTTATGGCTATTTCATTTGTTTAGCTGTTTTCTCAAGTAAAATGAAAAAGGCGTCTACATCCTTTTCATCAAACCTTGGCAACAGCTGGACACATTTAAACTGATCCCCACCAGGCCTTTGACTACAATGGTTTTGCTCTTCCTCACTATTTTTATCAATATTCTCAAACTTTATCTTTGCTTCCGCCATTTTAAGTGGATGTTCATTTTACAGCTCCAGTATCGGAAGTTCAAATTTTCTCTTTTTCCTTTTTGTTTACCATAGAACCCTACAGTGCAGAAACAGGCCCTTCGGCCCATCGAGTCTGCACCGAACACAATCCCACCCAGACCCTATCCCCATATCCCTACACATTTTACCTGCTAATCCCTCTAACCTACACATCCCAGGATACTAAGGGGCAATTTTTAGCATAGCCAATGAACCTAACCCGCACATCTTTGGACTGTGGGAGGAAACCGGAGCACCCGGAGAAAACCCACGCAGACACGAGGAGAATGTGCAAACTCCACACAGGCAGTGACCCGAGCCGGGAATCGAACCCAGGACCCTGGAGCTGTGAAGCAGCAGTGCTAACCACTGTGCTACCGTGCCGCCCCGGCTTAACTTCTTTACATACTCTTCCTGGTACACACGAGTAAACCTTACACAAGCCAATTCTTTAAAGCGATCTGGCACTTTCTTATTAATCAACCTCTGAACAGGCTGTAAATTCTTTGGCACCCCATTAGCTGCAAATGGGGTTTCCTCTATCACTTCAACAGACTCCACTGACTTTTCCTGATATATCACTCTGTCTTCCCCATTGTTCTGCATGGGTTTTAAATTAAGGGGTGGTAGTTATAGGACAGATGTCAGAAGTAGGTTCTTTACTCAGAGGGTAGTAAAGGCGTGTAATGCCCTGCCTGTAGCAGTTGTGGACTCGCCAACTTTAAGGGCGTTCAAATGGTTAGTGGATGGGCATATGGATAACATTGGAATAGTTTCGGTTAGAGGGTCATTAGATTGGTTCCACTGGTTGGCGCAACATCGAGGGCCGAAGGGCCTGTACTGCGCTGTAATGTTCTATATTCTATGGGCTAATCTATCTCTTTTTATTCTTACAGGACTGTTCTTTCCTTTTTTTCCCCTTGTTTTTAATCACAATTCAAACTGTTTCATTTCCTTTTTATGTTCAAGCTCTTTCCTTTGTACTTGAATTCTAACCATTTCCAATGATTCTAACTGTGTTTGTGGCAATTTCAAATGCTGAGTTATCACTGCGATTATCTCTGACTTCCTTGTCCCTTCAGGTATTGCTAACTGCAGCTTGTTTACCAATTCCAAAGGGTTTGCTTTAACCACCTTTTTATGCTATCCTGAGTGATCTCTTCCACACCAGGAAAATTTTAACTAACGAAAGAGTCATTATTCCACAAGGCATTCCCTATTTAAACCAACCAAATGCAACACCTTAAAGAAAATACAGATATACTCACCACTCAGCCTTTGAGTTAATAATCATAAACCAAATAAGGAATATTGATGCTCATCTTGTAAGGAGCCCCCAATTTGTGAAGGACCAGATCAGAAACTCCAAGATATTTTATTAAGTTAGCCTAGACCCTAACTTTTACATTTGATTTCGGCATTCACGTGAGCATAAGGTGTTTCAGTCCAGGTATGATTCAAGTGACCCACTAGGAAGCTTTTATCAAAACAATCTTTATTTAAGAATATAGTTAGAATATAACAAGAAGAATTAGCATAATTTTTACCAGATAAAATACTTAAACATGACAAAGTGTAATCCTTAACAACTCGCTATCCCTATTACTCCAATTTAGCAGTATCTCCCACAGACACAAACATTTTCTTTAGAACTAGTTCACACAGAACTTAAGTACATACTAGATTTCTAGCCTTTTGCACTTCTGGAGAATGATCCAGATAGACACTTGGCTTCTAATTCTCACGCAGCAACTTCCAACCCCAAACAGTAGAATCTCAGAGAAAAAGGCTTATTCCTTGACAGATTCTAATCTCCAATTCAGACAGAACAAGAGATACAGAGAAAGCAATCTCTCTCTAAAAATCCAAAAAGCAGATTGCCTAGAATTCACTGCGAAAGTCTAGCTGCACCCAGACACATGATCCTATCTATCAATCAATGTAATCAAGCCCCACTCTGAAATATTCCATGGAAAACACAAACAAGAGAATTCTGCATTAGGTCAGATTAAAACAAACATTACAGCTAGTAAGATCAATTATGCTGCTGCAGAAACAATATCGTGCTGCTGGATCCAGACAACATGGCTCAGATGAAATGGAAGGGGTGAGTAAACACATTCAGCACAGAAACATGATTAAAATACATTTCTTAAAGGCACAGTATCATCACACCTATTGTGAGGAAAGAGGTCATTTAGCCCATTGAGTCTGCACTGGCTCTCTGAAACAGCATCCCACTCTGGCCCTAGCCTCTGCCCTATTCCCATAATCTTGTGTCTTTACCACGGCTAATCCACCTAACCTGCACAACCTGGGATACAGTGGTAACATAGCATGGCCAATTCATCTAATTGGCACATCTTTGGACTTAGTTTTAGATCCTTCCACTTCTCCCTACCTCTATGCTGTCCAACCTATTCCTTGATCAGGTCAGCTCTAATTCTTCTATTTTCCAAAGAAAAGCAGCCAAATCTGTTCAGTGTTTTCTGATAGCTCTATCATCATCTGGTGCTAAATCAGAACTCTGCTTAATCATGAATACAGTGTAACTAGAGTTGAATAAAAGTTTAACATAAATTGATTGCTTTTGAATCCCATGTCCCCAGAAACCAATCTCAGGGCTTTGGTAACATTTTATTTGCTTTGCTGACCCATGATATCACTTCTTATGATTTGATCACCAGTATCACTAAGATATAGGCCAGATTTCCATTTTTCTACTATATATTTAAGTAGTCAGGCTGCTGGTTTCTAATATCTTACGTTACATTCTACCTCAGTGAGGGGTTGCACCCAGCATGTAACATCTGCAAATTTTGATGTTGAGTTGCTGGTCCAAATCATTAATGCAAATTATGAATAATCCTAGCACTGATTTCTCTCTTCCCTCAATCAGAATAATTATCCTTTGCCTACTCTCTGCTTCCAAATTTTAGCCAATTTGCAATCAATTAGTGCCAAGACTCCGCAAATTCAAGGGTGGGAATTTCTGATCCCGTCCTTGGCCACTGTGCTGTAAGTGTGAATGGAGAATTTAGCATTCCAGCCAAAGCTCCACTTGTTTTCAGCGGTTCCGGAGAATCCCAGCTGTAATGAGAATGGAGATTTTCGGCACTAATCTTTATCACTAGCCCGACATGTGGTACTTTACCAAAAGTGTCCTGCAAATCCAAGTATAGGGCATTGACTATGTTATCCTTGTCTGCTCTGTTTGTTACCTCTTCAAATAATTCAAAAGGTTGCTCAAAAATGACTTTGCCTTTCTATTCCATATTCTATTTTATTTTCTGCCTCAATGAAGCTCATTTATTGTTTCTTTTAATATATGTTGTCTACCAATCATCTGGCACGATCCAATCTTCTTTGGATCTGAAGAGATAGAATCATAGAATCCCTAAAGTGCAGAAGGAGGCCATTCAGTCCATCGAGTTTGCACCAACTCTGACAGAGCATCAGACCCACTCCACGTAAACCCACACATTTACCATGGCTTATTCCCCCTAAGCTATACATCGTGGGACACTAAGGGGCAATTTAGCATGGCCAATCCATCTTGCCTGCACATCTCTGATTAAGGAATCTCTGATTCTCTGATCCAGAGAACCCACACAGACTTGGGGAGAACGTGCAAACTCCACATAGACAGTCACCCAAGGCTAGAATCCAACCCTGATCTTTGGAGCTGTTAGGCAGTCGTGTTGACAATTATGCCATCATGCCTCCCAATTGTGTTTTTTTCCACTAATTATGAACATTCTTCCCCAATTGCCCTTGACGAGGTAGTGGGGAGCTGCCTTCTTGAACTACTGTAGTCAATGTGATGATATAGGTACATGTGCTGTTACAGAGGGCACTCCAGGATTTTGACCCAGTGACACTGAAGGAATGACAACAAATTTCCAAGCAGGATGGTGAATGACTTGGATGGAAATTTCCAGGTGGTGGTGTTATCGTGAGTTTGCTGCCCTTGTCCTGCAAGATGGTTGGAGTCATGGATTTGGAAGGTGCTATCGAAGGTACCTCTGATAACTGCTCCTTAAGTGTGGGTTCTCTGGATTCCTCCCCTAATCAGAGATGTGCAGGCAAGATGGATTGGCCATGCTAAATTGCCCCTTAGTGTCCCACGATCCAGGTGCATACCATCTGTCTTAGCTTCTTTTAGTTTTATATGTGTGACTATTATTTCTACTTTTCTATCTCAACTATATTTATAGTTTCTTGAAGCTCATGCTCTAAGTGATGTGTTTATTTCATTATCTTCTTTTGTAAAAACTAGGTAGTTATTTAATATTTAAATACTTCTGTTATTTTTCTCTGAATTAACTCTGAATTAATGTTGCTCATCATTTAATACCTCTATCATAACTTTCACTTTCCTTTCATTATAATGGTGCCTTTAGAACACTTTATTAAAATCTTTTACTATTCCTTAATAATCTTATTTCACAATTTTCTTTCACCTTTCTGATAGTTTCATAGCTTCTCCCTGAAATTCTTAATTTTCCTTTTAATCCTTGTCATTTACTATCAAAGTACTTCTTTTAGGTCTTTTTTTAAAGTTTTTTTTATCCTTTCATTCTTTATTGTTCACCACCATCATCACGCTTTTTGTTGGTTTTTACTGGAACACAATGAACTCCACTGATTCCTTTTCTTATTGTTTCTTTGCTTGTCAAGATTTCTCCCAGTTTGCATTCTTTAGTGCCACCCTTTTTCTAATTATTTCCTCTTTTGAAATCTGTTCAATCTCTCTCAATCCTAACCTTACTTGTGATTATCACTACTAAGATGCTCACCTGCTCTGAGTTGTTCTCTTAATTCTGGTTCATGTCCAATACAAGCTCCAGCGGTGATCCCTTTCTTGTTGGACTTGTTACACATAGAGCAGGAAAGAGTCCTGTATATACACGCGATGGGCCGTACAAGGGCTGCTCTTGAATGTTCGAGAGTAGCCTAGTGCTTCATGTCATTAGTGTGTGCTTAAACTGGACCAGATGCTGGGCAACCCGACAGCTCAGTGACTATCACTGTTTGCTGTGCAGACACATGGATTTGGGCCGGAGTCTGTGGGAGTTTGCGCGTTCTCCCCGTGCTTGCGTGGGTTTTCTCCGGGTGCTCCGGTTTCCTCCCACACCCCAAAGATGTGCTATTAGGCTGATTGGAGGTAATGAATTGTCCCTAAATTAGTTTTCCCTCAATGTGGAATGCCATTAGCATAGATGAGGGTCATGGGTGGAGGGGGAACTGGTAATGTTAAAATGGCGGCACGGGCTCGTTGGGCCGAAGGGCCTGTTTCTCGGGCCGTTTTTGTTCTTTGCTCTTTGTTCTTTATATACTATAAAATCTTAAAAATTATCGAAAATCTGCAACACAAGTGATCATTTGGCCCATTGTGTTTGAGACATAGAAGTTTACAGCAAGGAAACAGGCCCTTCGGCCCAATTTGTCCATGCCGATCTTTTTTTTAAACCTCTAAGCTAATCCCAATTGCCCGCATTTGGCCCATATCCCTCTATACCCATCTTACCCATGTAACTATCTAAATGATTTTAAAAGACAAAATTGTACCCACCTTTACTACTACCTCTGGCAGCTTGTTCGAGACACTCACCACCCTCTGTGTGAAAAAATTGCCCCTCTGGACACTTTTGTATCTTCCCCCTCTCACCTTAAACCTATGACCTCTATTTTAGACTCTATTTGGGAAAAGATATTGACTATCAAGTTGATCTGTGCCCCTCATTATTTTACAGACCTCTATAAGATCACCCCGCAGCCTCCTACACTCCAGAGAAAAAAGTCCCAGTATATCCAGCCTCTCATTATAACTCAAACTATCAAGTCCAGGTAACATCCTATAAGTCTTCTGCACTCTTTCTAGTTTAATAATATCCTTTCTATAATAGGGTGACCAGAATTGTACACAGTATTCCAAGTGTGGCCTTACCAATATCTGGTACAACTTCAACCAGAAGTCCCAATTCCTGTATTCAATGTTTTGACCAATGAAACCGAGCATGCGAAATACCTTCTTCACCACTCTGTCCACCTGTAACTCCACTTTCAAACAGCTATGAACATGTACCCCTGGATCTCTCTGTTCTGTAACTCTCCCCAACGCCCTACCATTAACTGAGTAAGTTCAATCTACCAAAATGCATCACCTCGCATTTATCTAAATTAAACTCCATCTGCCATTCGTCAGCCCACTGGCCCAATTGATCAAGGTCCTGTTGCAATCGGAGATAACTTTCTTCATTGTCCACTATGCCACCAATCTTGATATCATCTGCAAACTTACTGACCATGCTCCCTACATTCTCATCCAAATCATTAATATAAATGGCAAGTAACAGTTGGCCCAGCACTGATCCCTGAGGCACACCGCTGATCGCAGGCCTCCAGTTTGAAAAACAATTCTCTACAACCACCTTCTGGCTTCTGACAAGAAGCCAATTTTGTATCCACTTAGGTACTTCACCCCAGATCCCGTGAGATTTAATGTTATGCAACAACCTACCATGTGGTTACTTGTCAAAGGCCTTGCTAAAGTCCATGTAGACGACATCAGCTGCACTGCCCTCATCTACCTCTTCACGCCTTACCCCTTGACAAAACTCAATCAAATTTGTGAGGCATGATTTTCTAATCACAAAGCCATGCTGACTGTCCCTAATCAGTCCTTGCGTCTCTAAGTGCCTGCAGATTCAGTCTCTCAAAATACCTTCCTACAACCAATCAAAACTAAATTCCCTTTCTTCCTTTTGCTACCATAGCTGGGTCTAAATGAAATTGCCAATGATTAGTACTCTATGCCTGCTCCATTCACTATCGGTGGTCAATAGTTATACCCCTTTAATAGCCATCAATCCTTTCTCCTCCTTTAACTCGATGCATATGGATTTTGTATTTTTCTTACTTCTAGTAAGACATTGTTTGATATTGACACTCACCTCCAATATCAATGGTTCAGAGGTTGGCCCTCGACCATGAATAACCTCTGAGGCCAGGTCACCCTCCGACCCTCTTTCATAGTGAATGACAGTGTTGGCGATGTACAGAGCCCGGCTGAAGTCGATGGTCCAGTGACCGTTCAGGTAATACTCACCTCTCACATTCTTGATTGCTGCAATGATTCAACACAAATAGTAATTATATTAAAATGATCAATAGCTACAATAAAGGAATTGTGGACAAGGTGTGAAGAGGCCATGGTGTGAATCAGATGCTGTGTGGAAATGGGACGCAGTGTGAACGGGGCTTTGTAGAAACTAGATACAGGGTGAATCAGGCATGATTTGAATGGTCCAGTGTAAGAAACAGGCATGAAAGGAAACTGATAATTTGTTATACCTTGCTCAATGCTGCTGGCAAAAAAATCAATCTTACACCAAATTGCTCATTGTTTCCAGAATCAGACTTATAAAGAACTTGCATTTTTATAGTGCTACGCAGAACATCCCAAAGTACCTCACAACAAGTTAAGTAATTTTGATATGTGGTCACTGTTGTAATGTGGGAATTAGGGTGGCCAATATGTGCATAGCAAGCTTCCAAAAACAGTAACAAAATAAATCCCTAATCTGTTCCTGTGATGTTGGTTGACAGATAAATATTGCTCATGACATGGAGCGGGGTCCACCATTCTTCTGTGAGTACTGCCATGGATATTTTACACTCACCTGAGATGGTTGAAGGGTTTAATGTTTCATCTAAAATGAAACATTAAACCTGCAACAATATTCCTTCAGTACTGCCTCTCAACAATTCAACACTGTCTCAGTACCTTTGCAAATATCTAGTTCCTAACGCATACGTTTTAGAACATAATTTTTAGCTTTAAGAATTAAGTTTTAACTGTAAAAAATGAGGGTTTTTGACTGAGAAAAAGATAAGCAACCCTGAACTAAATGCAATTCAAACAAGTTTGCAGTTTATTACACTGAAAGGGTAGGGCCCATGTTGACATAAGAGATGAGAACAAGCAACTCTGGGAAAGAGAAACATAGAACTCTATTTAGATAGAAACTATACAAATTGGTTGCTGAATCAGAGTTGTGTTGAAGTTTATTTGTATTTCTGGTTGAAGCATCCTAAAGTAAAGTCATGGTGATGCAGAGAGAAGCCTTGGTTAGAAAATTCTTGGGCGCGATTTTCCAGCCGCGCTCACTCCAAGGCCAGAAAATCCCACCTAAGATCAATGGACTTTGCATAGTCCATGTCCCGCCCACTATGTTTCCCGTGATGGGTGGGACAGGAAACTTCTGCCCTTGTGTTTGCTTTAACTGTGTGTGTTTGCTGACAGAAACAATTGTCTAGTTTAGGAACAGACAGAACAGCTGTATTCACAAACAGGGCATAAAAAATCACAAACTCAATTTACAAAATAACGATTGGAATGCAAGTCTTTACAGGTAATCAAGTCTTAAAGGTGCAGACAATGTGAGTGGAGAGAGAGTTAACACTCTCACATTCCAATCATTACTTTGTAAATTGAGTTTGTTTCTTTATATGCCCTGAACTGTACAGGGCACTGGTGAGGCCGCAGTTGGAGTACTGTGTGCAGTTTTGGGCGCCACACCTGCGCAAAGATATTTTGGCCTTAGAGGGAGTGCAGAGGAGGTTTACTGGGCTGATACCGGAGTTGAGGGGGTTGAGCTATGAGGAGAGGCTGAATAAACTAGGCTTGTACTCGTTGGAGTTTAGAAGAATGAGGGGAGATCTCATTGAGACGTATAAGATGATGAATGGGATGGATAGGATAGAGGTGGAGAGACTCTTCCCACTCAAAAAAGACAGTAGGACTAGGGGGCACAGCCTCAAGATAAAGGGGGGGCGGTTTAGAATGGAGTTGAGGAGGAACTTCTTCACTCAAAGGGTGGTGAATCTCTGGAATTCTCTGCCCGTTGAAGTGGTGGAGGCTGCCTCGCTTAATATTTTTAAGACGCGGGATGATGGGTTTTTGATAAGAGAGGGGATTAAGGGTTATGGGGAGAGGGCGGGAAGGTGGAACTGAGCCACGACAGATCAGCCATGATCTTATTGAATGGCGGGGCAGGCTCGAAGGGCTAGATGGCCTACTCCTGCTCCTATTTCTTATGTTCTTATGTTTGTGAATAGAACTCCCACCTGACGAAGGGGCAGCGCTCCGAAAGCTAGTGGTTTTTGCTACCAAATAAACCTGTTGGACTTTAACCTGGTGTTGTGAGACTTCTTACTGTGAACACCACTTGTCACAGCCCTCCATTCAGAAACGCACCCTTTCACTGCTACCCTATCTTCTTCGAGCGAGCCAGTTTTGTATCCACCTTGCCAGCTCACCTCTGATCCAATGCAAATTCACCTTTTGCACCAGTCTGTCATGAGGGACCTTGTCAAAGGCCTTACTGAAGTCCATGTAGACAAGATCAACAGCCTTACCCTCATCCATCATCTTCGTCACTTCCTTGAAAAACTTGATCAAGTTCGTGAGACATGACCTCCCCTTCACAAAACCATGTTGCTTGTCACTAATGCATCCACTTATTTCCAAGTGGAAATAAATCCTGTCTTGAAGAATCCTCTCCAATAATTTCCCTACCACTGATGTAAGACTCACTGGCTTGTAATTACCTGGATTATTCTTGCTACCCTTCTTAAACAAAGGAACAACATTGGCTATTCTCCAATCCTCTGGGACCTCCCCTTTTAGCTCTTCTTACACCTTGCTTAAATTTCTTTCTATGTTCCTTGTTTTCCACACTTGCCTCGTGTGTTTCCAGCTTCCTAGCTTTGACAAACGCTTCCTTTTTCTCTTTGACTCGGCTCACAATATCTCTTGTATCCACGGTTCCCAAAACTTGCCATACTTATCCTTCATCCTTACAGGAATGTGCCAATCCTGAATCCCTATCAACTTACACCTGAAAGCCTCCCACATGTCAAATGTTGATTTGCCCTCAAATATCTGCCCCCAATCTACAGATCCTGCCTAATATTGTAGTAATTAGCCTTGTTAACTTGAGGAATACACTTATCTTTATCCGTCAGTACCTTAGAGCTTACTGAATTGTGGTCACTTGTTCCTGAACTACTCCCCTGCTGAAACACTGACCACCTGGCCAGGCTCATTCCCCAATATAAGGCCCAGTACGATCCCTTCCCTAGTTAGACTATCTACATACTGTTTCAAAAAGCCCTCCTGGATGCTCCTTACAAACTTTGCCCCACCCACACCCCTAGTACTAAGTGAGTCCCAGTCAATATGGGGGAAGTTAAAATCTCCCACCACAACAACCCTGTTATTTTTACATGTTGCCAAAATCCGCCTACATATCATTTCCTCTATCTCCCGCTGGCAGTTGGGCAGCCTAGAGTAAACCCCCAACATTGTGGTTACACCCTTCCTATTCCTGAGCTCCACTCATATTGCCTCGCTGTATCAGCCTTCTGAGGTGTCCTCAGCTATGATATTCTTCTTAATCAGTAGCTCAACTCCCCCACTCCTTTTACAGTAGTTGGATAGATATTGGCAACTCAACAAGGAGCTGAGTTTGGACCCAGGAAAAGTGAATGACTTTCAAGTTTTGCAAATGAACAGGAACTCTAGTGAATGGGGTGAGGAGAGTAAAAATTAGAACTGAATTTACAACAGTCCTGATAGACCAAAGTGTTGACAGATTACTTATTTTAATTCTTATTGATATGCAATAACATTTTTCAGTTAAGAGGGTGAATTCCTGTGGTATCATTATTTTGTTTATTTGATAGATGTTTGGATTTATTCCTTAAATGTGAACAGTCCTCTGTGTAACAGTACTGACTGTCTGATAGTGGAGCATTCCCTCAAAACAGACCCCCAACATTGCAGTGCAACCTTAGCATTGATGCTCTGACAATGCAGCTCTCCCACAGTACTGCCCTTTGACAATGCAGCACTTCCTCAATATGAATTCCCTTTGACAGAATGTCACTTCCCCAATACAGTTTCTTTGAAAGTGCAGCACTTCCTGAATACTAACCCTTTGACAGTACTGCACTCCTCCAATACTGTCCCCTTTACAATGCTGCAGTCTCTCTATTCTGCTCCTTTGACAGTGTGGCACTCCCTCAATACTGCCTCTTTGACAGTGTGGCACTCCCTCAATACTGCCCCTTTGACAGTGTGGCACTCCCTCAATACTGCTTTGACAGTGTGGCACTCCCTCAATACTGCTCCTTTGACAGTGTGGCACTCCCTCAATACTGCCCCTTTGACAGTGCAGCACTCCCTCAATACTGCCTCTTTGACAGTGTGGCACTCCCTCAATACTGCCTCTTTGACAGTGTGGCACTCCCTCAATACTGCCCCTTTGACAGTATGGCACTCCCTCAATACTGCCCCTTTGACAGTGCGGCACTCCCTCAATACTGCCCCTTTGACAGTGTGGCACTCCCTCAATACTGTCCCTTTGACAGTGCGGCACTCCCTCAAAACTGCCCTTTGACAGTATGGCACTCCCTCAATACTGTCCCTTTGACAGTGTGGCACTCCCTCAATACTGCCCCTTTGACAGTGCAGCACTCCCTCAATACTGCCCCTTTGACAGTGTGGCACTCCCTCAATACTGCCCCTTTGACAGTGCAGCACTCCCTCAATACTGCCCCTTTGACAGTGCGGCACTCCCTCAATACTGCTCCTTTGACAGTGTGGCACTCCCTCAATACTGTCCCTTTGACAGTGCGGCACTCCCTCAATACTGCCCTTTGACAGTGCGGCACTCCCTCAATACTGCCCCTTTGACAGTGCAGCACTCCCTCAATACTGCCCCTTTGACAGTGTGGCACTCCCTCAATACTGCCCCTTTGACAGTGCAGCACTCCCTCAATACTGCCCCTTTGACAGTGTGGCATTCCCTCAATACTGCCCTTTGACAGTGTGGCACTCCCTCAATACTGCCTCTTTGACAGTATGGCACTCCCTCAATACTGCCCCTTTGACAGTGTGGCACTCCCTCAATACTGCCCCTTTGACAGTGTGGCACTCCCTCAATACTGCCTCTTTGACAGTGTGGCACTCCCTCAATATTGCCCCTTTGACAGTATGGCACTCCCTCAAAACTGCCCCTTTGACAGTGCGGCACTCCCTCAATACTGTCCCTTTGACAGTGCAGCACTCCCTCAATACTGTCCCTTTGACAGTGTGGCACTCCCTCAATACTGCCCCTTTGACAGTGCGGCACTCCCTCAATACTGCCCCTTTGACAGTGCGGCACTCTCTCAATACTATCCCTTTGACAGTGCGGCACTCCCTCAATACTGCCCCTTTGACAGTGCGGCACTCCCTCAATACTGTCCCTTTGACAGTGCGGCACTCCCTCAATACTGCCCCTTTGACAGTGTGGCACTCCCTCAATATTGCCCCTTTGACAGTGTGGCATTCCCTCAATACTGCCCCTTTGACAGTGTGGCACTCCCTCAATACTGCCCCTTTGACAGTGCGGCACTCCCTCAATACTGCCCCTTTGACAGTGCGGCACTCCCTCAATACTGCCCCTTTGACAGTGCGGCACTCCCTCAATACTGCCCCTTTGACAGTGCGGCACTCCCTCAATACTGCCCTTTGACAGTGCAGCACTCCCTCAATACTGCCTCTTTGACAGTGCAGCACTCCCTCAATACTGCCCCTTTGACAGTGCGGCACTCCCTCAATACTGCCCTTTGACAGTGCAGCACTCCCTCAATACTGCCCCTTTGACAGTGCGGCACTCCCTCAATACTGCCCCTTTGACAGTGCGGCACTCCCTCAATACTGCCCCTTTGACAGTGCGGCACTCCCTCAATACTGCCCTTTGACAGTGCAGCACTCCCTCAATACTGCCCCTTTGAGAGTGCGGCACTCCCTCAATACTGCCCCTTAGACAGTGCGGCACTCCCTCAATACTGCCCCTTTGACAGCGCGGCACTCCCTCAATACTGCCCTTTGACAGTGCAGCACTCCCTCAATATTGCCCCTTTGACAGTGCGGCACTCCCTCAATACTGCCCTTTGACAGTGCAGCACTCCCTCAATACTGCCCCTTTGACAGCGCGGCACTCCCTCAATACTGCCCTTTGACAGTGTGGCACTCCCTCAATACTGCCCCTTTGACAGTGCGGCACTCCCTCAATACTGCCCTTTGACAGTGCGGCACTCCCTCAATACTGCCCCTTTGACAGTGCGGCACTCCCTCAATACTGCCCCTTTGACAGTGCGGCACTCCCTCAATACTGCTCCTTTGACAGTGTGGCACTCCCTCAATACTGCCCCTTTGACAGTGCAGCACTCCCTCAATACTGCCCCTTTGACAGTGTGGCACTCCCTCAATACTGCCCCTTTGACAGTGCAGCACTCCCTCAATACTGCCTCTTTGACAGTGTGGCACTCCCTCAATACTGCCCCTTTGACAGTGTGGCACTCCCTCAATACTGCCTCTTTGACAGTGTGGCACTCCCTCAATACTGCCCCTTTGACAGTGCAGCACTCCCTCAATACTGCCCCTTTGACAGTGTGGCACTCCCTCAATACTGTCCCTTTGACAGTGCAGCACTCCCTCAATACTGCCCCTTTGACAGTGCAGCACTCCCTCAATACTGCCCCTTTGACAGTGCAGCACTCCCTCAATACTGCCCCTTTGACAGTATGGCACTCCCTCAATACTGCCCCTTTGACAGTGCAGCACTCCCTCAATACTGCCCCTTTGACAGTATGGCACTCCCTCAATACTGCCCCTTTGACAGTGCGGCACTCCCTCAATACTGCCCCTTTGACAGTGTGGCACTCCCTCAATACTGTCCCTTTGACAGTGTGGCACTCCCTCAATACTGCCCCTTTGACAGTGCGGCACTCCCTCAATACTGCCCCTTTGACAGTGTGGCACTCCCTCAATACTGCCTCTTTGACAGTCTGGCACTCCCTCAATACTGCCTCTTTGACAGTGCAGCACTCCCTCAATACTGCCCCTTTGACAGTGCGGCACTCCCTCAAAACTGCCTCTTTGACAGTGTGGCACTCCCTCAATACTGCCCCTTTGACAGTATGGCACTCCCTCAATACTGTCCCTTTGACAGTGCGGCACTCCCTCAATACTGCCCCTTAGACAGTGTGGCACTCCCTCAATACTGCCCCTTTGACAGTGCGGCACTCCCTCAATACTGCCTCTTTGACAGTGCAGCACTCCCTCAATACTGCCCCTTTGACAGTGTGGCACTCCCTCAATACTGCCTCTTTGACAGTGTGGCACTCCCTCAATACTGCCCCTTTGACAGTGCGGCACTCCCTCAATACTGTCCCTTTGACAGTGTGGCACTCCCTCAATACTGCCCCTTAGACAGTGCGGCACTCCCTCAATACTGCCCCTTTGACAGTGTGGCACTCCCTCAATACTGCCCCTTAGACAGTGCGGCACTCCCTCAATACTGCCCCTTTGACAGTGTGGCACTCCCTCAATACTGCCCCTTTGACAGTGTGGCACTCCCTCAATACTGCCCCTTTGACAGTGCGGCACTCCCTCAATACTGTCCCTTTGACAGTGTGGCACTCCCTCAATACTGCCCCTTAGACAGTGCGGCACTCCCTCAATACTGCCCCTTTGACAGTGTGGCACTCCCTCAATACTGCCCCTTAGACAGTGCGGCACTCCCTCAATACTGCCCCTTTGACAGTGTGGCACTCCCTCAATACTGCCTCTTTGACAGTGTGGCACTCCCTCAATACTGCCCCTTTGACAGTGCAGCACTCCCTCAATACTGCCTCTTTGACAGTGTGGCACTCCCTCAATACCGCCCCTTTGACAGTGCAGCACTCCCTCAATACTGCCTCTTTGACAGTGTGGCACTCCCTCAATACTGCTCCTTTGACAATGAAGCATTCTCTCAATACTGACCCTTTGACAGTGTGGCACTCCCTCAATACTGCCTCTTTGACAGTGTGGCACTCCCTCAATACTGCCCCTTTGACAGTGTGGCACTCCCTCAATACTGCCTCTTTGACAGTGTGGCACTCCCTCAATACTGCCCCTTTGACAATGAAGCATTCTCTCAATACTGACCCTTTGACAGTATGGCACTTCATTAATACTACCCCTTTGGAGGTATAACACTCCATCAATACTGACCCTTTGAAAATACAGCACTCCCTCAATACTATCCCTCTGAAATTACAGTCCAAAGAACAGTATGGCACAGGAACAGGTCCTTTGGCCCTCTAAGCCTGCAATGATCATGATGCTTGCCTTAACTAAAGCCGTATGCAATTGTGAAGTCCATATCCTTCCTATTCATATATTCATCTCGATGCCCCTTAAACACAGCTATCCCATCACCTTCTCGAGCAAGTCATTCCAGACATTCACCATCCTCCGTTAAAAAAAACTTGCCTCGCACATCTCCTCGAAACTTTTCTCCATGCATGTTAAACCTATGTCCCCTAGTCCTTGACTTTTCTACCCTAGGAAAGAGCATCTGACTATCCACTCTGTCCATGCCACTCGTAGTTTTTTAAACCTCTATCAGGTCACCTCTTAACCTCCCTCATTCCAGTGTGAACAAACCAAGTTTATTCAACCTCTCCTCATGGCTAATACCCTCCAGACCAGACACAACATCCTGGTAAACCTCTTCTGTACCCTCCCCAAACCATTCACATCTTTCTGGTAGTGTCATGACCAGGATTGTACACAATATTCCAATGAGGCCTTACTAAGGTTCCATATGGCTGCAGTAGGACATGTCATTTTTTATACTCAATGCCCTGACCAATGAAGGCAAGCATGCCGTATGCCTTCTTGACCAAATCCAATTGTGTTGTCACCTTCAGTGATCGGTAGACATGTACGCCCAGATCTTTCTGCCTATCAATACTCCTAAGGGTTGTACCATTTGCTCTATAATTCCTACATGCATTGGACTTTCCAAAATGCATTAGCTCACATTTGTCCGGATTAAACTCCAGCTGGTCTATATCTTGCTGTATCTTCTGACAATCCTCTTCACTATCCGCAACTCAACCAATTTTTATGTCATCTGTGAACTTACTAATCAGACCAGCTACATTTTCCTTTAAATCATTTGTATTTACTACAAACAACAGAAGTCCCAGAACTGATCCCTGTGGAACATTGCTAGTCACAGCCTTCCATTCAGAAAATCACCCCTCTACTGCCACCCTCCGTCTTCTATGCCCATGCCAGTTCTGTATCCATCTTGCCAGCTCTCCTCTGATCCTGTGTGCCGTCAACTTTCATACCAGTCTACCATAAAGTACTTTGTCAAAGGCTTTACTGAACTCAATACTAATTTCCTCAATACCAACCCTTAGACAGTGCATCAATCCCTCAATATTGTCCTTTGACAGTTGAGTATTTCCTCAATATTAGCTCGTTGACAGCACAACATTGTACTGTCCTTTTGATGATGTAAAACTCCATCAATACTAACCCTTTGAGAGTACGATACCCCTCAATATAGACCCTTTAATGGTGCGGCATCAATACTGCCATTTTACAGTGCTGCACTCCCTCATTGCTGTCTCTTTAACAGTACAGCACTTTCTCAATACTGCCCCTTTGATAATGCAGCACTCCCTCAATAGACCCATTGACAGTTGGACTCTCTCTCTTGGGTTGACATGGGCCATGGAGAGTGGTGTGACCTGGATCCTGATACTGTGACAGGGTACTGGAGAGAGATGTGTATTCCAGCCCCAGCAGTACGGAGGTTGGGGTGAATTTCACCACTTCCTGATGGTGTATTTGAAGGTGAGAGAAGGGAATGTACATAAATAAAGCAAGTAGCCAGCCTGCTGGCTTTGCACCCACTGCTGAACTGTTCCTCAGAGAGACAATGGCTGGCAGAGTCTCACAGTCTATAAGTTTGAACCCTGAGAGCTGCTGTTACATTAATGCTAACATACTCATCTCCATCTCTACATATGATCACTGCGAATCCAACTGCAAAACTAGGTTCAGTCCAAATGCTTACACACTTTGTGGAATGCTTTGGCCATTATTCAGGAAATAACAATCCCCAAATAAACAACATGGGCTGAGGACAAAGTCTACAGAGAACCAATGAACAGCAGGAAATTCCCGAAAATGCATATTGATATGTGCAGAATGTGATAGAGCTTCTCGATCTTTGAAACAGTTGCAAACAGTGTAACAAATGTAACAACAGTGTAACAACAGTGTAACAACAGTGTAACATTTAACAAATGGCACAGATCAGGATGTAACTGGGTTGAATAAACATTCTTTCCGTGTTTGCTTGGGTTTCCTCCCACAGTCCAAAGATGTGCAGGTTAGGTTGAATGGCCATACTAAATTGCTGATCAGGGGATTAGCAGGATAAATACGTGGAGTTACGGGGGTAGGGCCTGGGTGGGATTGTTGTCAGTGCAGACTTGATGGGCCAAAGGGCCTCTTTCTGTACTGGGCACAGTGATTAGCACAGCTGCTTCAGCACCAGGGACCTAGGTTCGATTACCAGCTTGGACACTGTCTGTGTGGAGTCTGCACATTCTCCCTGTGTCTGCGTGGGTTTCCTCAGGGTGCTCCGTTTCCTTCCAATGTCCAAAAGACATGCTGGGTCGGTGCATTGACTATGCTAAATTGTCCCTCAGTTTACCTGAACAGGTGCCGGAGTCTGGCGACTAGAGATTTTCACAATAACTTCATTGCAATGTTGATGTAAGCTTGTCTACTTGTGACACTAATAAATAACTTAAAAACTTAAAACTAGGGATTCTATTCTATGATTCTATAGAGACCAAGGTATAACTGGGTCAAATAAACTCCGTTTGCACACAGATACAAACCAAGCTGTAACTGGGTCAAATAAACTCCACTCATACATTAAAAAAGAATCACAGATGAAGAACGAAAGTGAAAGATTTACCGAGGAAATTACGTGTGGGTGATACTTCCCGGATCCGAATACTCATGGCCCCAATGGGAATGATGTGAATTTGATTGTAACCTGCAAATAAGGAGTGAATACTTGATTATGCAGCAAATCTCCAACATTCACATCTACATAAAAAGTGACAACAAAAGTGAGAATAGAACACAGAACTGCACCTATTGGCAAATCAACAACACAAAATGTCCCTTTGACTTCATAACAGGTGCTCCCATCTCCTCCGCATTCCAGACATTTATCTTCAACTTGTGAAGATTCCAGTGTATTGTCACAACCAACAGTCTAAAGTATAAAGAAATAAGCACAGAATCATTCATCTGAAATAAAGTTATTGACAGATTTCTAGAAAGATAGAGACATTTTATTTCTGTGACTATTAGTGCCCATTACAACTCATGAAGTCAGTGACTATAGATCAATGTTTACGATCAGTGGGTGTGTCGTGCCCAGGTAAATGGCTCAGTTAGCACATTAGGAACACCGGAATTCTCCTGAATGGACACAGACTGAATGAAGCCCTTGGTATAATATTTGAAATTGAATGAGATCCAAGGTTTCACTCACAATCACTCAAGCTAGTCTTATTATTCTTCTTTCAACCTGAAAGGTTCCTTGCCTTCTGTATCAAGCTTTTGTATTTTAACTCTTTAACTATCTGTTTCATTGTTTTGTTCTTTTTTGAGCATTTTATTTTTGGCATCATTCCTTTTTACTAATGCCAACTAAAGATTCATCTCCTTCCTGGCATATAGTGAAGATTTGTTCTCCCACATATGGGACCAAATGCACAGGTTGGAGTGGTTAGCACTGCTGCCTCACAGCACCAGGGTTGCAACTTCAATTCTGGCCTTGGGTGACTGTTTGTGTGGAATTTGCACATTCTCCCCATGTCAGTGTGGGTTTTCTTCCTTAGTCCAAAGATGTGCAGGTCAGGCTGATTGGCCATTGTAAATGCACAGAGTTACGTGGCTTGGGCAGGGGAGTGGGCCTGGGTAAGACTCTCTTTCAGACAGTAGATGCAGGCTTGATGGGCCAAATGGTCTCCTTCTGCACTGTCATCAAACACCAATGGTCCTTAGTAAAGTGACTTCAGTAACACTCAGATACATGGACTAAGGCTGGCACCATTGACATGCTGATATTCCAGACTTAGTTGATATTCCAGACAGTACTGTTGTTCTTGACGGTGAATTTGATGCAACTACCTAAACTAGAAGGAAGAAAGAAACTTAAGGATGAATAAAAAAACCAATTATAATTAGCCAACACCTCAGGTGGTCAGAACAGTCTTGAGTGTGGAAGATCACATGGTCAATCAGGGGCCTGCACTGTGTTGAGCTACTTAGCCCCATGCATTGGTGGGGCTACTAATTCACATCTCTATCCCACTGGATAGGGAGGAGGGATAGGCACATTTCAGATAAAGCTCACTCCCAGTGGTGAATTTTCCTATTCCACCTGCCACAGGAATCGGGCAGGGGGAAAAAGTGGCCCTTGGGTGGGATTTTCCGGTTTTTGGGATGAGCACAGCCAGAAAATCCCATCCCTAATTTTTCTCTCAGAGAAGAAATGAGTGATTGTGTATGTCTGGGGTATTCCATGAATAAAAATCGAGTGTGTTTGTGTGTGCGTGTCATAGAGGTTTACAGCATGGAAACTGGCCTTTCGGCCCAACTTTTCCATGCCGCCTTTTTTTAAAAACCTCTAAGCTAATCTCAATTGCCTGCATTTGGCACATTATCCCTCTATACCCATCGCACCCATGTAATTGTCTAAATGCTTGTTAAAAGATAAAATTGTACCTGCCTCTACTACTACCTCTGGCAGCTTGTTCCAGGCACTTACCACTGACTGTGAGTGAAACCTTGGATCTCATTCAATTTCAAATATT
This sequence comes from Prionace glauca, assembly GCA_037974335.1. Lineage (NCBI taxonomy): Eukaryota > Metazoa > Chordata > Chondrichthyes > Carcharhiniformes > Carcharhinidae > Prionace > Prionace glauca. Next base: position 63,618,462 of record CM075735.1, on the reverse strand, counting down.
ATACCAAGGGCTTCATTCAGTCTGTGTCCATTCAGGAGAATTCCGGTGTTCCTAATGTGCTAACTGAGCCATTTACCTGGGCACGACACATCCACTGATCGTAAACATTGATCTATAGTGCCCCTCTGGACACTTTGTATGTCTCCCCTCTCACCTTAAACATAGCCCGCTAGTTTTCGACTCCCCTACCTTTGGGAAAAGATATTGACTATCTACCTTGTCTATGCCCCTCATTATCTTATAGACCTCTATAAAGTCATTCTTCAGCTTCCTACGCTCCAGAGAAAAAAGTCTTCTCCTTATAACCCAATCCATCAAGTCCTGGTAGCATCCTAGTAAATCTTTCCTGCACTCTTTCTAGTTTAATAATATCCTTTCTATAAAAGGGTGACCAGAATTGCACACAGTATTCCAACTGTGGCCTTACTAATGTCTTGTGTAACAAAGAACAAAGAACAATACAGCACAGGAACAGGCCCTTCGGCCCGCCAAGCCTGCACCGATCATGTGTTCCTAATGAGACCATCCACTTGTATCCCTCTGCTCCCAGTCTGTTCATGTGGCTATCCAGATAAGTCTTAAATGATCATAGTGTGTCTGCCTCAACTACCTTGCTTAATAGTGCATTCCATGCCCCCACTGTGTAAAAAACATCCCAACTCCTGTATTCAATATTCTGATCGATGAAACCAAGCATGCCGAATGCCTTCTTCAACACTCTGTCCATCTGTGACTCCACTTACAAGGAGCTATGAACATGGGCCCTTAGATCTCCTAGTTCTATAACTCTTCCCAACGCCCTACCATTAACTGAGTAAATCCTGTCCTGGTTCAATCTACCAAAATGCATTACCTCGCATTTGTCTAAATTAAATTCCATCTGCCATTCATCAGCCCACTGGCCCAATTGATCAAGATCTCATTGTAATTGGAAATAGCCTTCATCACTGTCCACCATGCCATCAATCTTGGTGTCATCTGCAAACTTACTAACCATGCCCCCTATATTCTCATCCAAATCATTAATATAAATGACAAATAACAATGGGCCCAGCACTGATCCCTGCTCACAGGCCTCCAGCTGTTTTTCAAACAACTCTCTACAACAACCCTCTGGTTTCTGTCAAGAAGTCAATTTTGTATCCATTTAGATACATCACCCTGGATCCCGTGATATTTAACTTTATATAACAACATACCATGCAGTACCTTGTCAAAGGTCTTGTTGAGGTCCATGTAGACAACATCAACTGCACTGCCCTCATCTATCTTCTTGATTACCCTTCAAAAAACTCAATCAAATTTGTGAGACATGATTTTCCACTCACAAAGCCATGTTGACTATCCCTAATCAGTCCTTGTGTCTCTAAATGCCTGCAGCTCTTGTCTCTCAAATACCTTCCAACAACTTACCCACCACAGATATGGTACTCACTGGCCTGTAGTGCCCTGGCTTTCCCCTGCAGCCCTCTTTAAACAAAGGCACAACATTTGCCACTCTCCAATCTTCAGGCACCTCGCCCGTGACTCTTGATGATTCAAATACCTCAGCTAGGGGACCTGCAATTCCCTCCCTAGCCTCCCACAATGTCCTGGGATACACTTCATCAGGTCATCAGATTAATTAGGAATGTGGAACTAATCCACTTCAGATCAGCCATGATCTTATTGAATGGCGGGGCAGGCTCGAAGGGCTAGATGGCCTACTCCTGCTCCTATTTCTTATGTTCTTATTAGCTTGATGCGCTTTAAGACTTCCAGCATGTGTTTGTCTATGTGGTAGTCACTGCCTTCTACAGAGATGGTCCATTCTCTCCAAATGGTGCGACATGTAAGGATGTTGAAGAGAGCCTCCTGAGCTGAGGAACATTAGTTGTAGGCAGTAACTGATGTGTGGAGATGAAGGAGTAAGCACCCTAAGGCCTCTGCTCCTTCACTGTGCCTCAGCCAATGAGTGAACTCACCTTGCAGACACCTTGTATGCAGATGTTGCGGCTTCCAGGTTCACACAGTGTCCCGTCCTTAACTGCTTCTTTATGCCGGTAATAAAAGTTTTCACCTTGGGGAATGCAGTTCAGCTCACACTTATTGGAAGCTGTAGGAAAATGAATACCTTGCTGTTATCATAGAACATAGAACATAGAACATAGAACATTACAGCACAAACAGGCCCTTCGGCCCTCGAGTTGCGCCAATCACATCAACCCCACCAATCTATAGACCTATCTATAACCCCCAATCCCATTAAACCCCATATACTCATCCAGAAGTCTTTTAAAAGACCCCAGCGAGTTCGCCTCCACCACCGACGACGGCAGCCGATTCCATTCACTCACCACCCTCTGAGTGAAAAACTTACCCCTAACATCACCTCTGTACTTCCCTCCCCGCACCTTAAATCTGTGTCCTCTCGTAGCGACCATTTCAACCCGGGGAAATAGCCTCTGAGAGTCCACCCTATCTAATCCTCTCAACATTTTATAAACTTCTATCAGGTCGCCTCTCAACCTTCGCCTCTCCAGGGAAAAGAGTCCCAGCTCCCTCAACCTATCTTCATAAGGCATGCCTCCCAGTCCAGGCAACATCCTTGTAAATCTCCTCTGCACCCTTTCAATAGCTTCTACATCTTTCCTATAGTGAGGCGACCAGAACTGCGCACAGTACTCCAAATGAGGCCTGACGAGGGTCCTGTAAAGTTGCAGCATTACCTCCCGACTCCTAAACTCAATCCCTCGATTAATGAAGGCCAGTACACCATACGCCTTCTTGACCACCTCCTCCACCTGCGAGGCCGATTTAAGAGTCCTGTGAACCCGGACCCCGAGATCCTTCTGCTCTTCAACGCTACTAAGACCCCTGCCCTTAATAGTGTACTCGTTCATCCCGTTGGTTCTGCCGAAATGGACGACTACACATTTATCCGCGTTGAAGTCCATCTGCCACTTCTCCGCCCATTCCTGCATCCTATCTATGTCCTGCTGCAACTTTTGACATCCTTCCAGACCATCCACAACACCGCCGACCTTCGTGTCATCAGCGAACTTGCTAACCCATCCCTCCACTTCCTCATCCAGGTCATTTATGAAAATGACAAACAGCAAGGGTCCCAGAACAGATCCCTGGGGCACCCCACTGGTGACTGACCTCCATTCCGAAAAAGACCCATCCACAACCACTCTCTGCCTTCTGCAGGCAAGCCAGTTCTGGATCCACAAGGCCAAAGGCCCTTGGATCCCATGCCCTCTCACCTTCTCAAGAAGTCTTGCATGGGGGACCTTATCAAAAGCCTTGCTGAAGTCCATGTACACTACGTCCACGGCACTTCCTTCGTCAATGTGTTCAGTCACATTATCGAAGAACTCAACTAGGCTCGTAAGGCACGACCTGCCCTTGACAAATCCATGCTGACTATTCCTGATCATGTCAAACCTCTCCAAATGCTCGTAAATCTTGTCCCTCAGAAGCCTCTCCATCAGCTTACCAACCACTGAGGTCAGACTCACCGGGCGGTAATTTCCCGGGCTATCTCTGTTCCCTTTCTTGAAAATAGGGACTACATCCACAATCCTCCAATCTTCCGGAACCTCTCCCATCTCCATTGACGACGCAAAGATCATCGCCAAGGGCTCTGCAATCACTTCCCTGGCCTCCCACAGTATCCTGGGGTACATCCCATCTGGTCCCGGCGACTTATCTACCTTGATAGAATTCAAAAGTTCTAACACATCCTCCTCCTTAATGTCCACGTACTCAATCTTTTCCACCTGCTGCAAGTCCATAGCAAGATCTCCCAAATCAGCTTCCACTGTGAATACTGAGGCAAAGTACTCATTAAGCACCTCCGCCATTTCTTCTGGTTCTACACAGACCTTTCCCCCTTCACCTTTTATAGGTCCTATCCTTTCCCTTCTCACCCTTTTACCTTTCACATACTTATAGAAGGCCTTGGGATTTTCCTTAATCTTACCCGCCAAGGTCTTCTCATGACCCCTTCTGGCTCTCCTAATTTCCCTTTTAACCTCCTTTCTACAGTCCTTATATTCTTCAAGATCCTTAACCTCTCCTAGTTCCCTGAACCTTTTGTACACCTTCCTTTTCCTCCTGACTAGGTTCAACACAGCCTTCGTGCACCACGGTTCCCGCGACCTACCAAAACCCCCTTGCCTTATCGGAACATTGTCATGCAGAGCGCCAGACAAACATTCCTTGAATATCCGCCACCTTCCTTCGGTACTTTTCCCTAAGAATGCCTCCTTCCAGTTTATTTGTCCAAGTAACTTCCTGACTTCTTCGTATCTCCCCTTACTCCAGACAAACACCTTCCTAGCCTGTCTGATCCTATCTCGTTCCAATGCAATTGTGAAGGAGATAGAATTATGGTCAGCATTCCCAAGATGCTCTCCTACCGAGAGATCCATCACCTGCCCTGGTTCATTCGCCAGTACCAGGTCAAGTACTGCCTCTCCCCTCGTAGGCTTGTCCACATACTGTGTCAGGAAACCTTCCTGAACACACCTAACAAACTCCTCTCCAGCCAAACCCCTTACTTTAGGGATATTCCAGTCGATGTTTGGGAAATTGAAGTCTCCCATCACGACAACTCTGTTTTTAATACATTTCTCCAGAATCTGGTTCCCTATCTGCACTTCAACTTCCCTGTCACTATTGGGCGGCCTATAGAATACACCCAGCAAAGTTTTCGACCCTTTGCTGTTCGTAACTTCCACCCACAGAGACTCTGTAGAAAGTCCCTCCACGGCATCCTCTTTCTCTGCAGCCATGACACTGTCCCTTATTAACAGTGCCACTCCACCACCTCTTCTGCCAGTCTCCCTGTCCTTCCTGAAACATCTGAAACCTGGCACCTGAAGTACCCAGTCCTGTCCCTGAGACATCCAAGTCTCCGTAATGGCCACCACATCACATTCCCAAGCAGCTATCCACGCCCTAAGCTCATCTAATGACTTCACTCCCTCAATAGCTCCCTCAGGAGCCCCACCCCAGAAATGCTACTTGGCACAAGCAGCCCCTTCTGTTCACTGCTCTGCAACCAAATTTACCCCATCATAGAGTCCATCTACTCCAACTAATATCCTGTAAGCAAGGATATAAACTACTGTTGGTTTTTTGAAAATGCAGGAAAGGGCCATTTGACCCACTATGCCTACGCTGGTTCGGAAGTGGAGCTGCATAATTATTCCCACCCACCACCCTATGAATAAGATATGATTGAACCTGCTTCTACACCATTTCAGGCTGTGCATTCCAGATGGCTGTTTAAAAATCATTGTCTTCATTTCCCTCCCTTGGTTATTTTGCCAGTTATCGTTAATCTGTGTCTCTTGGAAACTGAAGCCCTTCCTAATGGAAATCGTTTTCATAATTTTGAACAACTCCTTTAAATCTCTCCACAACATGAGGTGAACAGGAGTGAGGGAATCCCACGCTATCTGGAATATTTGCCAGGAAGGAAACGAATCGAGTACAGATAATGGAATGCTTGGTGTCTAACTGAAGACAGAAAAAAAAGCTTGCATTTAATGTTTTTCACAACTTGAGGATATCTTAAGCTGCTTTATAACCTATGAAGTACTTTTCTGAACTGTAATCTCTGTCGATAGCCAATTTGAGCATAGCAAGATCCCACATATAGTACTGTGATGATGACTGCTAATTGGGGGATAAGATATTGCAGGACACTAGGGAGAATCCCCTGCTACTTGCATAGGGCCATGAGGATTTTGTACCAGCTGGGAGAAACAACAAGGCATCACTTTAAACTTCCATGCAACAAAGCAAGTTATTGTGAACACGTTCCAGGTTTCATATCCAACATTTTCCTTGTCTGAACAAGGATATCAACAGTAAGACCATGAAGTTAAATGTCTCAGAAAGGCTGTTTTAAGGGGTGGGTTGTGGAAAAGCTGCAGTCATTGGTCAGTCAAGGCTAGCCTTAAGAGCCACTTAAGACTTACATTTTCTGGACATATTTCTGGACATGTATTTACCTCCATAATAAGGCAGCCATTTATATCTCTTCCCCTGAAAATCAGTTCCATCAAACGCAGAACACTGCTCTTCTCTGAAATCTCTCGAACCTTCGGGACAGTCCTATTAAGAGACAAACCAGAATAGTTCACTAACGTTATATGGTGAGAAATTAATTTCATTGGAAAGTGATCAGCGTTAATGCCAGGGAGATAGAAAATGTCCCCCTTTCACTGCTAACCAGCAAGAGTCACACACTGATAGGTCAAAGAGAACTCTCCCTCCTGCCTAAGGAATTCAGCAGACTCCCCAAAGCATATTCACCATCTACAAGACACAAGTCAGAAATGCGATGGAATACCCTTATGATGGAATATGATGGAATCGTGATGGAAACGTGGTGGAATACCCTTCACCTGCCTGGGTGAATACAGCTTGCAATGATACTGTTTTGTCTTTCAGTAGAGTGTTTAAAGTTTATTGTTTTTTTCAAAGCAATCGGTGTATCTGATGGGAATACAGCAGATGCTGGAAAGCAGGATAATTATTCATTTTAAGCCCGTAGTATTTACTTAGAATAGAGCTAATTGCTTTTTGTTTATGAATGGGGAAGAATCCCTGGGGTTCTTTTGATTAAAGTAATACAAAGTCAGTTAGGTCGGCAGGGTCATATTGTCATGTGATACTAGAAGTGGGAGGAGCTAGATTTGTAGCAGAGAAAAACAACTTTCTGTATTCGGTTGCTGAAGAGGGTTGTTTAAAGATAGAAGCTTATAAGATGCATGTGTTTCTCTTGCTAAAATGTCTCTCTAGAACCTTTACGACTGTTACCACAATTTAAAGCCTGAGTTTGCTAACTGTTTAAGTGGCGTTGGAGTAAATGGGAGGACTGTTGCTTACTTAGAACTGAAATAGTAATAATTGAGAAATAAAGGCCACAACCTCCTGACCTCATCCCACCTGTATATTGACATGATGAGGTTGTAAGATCACATCAGAATGAAAAAGCAGGAATCTCACCTGTTTTCATGGTGGTTCCTATTGTTCCATGAGGATCACACCCAAAATGTAAGTCTAAATGCATCAACATGCATCTTCATATAATTAATGTGTACCCATACGCAATCGTTCCCCCTCACTTACCTTCATAACCTTATCAATGAGATACCATGTCTGTGAGCAAAACACCTGCTCCTTAAAAGTCTGCTGCAGCCTCAGCAGTAGCAAAGGGAAGCGAGAAGGTAAGTAGCTCTGACCACCAGCCTCTGTGGTGCAGGGGGTGGGTCTCAGACGTGGCCATGGTGTGTGGTGGGGTTGGGGGGGGTGCGTGGGTTGCACGTGTGTTTTGTGGGGTAGAGGGGTTGGTATCAGACATGGGGCACAGATTTTGGCAGTGGCTAGAGCTTGCTGTGGTGGGGGCTCTTGCCAGTCTTGGTGTGCAGAGCTTGGGGATTGGTGGTTACTGGGGTCTGGTGTTGTGCACATCACTCCCAGCTGCCAAGCGAACTCAGAGGGGTCGCTTATGAGTGCAGACACCAACCCCACTGCTGTCGCTACATGGTACATCTGTCAGCTACACAGGCTTTCTGGCTGACCGCTGACATTCCACCCCAGTGACCCCACTAACACAAACCAGCAACGGGTCTGTCAGCTGTTGCCCCAAGCGAGGGTGCTGTGTGCAGGTGTTAACACGACTCCGCACGGACTCTGCAGTGCTGCTCTTGATGGGAACCCATCCTGTGATGGTAACACATGCGCACATGTCTCCCTCCTCCTCTGCAGCAAGAATGACCATCAGGTCCATGTGCTCCCACGGCACAATTCATCTTCAATCAGCAGGGCAGGGGGGAGCTGAGAGAGGGAGAGAGAGCAAGACAGAGTGAGAGAGAGAGAGAGAGTTAGTGGTGAGATTCCCAGGGGGCACGCCCTCCTCATTCAAAGGCACTCAGTGTCTAATCGAGGGATCCAGCATTGCAAAGTGAGGTGAGAGATTGGCCAGCTGAGAGGGACCACTCTCCGCCTTATCCCTGTGACCTCCCTTCAGCCAGCACCCACCTCGAGTCTCAGTCCCTGCTCAGGCCATTCAGGCCCTCGAGCCTGCTCCACCATTCACCTTGATCATGGCTGATCACCAAGTTCAATATTCTCATCCCACATTCCCACCATATCACTTTCGCCCCAAAAGCTTGTAGCCAAACGGGCCATCTAAAATGGCGTTTTGTAAAGCACTCTGGGACAACTGGGCAAGAAACTAAACCGACAGGCTGCAGTTTAAAGACAGAGACAGACAGGCTGCAACCCTGATGGGCCATCTCCAGGATGAAGGAGACTTTCTGATCACACTGGGTTGTGCGCCAGACGTAAAGGCACCGTGAATCCTTATTTAGGAGGAAGGTATGTGACCCATGTGCCTACAACACATTCAGACATGGCCACTGGGGACACACCCAGAGATCGGTGTGGTAGCACCTGATTGGACTCTTATCGATCAGGGTGATCAAGTCCTGATCGATTGATTGGCAATGGCCAAAAAGGGCGTGAAACCAAACGGGGTATAAAGGATGCTGCACAACCAGGAATCTCTCTCTCTCTGACCCCACGAGCGAGCTACAACAATGGTGAACATCTCCAGCAAGAGGAGAGCCACCACACCCGAGAAGGAAGGAAGAGAGACTACAGTCAGACTGCCACACCAGACCAAAGGACCAAACTACACAGACAACTACCAAGACCAGCACACAGATAAAGGCCAGTATCTGTTTGGGTATTTGTCAGTCACACGTTAAATCTTGTATTGTACTTGAATTCTAGTATTTTCTGTAAGATAACTTATTGTTGGTCGGGTGGGTGATTATTGATTGTGTGGGTTTAAATTAATATTGTTTGTTCTAATAAGATGTCTACTTGTTGTTATTTGTCCACGGTATAAGGGTTAAAACAGACTGATTTTTACAACAAGCTATATCTAATTTCTTCACATTGAAGCATCTCTGCATGCGCCTCATAGCTCATCCTCCCATCTAACCTTGCATCACCTGCAAATTTGGAGATAATACATTCAGTTCCCTCTTCCAAATCATTAATATATAATGTGAACAGTTGGGGTCCAGGCACAGATCCCTACAGAACCCCACTAGCCACTGCCTGCCAAACAGAAAAAGAGCCATTTATGCCAACTCTTCGCTTCCTACCTGCTAACCAGCTTTCTATCTATCTCGAGACACACCTGCAATCCCATGTGCTTTAACTTTACATAATAGTGTCATATGAAATTTTGTCGATAGCCTTCTGAAAGTCTAAAGAAACCACATCACTGGTTCTCCTTAGTCAACTGAGTTACATCCTCAAAAAATTCCAATAGATTTGTCAAGCATGATTTCCTTTTTGTAAATACGTACTGACTTTGTCTGATTATACCACTGCCTTCCAAATGTTGACCTATGAAAACTTTGATCATGGATTCTAGCAATTTCCCCAGTACTGACATTAGGCTCACTAGTCTATAGTTACCTGTTTTCTCGCTACCTCCCTTTTTGAATAGATTGGTGTTGTACCAGCAGTAGTCACCACGTCCATGGTAGCTACTATGTACATGCTGTGTCTCTGATTGGCTAGCAACTCTTGGTGAATGAGATTTCTGCCCTGTGGTCCTTGATCCCTGGGGAAAGCTCGGAGCTATCCTGTCAATTGCCTGAATAGTACATGGTGTGCAGGGCCTTATGTTATACAGCACAGGAGGAGAAGGTTCTTTGGCCCATTTTTCTATAGACCAATCTAATCTGTCCAGTTCCCCACTCTATCCCTGTAGACCTGAAAGTTTATTTCCCTCAAGTGTTCATCCAATGTTTTTTTTAAATAATTGACTGTCACCCCTTCCACCACTCTCATAGTCAGCAAGTTCCAGGTCATTTTTACTTGCCACTTAAAAGACTTCTTCCTCCTTTCCTTCCTTCCTTCACCTGCTTAAAACCTGTAGTTGGGCAGACAGTGTGAAGTTTGGTCAAACTGGGAGCTTTCAAGCAGTAATGGAAAGGAGAGGGAGGTGGAGGTTTCGGGAGAGAACTTCAGATCTTAGGGCCTAGACAACTGTTTTTTTTTTACACATTACCTCCACAGCGACACTTAGTTTGCCCAGGATCACTCTCTAAATCCATGTCAACATGGGGCGGCACGGTAGCACAGTGGTTAGCATTGCTGCTTCACAGCTCCAGGGTCCTGGGTTCGATTCCCGGCTCGGGTCACTGTCTGTGTGGAGTTTGCACATTCTCCTCGTGTCTGCGTGGGTTTTCTCCGGGTGCTCCGGTTTCCTCCCACAGTCCAAAGATGTGCGGGTTAGGTTCATTGGCTATGCTAAAATTGCCCCTTAGTGTCCTGGGATGTGTAGGTTAGAGGGATTAGCAGGTAAATGTGTAGGGATATGGGGATAGGGTCTGGGTGGGATTGTGTTCGGTGCAGACTCGATGGGCTGAAGGGCCTGTTTCTGCACTGTAGGGTTCTATGATCTATGAACACAACATCCACCATCTGTAAGTATATGTCAGCACAGTGGACTTATCTCAGGCTCATCTCTACTTACAAAGATAAAGTCCAAGCATGAATGCAACTCTTCTCCAAATCAATAGAAAGTAGCACTGGTTTAGTAGGGATGTTGGGATACAGCTCGAAGATACAGCAGGAAATGGCCACTCTTACATTGTTTGCCCAGCTGTTGAACCATTCCAAAATAAGGGTGCTCACAGTCAAATCCCATCCTGTTCTGCACATACTTTTCAATAGGACTTAATGAATAACAATCATAACCAGAAACCCTGGATAATTTTCCTATCCCACCCCCAATAAGGAGACACTGCAATTAATTGAAGTACTCTTGCTGAAACTCAAGACCTACTTGGTGCAGTCAGTCAATATCATCTCCATGCAGATATATCAGCTTACACTCCACTTACACTCTGGACAAGGAGCATTTCACTGTACCTGAATATTGCAAGAACGGTAGTTTGTGAAAGGTCCAATGCAGCTACTTCCACCATCTCTCCTGGATTAAACATTGAAAAATGAAAAACACATCAGTTTTGGCGTTGAGCTTACAACTCGGTACTGAAATTCTTACAAATCCAAATGAAACAATTAGTCAGTGCAGTGATGAGAGGGGCTAACCCTGCACAGTGTAATGCCCTGAAATATAACAGCACCCACTACCCACTAAGAATAAATTATATATAGAAATAGGGAGAATATGAACTGTACAGACCCTTGGTCAAACCACATCTAGAATATTGGATCCAGTTCTATGCACTCCATCTCAGAAAGAAGATAATGATCTTGCATGTAGATTCAGAATGATACCAGGGTTAAAGGGTTAAATGATGAGAATAGGTTACATCGACTATCATAGAATACTTACAGTGCCCAAGGAGGTACTTCGGCTTATCGAGTCTGCACTGACACTTATAAAGCACAGTGGTTAGCACTGCTGCCTCACAGCACCAGGGACCCAGGTTCAATTCCAGCCTTGGGTTACTGTGTGTGGAGTTTGCACATTCTCCCTGTGCCTGTATGAATGTCCTCCGGATACTCTGGTTTCCTCCAACACTCCAAAGATATGCAGGTTAGATAAATTGGCCATGCTAAATTGCCTCTTATATCAAGTGGGTTAGCAGACTACATGGGCTTATGGGATACAGCCTGGGTAGGGTTGTTGTTGGTGCAGGCTTGAAGGGTCGAATAGCTTCTTTCTGCACTGTAGGGATTCTATTCTAATACATTCTTACCCAAGCCCTCTCCCCCACCCTATCCCTGTAATCCTGCACATTTTACGCTGGCTAATCCATCTAACCTACTCTTCTTGGGGCACAACAGGGCAATTTAGCTTGGCCAATCTACCTAACCTGCATATCTTTGGGCTGTGGGAAGAAACTAGAGCACCCAGAGGAAACTCATGCTGACACAGGGAGATTGTGCAAACTCCACTCAGTCACCCCAAGGCTGGGATTGAACCCGGGTCCCTGGCACTGTGAGGCAGCAGTGCTAACCACTGTGCCATCGCAGGGCTAGGCTTATATTCCCTTGAATCAGGGGTGATCAATTTGAGGTGTTTAAAATAATTAGATAGGGCAGATGTCTGAGCTTGTATGGTTTAAGTTGGGTCAATGTGAGAAACATTGATGGGACAGAATTTCCATTGGTATCAGTGCTGCCTGGTTTGGGATACCATCGCACCAATTCCAGTAAAGCAGCTACTCTCAAGTCCTTGGCCCAACCCCTGAAGTACAATGGGTGGAATTGTATCAGTGACATGTCGTTCCTGATGGCAGAATTGGAATGTGCACTGCCCCAGCTCTCTTGCTTCTTCCCATTTCCTACACATTCAAAAATCAAATCTGAAGTGCTGGTGATGTGCATCATTGAATCATACAGTATAGAAGAGGGCCATTCAGCCCATCCGATCTGCAATAAGCCACAATCCCACCCTGGCTCTATTCCCATAACCCCATACATTTACCCTAGCTAGTTCCCTGACACTAAGGGGCAATTTAACATGGCCAATCCACCTAACCCACACATTGTAGGAGGAAACCCACACAGACATGGTGAGAATATGCAAACTCCAGACAGACAGTGACCCAAGCCGGGAGTCGAATCCCTAGCACTATGAGGTAGGAGTGCTGACCACTGTGCCACCATGCCACCACTGTAAAGCCTGTGCTGCCGCAGGGGAATAGTGTCCAATTCTGCAGCAGCAAAAGCTTTACAGTGGTGAGGTCTGCTGTCAGCTGACAATGTAATTGGTATGGATCCTCTTGGTCAAACCGAGAGTTTCTACATAACTTTGCTGCTCATCTCCACTGCCGTTAACTTGAAGTTATCAGACACAAAGATGGCAGAAGTGTGCTTTTCAAATTTAAATTTCACTTGCAAGTAATTCACATATCATTATTTATTCACTTTAAAACAAGGTTCAATTGGGTTACTTGAGTGTTACAAGGTAGCTAAGAATGAGTTAAAAAAAGGGCTTAGGAGAGCTAGGAGGGAGCATGAGAAGTCCTTGGTGGGTCAGATAAAGGAAAACCCCAAGGCTTTTTACTCTTATGTGAGAAATAAAAGAATGACCAGAGTGAGGTTAGAGCCAGTCAAGGATAGTAGTGGGAACTTGTGCATGGAGTGTGCAGTTTTGGGCGCCGCACCTGCGCAAGGATGTTTTGGCCCTGGAGGGAGTGCAGAGGAGGTTTACTCGGCTGATACCGGAGTTGAGGGGATTGAGCTATGAGGAGAGGCTGAATAAACTGGGCTTGTACTCGTTGGAGTTTGGAAGAATGAGGGGAGATCTCATTGAGACGTATAAGATGATGAATGGGATGGATAGGATAGAGGTGGAGAGACTGTTCCCGCTCAAAAAAGACAGTAGGACTAGGGGGCACAGCCTCAAGATAAAGGGGGGGCGGTTTAGAACAGAGTTGAGGAGGAACTTCTTCACTCAAAGGGTGGTGAATCTCTGGAATTCTCTGCCCGTTGAAGTGGTGGAGGCTGCCTCGCTAAATATTTTTAAGAAACGGGTTGATGGGTTTTTGATAAGAGAAGGGATTAAGGGTTATGGGGAGAGGGCGGGAAGGTGGAGCTGAGTCACGACAGATCAGCCATGATCTTATTGAATGGCGGGGCAGGCTCGAAGGGCCAGATGGCCTACTCCTGCTCCTATTTCTTATGTTCTTATGTTCTTATGTAAATGGGTGAGGCACTGAATGAATACTTTTCTTCAGTGTTCACTGAGGAGAGCGGCCATGTTTTTGAGGGTGTGCGTGATACAGGCTGATAGATGGAGGAGGTAGATGTTCTGAGGGAAGATGTATTAGCAATTTTGAAAAACCTGAGAATCGATAAGTCCCCTGGGCCAGATGGGAGACATCTACGATACTTTGGGAGGCAAGGGATGAGATTGCAGAGCTGTTAGCTTTGATCTTTGGGTCCTCACCGTCCACAGAGATTGTGCCAGAGGACTGGAGGGTGGCAAATGTTGTTCCTCTCTTCAAGAAAGGGAACAGGAATGACCCTGGCAAATATAGGCCAGTTAGTCTTACTTCGGTGGTGGGTAAGTTAATGGAAAGGGTCCTGAGGGATGAGACTTATGACCATTTGGAAAGATGCAGTTTAATCTGGGATAGTCAGCACAGTTTCGTGAGGGGTAAGTCTTGCCTCACAAATTTGATTGAATTCTTTGAGGAGATAGCTAAGTGTGTAGATGAAGGTAGAGCAATTGATGTCGTATACATGGATTTTAGTAAAGCATTTGATAAGGTTCCCCATGGTAGGATCGTGCAGAAAATATGGAAATTCGGCCGATTGTATAAGTAACTGGCTGTCTCATAGAAGCCAGAGTGTGGTGGTGGAGGGAAAATGTTTAGTTACCAGTGGTGTACCACAGGGGTCAGTGCTGGGTCCTCTGCTATTTGTGATTTTTATCAATGACTTGGAAGAAGGGGCTTATGGGTAGGTTAGTAAATTTGCTGACGACACCAAAATTAGTGGAGTAGTGGATGAGGTGGGGGGCTCTTGTAGGCTGCAAAGAGACATTGATAGGATGCAGAGCTGGGCAGAAAAGTGGCAGATGGAGTTTAACCCTGATAAGTGCGAGGTGATTCATTTTGGTGGGACAAACCTAAATGTGGATTAAAGGGTCAACGGCAGGGTTCTGAGGAATGTGGAGGAACAAAGAGATCTCGGGGTTCATATCCACAGATCTCTGAAGGTTGCCACTCAAGGGGATAGAGCCGTGAAGAAGGCTTATAGTGTGTTAGCATCTATTAACAGGGGGTTTGAGTTTAAGAGCCGTGGGGTTATGCTGCAACTAAACCAGACCTGTGGAATATTGTGTTCAGTTCTGGTCACCTCACAGTAAGAAGGATGTGGAAGCACTGGAGAGAGTGCAGAGGAGATTTACCAGGATGCTGCCTGGTTTGGAGGGTAGGTCTTATGAGGAAAGGTTGAGAGAGCTGGGGCTTTTCTCTTTAAAGTGGAGGAGGATGACAGGTGTGTTTAGAGGTTTATAAGATGATGAGGGGGATAGAGCAGATGTGCAGAGACTATTTCCTCGGGTGGATGTAGTTGTTACTAGGGGGAATAACTAAGGTTCATGGAGGGAGGTATAGGAGGGATGTCCGAGGTAGATTCTTTACTTAGAGAGCAGTTGGGGTGTAGAATAGACTGCCTGCTGTAATAGTGGCGTCGGACACTTTAGGAACTTTCAAGCGGTTATTGGATAGGCACATGGAGCACTCCAGAATTATAGGGAGTGGGGTAGCTTGGTCTTGGGTTTGGATATAGCTTGACACAACATTGAGGGCCAAAGGGCCCGTACTGTGCTGTAATGTTCTATGTCCTATGTCCTATTCACCCATGCATCTTTGTTATTTGCTGAGACTTACTTAGTCAGAGAGCTAATTATACTGGCAGGCCTCATGGTTAAATGTATTTATGATCACAAGGGAGCTAGGAATATTTCTTTTATTGTGGAAGAAACAACACTGGGGCAACTGTACCAGAATTTGACAAAGTATCAGTTCTGGGGAGAAAATGGGTGAAAATCTCCAGCTCTATTTTCTCTCCCTACCTTGTCACTTCAACATCTAAAAAAAAGCAAGTGGGGCTTGCACCATCACTCTCACAGGGTGCAAACTCTTAATGCAAGGAACTGGCTCCACAAATAAATATAAAATCCATTCCCTCGCCCCCAACTATCCCTGACAGGACATTTTCTGCCCATGTCCTTCCCCTTGGGACAAGTACACTTTACAGTTTTTCCTCAATGTAACAAATTATCTTTCCAAGTTTATTCCTCTCATAACTATTCCAAAAAAAACCTCTTCTCATTGCCAACATATTGGTTGCAATGCATGATGCTAAAACTACACTACAACCTCAGTGTCATCTATAAATGCAGTCGGTAAGTAGCTGTACTCGGCTGATGTTTTCCAGAGCCTTCCTGCTCACCAGA
Source organism: Prionace glauca (assembly GCA_037974335.1). NCBI lineage: Eukaryota > Metazoa > Chordata > Chondrichthyes > Carcharhiniformes > Carcharhinidae > Prionace > Prionace glauca. Next base: position 63,602,486 of record CM075735.1, on the reverse strand, counting down.
AACAATGCAGATTGTGAGGAGGACATAGACATCATGACAATAGGGGTGTTTGATTTGATTTGATTTTTTACTGTCACATGTATTAGCATACAGTGAAAAATATTGTTTCTTGCGCACTGTACAGACAAAGCACACAATTCATCGAGAAGGAAATGAGAAAGTGCAGAATGTAGTGTTACAGTTATAGATAGGATGTAGAGAAAGGTCAACTTAATCCAAGGTAAGTTTATTCATAAGTCTGACAGCAGCAGGAATGAAGCTGTTCTTGAGTTGGTTAGAATGTAACCTCAGACTTTTGTATCTTTTTCCTGTTGGAAGACGGTGGAAGACAGTCTTGTGGGGCAACGGTGTTGAGGATGGTTGTGGAGGAGCTGTTGTTGCCCATCCTTACTGATTGTGGTCTGTGAGTTGGGAAGTTCAGGATCCAGTTGCAGAGACAGGTGCCGAGGGCCAGGCCACTGAGTTTGGAGGTGAGTTTCATGGGAATAATGGTGTTGAAGGCTGAGCTGTAGTCAATAAATAGGAGTCTGACATTGGTGTCTTTATTATCTAGGTGTTCCAGTATTGAGTGCAGGGCCAGGGAGATGGCATCTGCTGTGGACCTGTTGCAGCGATAGGCAACTATAGTGGATCCAGGTAGTCCTGGAGGCTGGCACTGATTGGTGCCATGACTAGCCTTTCAAAGCACTTCATATTGATGGATGTCAGAGCCACTGGCCGATAGTCAGTAAGGCACACTGCTTGGTTTTTCTTAGGTACCAGAATGATTGTCATCTTCTTGAAGCAGATAGGGACCTCAGATTGTTGTACAAAGAGGTTGAAGATGTCTGTGAATACTCCCACCAGCACAGGATCTGAGTGCTCATCTGGATACCCCTTCCGGCCAATCACTTTCCATGGGTTGACTTTTGAGAAAGTTGCTCTGACATTAACAATGATGATCCCAGATACAGGTTCATCCAGGGCTTCCAGGGTGGAGGGCGTGTTCTCACTGACCTTCTGCTCAAATCAGGCATGGAATGCATTGAGCTCATCAAGGAGGGGTGCGTTCGAGCTGGCGATTTTATATGCTTTCATCTTGTAGCCTGTTATGTCTTGCAGACCTTACCCTAGTTGGTGGGGGTTGGTGTGGCCAGCATGGGACTCCAGCTTGGTCCAGTACTGTCTGGTACTGTCTTTTGATATCTTTGATGGATCGCCTTTGATCATATCTGTTGTTCTCTCATCAAATCCAGCAACTCAAAACAGGTCTTAAAGGCAGATATCAAGAGCAGACAACTTCATAACATCATGAGGGGCTGATTTAAGTCCTGAAGGGAGTTTCCTCACGAGTTCTGTGCATTCTTCGCCATCAGAGATGAACTAACCGTACAGGACAGACTGATGCTGATCAATTGATCATTCCTACTGCTCTTCAGAGATACCACACCCAACAACTTCACCAGGGACACCCCAGGTTGGAAGGGCCAACAATTACTGTACTGGCCATTCATGTACGCACACATGAAGAGAGATGTTTCCAGATGTGCATCATGCAATGCACCCAAGCTGCATCAAGCTAAAGAACCACTGCATTTTCATGTAGTCTCAGGCCTCCATGATAGAACATAGAACATAGAACATTACAGCGCAGAACAGGCCCTTCGGCCCACGATGTTGCGCCGACCAGTTACAAAACAATGACCCACTAGCCTAAACCAATCCCTTTTCATCCATAAACCTATCCACAGATCTTTTAAACGCCCCCAAACTAGGTGCATTTACAACTGCAGCTGGCAGGGCATTCCAGTCCCTCACCACCCTCTGGGTAAAGAACCTACCCCTGACATCTGTCCTATAACTACCCCCCCTTAATTTAAAATCGTGCCCCCTCGTGTTAGCTTTCTCCATCCTAGGAAAAAGGCTATCACTATCTACCCTGTCTAAACTTCTAATCATCTTATATGTTTCAATGAGATCCCCTCTTAGCCGCCTTCTTTCCAGCGAAAACAACCCCAAATCTCTCAATCTCTCCTCATAGGATCTCCCCTCCATACCAGGCAACATCCTGGTAAACCTCCTCTGCACCCTCTCCAAAGCCTCTACATCCTTCTTGTAATGTGGGGACCAGAACTGCACACAAAACTCCAAGTGCGGCCGCACCAGAGATGTGTACAGTTGCATCATGACGCTGCGACTCCTAAATTCAATCCCCCTACCAATAAACGCCAAAACTCCGTATGCCTTCTTAACAACTTTATCTACTTGATTCCCAACTTTCAGGGATCTATGTACACATACACCTAGATCCCTCTGCTCCTCCACACTATTCAAAGTCCTCCCGTTAGCCCTATACTCAACACATCTGTTATTCCTACCGAAATGAATTACCTCACACTTCTCCACATTAAACTCCATTCGCCACCTCTCAGCCCAGCTCTGCAACCTTTCTAAGTCATCCTGCAAACTATGACACCCTTCCTCACAATCTACCACACCTCCGACTTTGGTGTCATCAGCAAACTTACTAATCCACCCAACTATACCCTCATCCAGATCATTAATAAAAATTACAAACAGCAGTGGCCCCAAAACAGATCCCTGAGGCACACCACTTGTAACCGAACTCCATGACGAATATTTCCCATCAACCACCACTCTCTGTCTCCTATCTGCTAGCCAATTCCTGATCCAATTACCTAGATCACCCCCAATCCCATACATCTGCATTTTCTGCAGAAGCCTACCATGGTGAACCTTATCAAACGCCTTGCTAAAATCCATATACACCACATCAACTGCCTTACCCCTATCCACCTCTTTGGTCACTTTCTCAAAGAACTCGATAAGGTTAGTAAGGCATGACCTACCCGCTACAAAACCATGCTGACTATCTCTAATCAACTCATTACTTTCCAAATAACTATAAATCCTGTCTCTAATAATCCTTTCCAAAATCTTACCCACCACAGAAGTTAAGACTCACCGGTCTATAATTCCCAGGGAAGTCCCTTCTCCCCTTCTTAAACAATGGGACAACATTTGCTGTCCTCCAATCTTCTGGTACTATACCAGAGACTAACGACGACCTGAAGATCAGAGCCAGAGGCTCCGCAATCACCCCTCTTGCCTCCCAAAGAATCCTAGGGTAAATCCCATCTGGACCAGGGGACTTATCTATTTTCAAACCCTCTAAAATATCCAGCACATCCCCCGTATCAACTGCAATACTATCTATTTCACACCCCTGCACCCCAGTGTCCTCCTCAGCTACATTCCTGTCCCCTTGCATGAACACCGAAGAGAAATATTGGTTCATTTGTTCATTTATTGTTCAATATTGGTTCATTTGTTCACAGCAGCTGACAGCTTCGAATGGAATGTTGAACAACTTTTAGTCTTAGTTGATTCGTATCCTGGGCAGTCTGAACCTGCCAAATACGATGAGTAACACAGTCATCATCAAGCTCAAACACTTCACCACACACACATCCCGCAGAGACTTATGACAGACAATGCTCGCCAATTCCTTTCCATTGAATTTTGAAACTTTGCACAGAAATGGGAATTTCTGAGCAGCCCCAATACCGACAGTCCAATAGCTGGGCAGGTTCAGTGGTACACTCAGCTAAGCATCTTTTACAGAAATATGCCTGTGATTGCATACATTACTGCATTCCTCAACCTGCAAATCTGCCATAGTTACATTTCATTATCCTGTTCATCCTGTATGTTGTATAAGGGTTCATTGTTCACACACATTGTTACATCTCAATACCACTGGCTGTCCCAATTTAAACAGGGAAGATGTAGAGTGCTCACATGGTGATGTGACTACAAAAAGGGCCACATGACAGGAGCGTAGGAGCTCTCCCCAGACTGCTGACAGAGTTCAAGCATGAAACAATTGATCTGCATAACAGGTTTGAGGTTCTTGCTGCCAGTCTGGAAGAGGACGAGACAGGTGAGGTTGGTGAGCAAATTGCACACGGTACAGTGATGCAGCAGGACATAGGCAAAAAGAAGGGGAAAAGGAACGCAGTAGTAATTGGTGATAGTGGGGTGAAGGGTATTGACACTGTCCTTTGTCACAATGACAAAGTGCACAGAAGGGTGTGTTGTCTGCCTGGTGCTCGGGTACAGGATGTCGCAGCTGGGCTGCAGAGGAATCTGGAGTGGGAGGGTGAGAATCCGGTCATTGTGGTGCATGTGGGTGCCAATGACGTAGGCAAAGTGCGGACTGAGGATCTGGTGAGGGAGTATGAGAAGCTGGGAATGGAATTAAAAAGTAGAACCAACAAGGTGGTTATCTCTGGGCTACTGCCTGAACCGTGTGCAGACGGACGTAGGGTTGACAGGATTAAGGAAATGAATGGGTGGCTCAGGGATTGGTATGGGAGGATTGGTTTTGAATTTATGGGGCATTGGCACCAGTATTGGGGTAGGTGGGACCTGTTCGGGCGGGATGGGGTTGGTCTGAACTGTGCTGGGACCAGAGTGCTGGTGAGGTGAAGGCTGGGATGAAAGCGCTGTATCTGAATGCACGAAGCATTCGGAATAAAGTGGATGAGCTGGTGGCGCAGATCGACACAAATGGACATGATCTGGTGGCCATTACAGAGACGTGGCTGCAAGGTGACAGGGACTGGGAGCTGAATGTCCAAGGGTTTAGTGTTTAGGAAGGATTGGCGGGAGGGAAAAGGGGAGGGCGTAGCTCTGCTGATTAAGGATAGCATCAAGGTGGTAGCAAGGGATGATATTGGAGCCAAGGAGCAGAACGTGGAATCGTTGTGGGTAGAGATTAGGAACAGCAAAGGGAGGAAGACGCTGGTGGGTGTCGTCTATAGGCCCCCGAATAATGATCTGGAGGTGGGGTGAGCTGTTAATGCGCAAATAAGTGCGGCGTGCAGGAATGGGACGGCCGTAGTTATGGGGGATTTCAATCTGCATATTGATTGGTCGTCCCATGTTGGACACGGTGGGCTCGAGGAGGAGTTCTTGGAATGCTGCAGGGATAATTTCCTTGAACAGTGTGTGTTGGAGCCGACGAGGGAGCGAGCTATCTTGGATCTGGTGCTATGTAATGAGGCGGATAGAATTAGGGACCTTGAGGTGAAGGATCCTCTTGGAGAGAGTGATCATTGAATGATAGAGTTTCTGGTGCAGATGGAGGAGGAGAAAGTGGGTTCCCGGACACACGTCCTTTGTTTGAATAGAGGGGAGTACGGTAGGATGAGAGAAGAATTGGCGAATATGGACTGGGGGAGTGCGTTGGAGGGAGGGTCTGCTGAGGAGCAGTGGAGGATCTTTAAGGAGATCTTTCTTGGTGCTCAGCAGAAATTTATTCCGATGGTCAAAAAGGACTGTAGGAGGAGAGGTAATAAGCCGTGGATAACGAAGGAGGTGAAGGAAAGTGTTAAATTAAAAGCGGAGGCATTTAGAGTAGCGAAGAGGAGTGGGCGAGAAGAGGATTGGGAGAGGTTTAAATGTCAACAAAGATTGACAAAGAAGTTGATAAAGGAGGGTGGGAGAAACTATGAAGCTGGGCTAGCGCTTAATATAAAAAAGGATAGCAAGAGTTTTTATAAATATATAAAAAGGAAGAGGCTGGCTAGGGTGAACGTTGGTCCTTTAGAGGATGAGAAAGGGGACCTAGTGGTAGGGGATGGGGATATGGCTGAGGTACATAGAACATAACAGCGCAGAACAGGCCCTTCGGCCCATGATGTTGCACTGACCAGTTACAAAAACAATGACCCACTAGCCTATACCAACCCCTATTCGTCCAGAAACCTATCTACAGAACTCTTAAACGCCCCCAAACTAGGCGCATTTACAACTGCAGCAGGCAGGGCATTCCAATCCCTCACCACCCGCTGGGTAAAGAACCTACCCCTGACATCCGTCCTGAAGCTACCCCCCCTTAATTTAAAGCCATGCCCCCTCGTGCTAGCTTTCTCCATCCGAGGAAAAAGGCTATCACTGTCCACCCTATCTAAACCTCTAATCATCTTATATGTTTCAATAAGATCCCCTCTTAGCCGCCTTCTTTCCAACGAAAACAACCCCAAATCCCTCAGTCTCTCCTCATAGGACCTCCCCACCATACCAGGCAACATCCTAGTAAACCTCCTCTGCACCCTCTCCAAAGCCTCCACATCCTTCCTGTAATGTGGGGACCAGAACTGCACACAGTACTCCAAGTGCGGCCGTACCAGAATAGTGTACAGTTGCAACATGACGCTGCGACTCTTAAATTCAATCCCCCTACCAATAAACGCCAAGACACCGTACGCCTTCTTAACCTTATCTACTTGATTCCCAACTTTCAGGGATCTATGTACACATACACCTAGATCCCTCTGTTCATCCACACTATTAAAAGTCCTCCCGTTAGCCCTATACTCGACACATCTGTTGCTCCTACCGAAGTGAATTACCTCACACTTCTCCGCATTAAATTCCATCCGCCACCTCTCGGCCCAGCTCTGCAACCTAAGTCTCCCTGCAGACTATGACACCCTTCCTCACAATCTACCACACCTCCTACTTTGGTGTCATCAGCAAATTTACTAATCCACCCAACTATACCCTCATCCAGATCATTAATAAAAATTACAAACAGCAGTGGCCCCAAAACAGATCCCTGAGGCACACCACTCGTAACCGAACTCCATGATGAATATTTACCATCAACCACCACCCTCTGTCTCCAACCTGATAGCCAATTTCTGATCCAATTTCCTAGATTACCCACAATCCCATACATCTGCATTTTCTGCAGAAGCCTACTTTTTTGTTTCCGTCTTCACGGAGGAGGACGTGAATAATTTGTCGGGTGTTAGCGATGAAAAGGTGGTAGGACTGGAGGGTCTTAATGACATTACTGTTACTAGAGAGACGGTGCTCGACAGACTGGAGGGGCTGATTGTGGACAAGTCCCCAGGACCGGATGGATTGCATCCGAGGGTTCTGAAAGAAATGGCGGAGGTTATAGTGGATGCATTGGTGGTTATTTTCCAGACGTCGCTGGATTCCGGGGAAGTGCCGGAAGATTGGAAAACGGCTAATGTTACGCCGTTGTTTAAGAAGGGTGCCAGGCAAAAGGCAGGGAATTATAGGCCTGTTAGTTTAACGTCTGTGGTAGGTAAAATGTTAGAATCCGTCATTAAAGAGGAAATTGCGAGGCATCTTGAAGGGAATTGCTTGATAGAGCAGACGCAGCACGGTTTCATTAAAGGGAAGTCGTATCTGACAAATTTATTGGAGTTCTATGAGGATGTGTCTAGGGTGGTGGATAGAGGAGAGCCGGTGGATGTGGTCTTTCTGGATTTTCAGAAGGCGTTTGACAAAGTACCTCATAAGAGGTTATTGCAGAAGGTCAGGGGACTTGGAGTTGGGGGTAGGGTGTTAGCGTGGATAGAGGATTGGTTGTCAAATAGGAGGCAGAGAGTGGGGGTCAACGGGTGCTATTCGGATTGGCGGATGATGACTAGTGGAGTGCCCCAGGGGTCGGTGCTGGGGCCTCAGCTTTTTACCATTTATATAGATGATCTGGAGGAGGGAACCGAGTGTGGTGTCAAAATTTGCTGATGACACCAAGATTGGGGGAACGGCAAATTGTGCGGAGGGTGTGGAGAGTCTGCAGAAGGATCTAGATAGGCTGGGCGAATGGGCCAGGAAATGGCAAATGGAATTTAATGTTGGCAAGTGTGAGGTGGTTCACTTTGGAAGGAAGAATGGTAGGAAGGACTATTACTTACGTGGCGAAAAACTGCAGCACGATGCAGAGGGACCTCGGGGTCCTTGTGCATGAGTCGCAAAAACCCAGCTTGCAGGTGCAGCGGGTGGTCAGGAAGGCAAATGGGATGCTGGCCTTCATAGCGAAGGGGATTGAATATAAAAGTAGGGAGGTCTTGCTGCAGCTGTATAGGGCCTTGGTGAGGCCGCAGCTGGAGTACTGTGTGCAGTTTTGGGCGCCGCACCTGTGCAAAGATATTTTGGCCTTGGAGGGAGTGCAGAGGAGGTTTACTAGGCTGATACCGGAGTTGAGGTGGTTGAGCTATGAGGAGAGGCTGAATGAACTAGGCTTGTACTCGTTGGAGTTTAGAAGAATGAGGGGAGATCTCATTGAGATGTATAAGATGATGAATGGGATGGATAGGATAGAGGTGGAGAGACTCTTCCCGCTCAAAAAAGACAGTAGGACTAGGGGGCACAGCCTCAAGATAAAGGGGGGGCGGTTTAGAACAGAGTTGAGGAGGAACTTCTTCACTCAAAGGGTGGTGAATCTCTGGAATTCTCTGCCCGTTGAAGTGGTGGAGGCTGCCTCGCTAAATATTTTCAAGAAGCGGGTTGATGGGTTTTTGATAAGAGAAGGGATTAAGGGTTATGGGGAGAGGGCGGGAAGGTGGAACTGAGCCACGACAGATCAGCCATGATCTTATTGAATGGCGGGGCAGGCTCGAAGGGCCAGATGGCCTACTCCTGCTCCTATTTCTTATGTTCTTATGTTCTTATCAGCTAGTGAATAATGTGTTGTTTGTTACGTGACCTTGTTGTTGGTGTTTGGGAACACAGCACTTCTATAGGCGTGGGGGAGGTTGATGTTGATGTTGATGGAGACAGCCAGACAAGGTGAGAAAATAAGATGCCCAATGGGCTCCGTCAGTACTGTCCATGTTACAAATCAGAACCCACCACAGGCCAGCATGAGGCCTAACATGATGCAAACTCACTGCTGATTTTACCTCCCGCATTGTGGCACAGTGGTTATAGAACATTACAGCGCAGAACAGGCCCTTCGGCTCACGATGTTGCGCTGACCAGTTACAAAAACAATGACCCACTAGCCTAAACCAATCCCTTTTTGTCCATAAACCTATCCACGGATCTCTTAAACGCCCCCAAACTAGGCGCATTTACAACTGCAGCTGGCAGGACATTCCAATCCCTCACCACCCTCTGGGTAAAGAACCTACCCCTGACATCAGTCCTATAACTACCCCCCCTTAATTTAAAGCCATGCCCCCACGTGCTAGATTTCTCCATCCGAGGAAAAAGGCTATCACTATCCACCCTATCTAAACCTCTAATCATCTTATATGTTTCAATAAGATCCCCTCTTAGCCGCCTTCTTTCCAGCGAAAACAATCCCAAATCCCTCAGCCTCTCCTCATAGGACCTCCTCTCCATACCAGGCAACATCCTGGTAAACCTCCTCTGCACCCTCTCCAAAGCCTCCACATCCTTCCTGTAATGTGGGGACCAGAACTGCACATAGTACTCCAAGTGCGGACGCACCAAAGTTGTGTACAGTTGCAACATGACGCTGCGACTCCTAAATTCAATCCCCCTACCAATAAACGCCAAGACACCGTATGCCTTCTTAACAACCTTATCTACTTGACTCCCAACTTTCAGGGATCTATGTACACATACACCTAGATCCCTCTGCTCATCCACACTATTCAAAGTCCTCCCGTTAGCCCTATACTCAACACATCTGTTATTCCTACCAAAGTGAATTACTTCACACTTCTCCGCATTAAACTCCATCCGCCACCTCTCGGCCCAGCTCTGCAACCTGTCTAAGTCTTCCTGCAAACTATGACACCCTTCCTCACTACTGTCTCACAGAACCAGGGACCCAGGTTCGATTCCCAGCTTGGGTCACTGCCTGTGTGGGGTCTGCATGTTCTCCCTGTGTCTCCACGGGTTTCCTTCAGCTGCTCCCACAGTCAGAAAGATGTGCCAGTTAGGTGCATTGACCATGCTAAATTCTCCCTCAGTGTACCTGAACAGGCCATGGAGTGTGGCGACCACGAGATTTTCACAGTAACTTCATTGCAGTGTTAATATAAACCTACTTGTGACACTTTAAACTCTGCATCTCAACGCGCCATCAGGAAATTCAGATTTCACATCCTGCCTAATTCAGTCATTCCACACGTTCTGCTCTTCCAGATTCCATAAAATCCTCTTCTTTCTCATGTCTCATATGGAGATTTAATGTCCTCACAAGGGCCTCTCTTCGCACAACACCACTGGTTTAACACCAAATTATGGACAGTTTTCTGTGGATTTGTACCAGTTGTGAGCCCGCTAAAGGCTGCCAAAAATTACATTATGATTTATGATCATATGATTATTTATGATCGAAGCCTTTTAAATCACACCAACGTCCGGATAGGAGAAAGATCTGGCTTTGGTATCAAGTTGGATTAGAACAATACATATCCATTCACAAAGTTTTGCTTTTAAGATTTTCAAATGCGGGCACCGTTCCTTGCCAATCCCTGCACTCTTGAAGAATGAATGACTGGAGCCAGAGGGCAGTTTGGACTGGGTTTTAAACAACAATCTAGAAACTTCCAGGGTCTGATCCCAGAACACTGAATTCAATGTCACAACCAGGCATGAGATATGAACTTATAACCTTTGGGTTCACAGTCTAATATCACAGTGAGTACACTATTCTACCCAACCTGTTCCTTTCTACAAGAATGTGAATCATTCACTGATGTTAGACATGCCCACACATTACAGATTTTGTGTCTAGCCAAGCCACTAAATGCTGAGCCAAGAATAATTGCTACTTTCTTGAAGTTATTTCTCAAACCAACGTTGTGAGAACATGTCCGACAAAGAAAGACTTGGATTACAATATTTTGTGTAAACTCAGGGACACTCAGCCCCACAGCTCCACACTGGTCTTCCTGCTCCACTTCCGGCCTCCTCCCAGCCTGATTAATCTCTCAGTTTTTCCTTCTATTCCTTTCTCTTCCCCTTTCTTTGATCCAAGCTACTCACCCCATCAACAAAACTACTCCTTGTTCTTTTCCTTTCTAAGAGTAGTAAGGGTTGCTGCCAAGGCCTGTGTTACCCATTCCTAACCATCTGGTGGTGGTGCTGAGCTGCCTTCTTAAATTGCTCCAGTCATAGAAATCATAGTACAGTGCAGAAGGAGGCCATCCAGCCCATCAAATCTGCACCGACCACAATCCCACCCAGACCCTTTCCCTGTAACCCCACATATTCACCCAGCTAATCCCTCTAATGTCGGCGTCTAAGGGGCAATTTAGCATGGTCAATGCACCTAACCCACATGTCTTTGGACTGTGGGAGGAAACCGGAGCACCCAGAGGAAACCCACGCAGACACATGGAGAATGTGCAAACTCCACACAGACAGTGACCTAAGCCAAGAATTGAACCCAGGTCCCTGGAGCTGTGAGGCAGCAGTGCTAATCACTGTGCTACCATGCCGCCCCAACTAAAGAAATTAGGTGATATAAGGCAGGAAAATATAAGGCGGGAAGGTGGAACTGAGCCACGACAGATCAGCCATGATCTTATTGAATGGCGGGGCAGGCTCGAAGGGCCAGATGGCCTACTCCTGCTCCTATTTCTTATGTTCTTATGTTCTTAAAATGGATTTGATGCAGAGGATGAACCATGACATTAAATGGCGGGTCAGGCTTCTGCTCACTGCTGTGCTGTTCCAGGGTCCCATTCAGGTGAGTCCCAGTCTATCTGATCTGGTGCAAATACACCCACAGCGAGGGAGTTCCAGGATTTTATTTCTGCAACATTGAAGTCATGAATCGGACATGAAGTGAGGAAACCCCTCACTGTTGGAGAGTTCTGGGAACCACGGGTTTAATGGCCTAAAAATCAGGGTGGCGTGAATATTCCACATGATCTTCCATTGGTGCCTGCCATGACAGCTCGAGAACCTGCTGGAGGCCGGTGTGAACCTTATTTGCATTCCGTTAAGAGGCTGCAGATGAAGGTTCGACTATCCATGCCTAATTCTTCCTGGTGTCAGTGGGAAATTACATCTGGGTGAAATTTGGAACAAAATGGCACACAGATATTGGGCTTCACCTGAATGGGACCCTGGAACAGCACAGCAGTGAGCAGGAGCCTGACCCACCATTTAATATCACCTTCCATCCTCTGCATCAAATCCACTTCCCTGCCCTGTCTCATATCCTCTAATTTCTTTAGTTCCCATTAAGCTATTGATTTCATTCTTGCATACACTCAAATCCAAAGATTCTCAAACCATCAGAATATTTTCTCCTTATCTCAGTCCTAAATAGCTGGGCCCTTACCCAGATAGACCTCTTTACTCCTTATACTGAAAATCATTGTAACAAAAGCTAACATACCGTTTGCCTTTCTAATTGTTTGTACTACCAGTGTGTTAACTTTCTGCGTTGATTAGCCTGGCACTGAATTATTGCAGCTCTCTACCCACTGTAGCTGTTAAGCCTGAACTGCATCTGAGTTCAGATTAAATATGATTGCAAAGCTTGGTTTATCTTACAGAAAATACATAACCAAGCACAACTAAATTTTCATGGCAAGATCAATAAGTGGCATTTCTTTTATGAAAAGCTGTAATGTAAAGTTGCTCACTTTCAAACTAGTGATTCTAAAGCTACGTTTCCCTGAAGATGAGATATCGATTCCAGGAAAGATTCAGCAGAATGGGTACCGGGGTTATATAACAGAGGTTCCCAAACTGGGGTCACAAGCTCTGAGGTAACAGCAATGACAGTCGAGTGGAGACTCTGGTGGGACAGTCCTGGGATTGGCGCTGAGACTCCATTTTATGCATAGCACCAAGGTCTTCAAAGCCATTGGTCACTGCTCAACAACACCCCTCACCCACCCCACTACTCTCCTTACTCCCATCCTCCCACCTCACCCCTCACATCCCACCCTGCCTCACTCTGGGACTGCACCACTTTTCAAGCAAAATTATATCACAGTGGGAAAAATTTGGAGTATTGTTACAGGATTGGATTATCAGGCCAAATTGCACCAAATTAACTTGTATTCTCTCACAGAAGATTAAGGGAAACAGGTACAATTTTGTCTTTTAAAAAGTGTTTAGACAGTTACATGGATACAGAGGGATATGGGCCAAATGTGGGCAATTGGACTAGCTTAGGGGTTAAAAAAAAGGAGCAGCATAGGAAAGTTGGGCCAAAGGGCCTGTTTCCATGCTGTAAACCTCTGTGACTGGACGGGAAGAATTAATGAATGAAATTGGGTTGTGGCAGTCAATGGTGGATGGGACATGACTGACCAAGGGAGAGAGAGTAAGGGAGGAAGGGCACAAGGTGGTAGGTGCAGTAGAGGTAGCAGTAGTTCCAAGGATCCAAGGGAGGCCGGTAGAGAGTGGGGTAGCAGCAGTTGCTGTTACCAAAACCTCCTCTGGATCAGGGAGGTTAATGCTTCAGACTTGCAGGGAATGAATGCCTGCTGCAGTTGTAAATGCGCCTAGTTTGGGGGCGTTTAAGAGATCCGTGGATAGGTTTATGGACGAAAAGGGATTGGTTTAGATTAGTGGGTCATTGTTTTTTAACTGGTCGGCACAACATTGTGGGCCGAAGGGCCTGTTCTGCGCTGTAATGTTCTATGTTCTATGTTCAGGATGCAATTCAAAAATGGCACCTGGACCTTCGATAATAGATTGTCTTCCTGTCTGTCCCACCACATGAACTCCTCACATTGAATATTTAATTGGCTGGCTATTGTTTGATCACAGGTGGTCAGTCTTACAGCCACAAATTAAAATGCTATACACTGCCACCAACAATCTGACTGCTACCGGAAGATTCCATCCATTCTTGTGGTCAAATAGAAATTTTGGAAGCATGATTGACGGATTTTTGTTTGGTAAGGATATTATGGGTTATGGAAAGGAGGCAACTGCATGGAGTTGAGCTCAGCCAGGGGCTTGCTGATTGGTGGAACAGATTTGGGAGGCCAAATGGCTTCTTCCTGTTCCTATGTTCTTTCAAAGTATTGTCAACAGCCACGCATATCCAATCTAAGCATCATTTCCGGTTCAGTTTTTATTTCATGTTTTTCATCTTTGTAACTCAAAATTTCACTGAGTGCATCAACATTTTCATCCAGTAAAATAAAGTCTGATTTTAAAATGGTAAAGCATTTTTACTGATTGTAAATAAATTATAAAGAGTGAACATGCACAATATGGTTTTTCAGCATCGTGGCCATAAATGATTCACCTAAACTTTGGATGAGGTGTGAACAATGCAATATTTATTTCTATTCAGTAATTTGCTCCCCATTTGCCAATGTACTAGTTTTTAGTCCAAGATATTATTGCCATGGAGACAGTGCAATGAATGTTCACCAGTCTTGCTTTGGGGATAGCAGGACCACCTTATGAAGAAAGATTGGGCAAACTGTGCCTATATAGAGTTCCAAAGAATGAGGTGGTTTAATTGAAACATACAAAATACTTAAAGCAATAGGCAGGATAGACACAGGTAAGATGTTTCCCTTGGATGGGGAGTGGGGACTTTGGGAGCTGTCAGTGGGTCTGATTTTACCATTTTCATTCTAAGTGCTGAATCAGGGCACAATTCAGATCCGACCTGAAAATCTGCTTTCAGGTGCCCTCATTAGTACTTAGCCTGAAAAATAAATCACAGGTCCCCTTTGCGCTGTGGGCAGGGCTAAGCGCACCCAAAACAATCGGAGCTCTGAACTGTGTATGCGCAGTTAGAAAAAAAATTTGAAAAAGTGAGCCCGTGTCAGATCACGAGATCTGACCAGAGATCCATCCCCCACCCACCAGAGATCCATCTGCCCCCCCACCCACCAATGAGCGATCGGGCTTCTCCCCCCACCAGAGATACATCGCCTCCCTTCCCCACCCTCCCCCAGAAAGATCTGGCCTCACTCTCCACACCCCCCCCAACCCAGAGAATGATCTGACCTCACTGCCACCAACCCCCTCCCCCCCCCCCAACCAATGCCTGCCCGCCACCAAATTTGGAAAAATTATACTATATCAAATGTCATTTGGAAATCTATGTACAGCATTACCCTCATCAACCCTCTCTGTTACCTCTCCATTAAGCTCCAGCAAGTTAGCTAAATACAATTTTCCTGTAAGAAAATCATGCTAGCTTTATTTAATCTGCATTTGGCCATATCACTATTAATTTTGTTCCAAATTATTGTTTCTAGAAACTTCTCCACTATGAAACTCAAACTGACAGGCCTTTAGTTGTTATCTTTAACTCCTCTTTTCAATAAAGACGTAACATTTGCAATTCTCCAGTGCCCTAGCACCTCCCCTGAGCCTAGAGAAGACTGGAAAATGATGGCCATGCCTCTGCAATTTACACTCTCACTTCCCTCAGCATTCTTGGATGCATCTAGAAAGGATGTTACTAAAGTGGAAAGGACGCACTAAATATCTACAAGGATGTTACCGGGACTGGAAAGTTTGAATTATAATTATATTTGAATTTTCCTCTGGTACATAGCAAGAATGAGGACTGACCTTATAGAGGTTTATAAGATTATGAGAGACATAGAGAAGGTGAATACCCAAGGTCTTTTCCCCAGGGTAGGGGAGTCCAAAACCAGAGGGCGTAAGTTTAAGGTGAGAAGAGAAAGATTTAAAAGAAATCTCAGGGGCAATCTTTTCACACAGAGGGTGCTGTATATATGGAATGAGCTCCCAGAGGAGCTTCTTTGAAGGTAAACCATTGCTCAGCTACCGGTTCTCCTGCCAATCTTTCACTCTAATTTATCTGGCCCAGATCCAACCTTACCCCATTCAAGTTGGTCTTTCCCAAGTTAATTATCCTTGCTCTGGATTGTTCTTTGCCCTTTTCCATAACTAATCTAAACCTTATGATACAATGATCACTAAATGTTCTCCCACTGACAGTTGACCCAATTGGCCCATCTCATTCCCACGAACCAGCTGCAGAAATGTCTCCTTTCTCACTGGACTGGAAAGATATTGTTGTCAAAAATTTTCCTGAACATGCAGGCAAATGGGACTAGTTCAGTTTAGGAAACCTGGTTGACATGGACAGGTAGGGACAATTTGTAAATCTCTATGACTCTATATTCTAGGAACTCTTGCCCCTTTCCATTCTTTACACTGCTATCCCAGCCCATATTCAGACAATGAAAGTTTCCTATTAGAACTACTCTGTAATTCTTGTACTTCCCTGTAATTTCTGTAAAACAGAATAGTTTTTTCTCAAAAGGTAAAGTTCACTCCATGATAGTGGCTAATCTCCTTCCAGACATTGTCACTGGTAAATTGTGGGTTCTGGAACGAACAATTATATCATGTGGGCCATTAAATACCTCCCAGTTATCCCATCACACAAGTTAATGTCTAGGAGAACAGTTCCTGGAATCAGAGATGAAAATTTAAACCGAGACAAGATTTAACTCGCTGAGTCACGCTAATGATTCTGATTTTATACAAGCCAGCAATCTAAGTGAAAGTTAAAGAAGATTAAAGGGTTGAAATAAAAACAGAAAATGCTGGAAAGACTCAACAAGTCAAGCAGCACTTAACAAGTCAAGCAGAGGGAAATAGAGTTAATATTTTATGTTTTGTCATGTCCGATCTTTTGTCAGAGCTGGGAAAAGTTAAAGATATAGAGAGAGAGAGAGAGAGAGGAGAGAGGAAAGAGCAAAAGGGGTGTGTAATAGGGTGGAAGGCAACAGAGATATCAAAAAGGCTGAAGGAGTAAAGCAAAAGGAAATGGTAATGGGACAAGGAAAGAATCAAACAGAGTTAATGACACAAGTTACTGCTTGTCTAAGGAAATGGGGGCAGGGGTTATGGTCTGAAATCGTTGAACTCAATACTGGGTCTGGAAGGTGGTAAAGAACCCAACTGAAAAATAAAAAGCTGAAACAGCTTCATGAGAAATGGTGAATAACCCTGAGAATAGAGAGGGCAGAGTGGAGGTGAGGAGAGAAAGGGACAAGCAAATTCAGGGTTGTGGTAACCTGGCCATTCAATTTTCTTTATTTTAAAATATCGAAATAGAGTACAGCATGAAGACAGAAGTGGAGGTTACTCAGGTCTCTTACGGTAAGACTACACCCACGAAAGCTCACATTATTGACGATGTCACTCTCATATGTCCATACTCACAAAAGACATCAGTAAATACATTCAAACAGTATGCTTACTACAACACTCTATAATAAAATTGATGCTCGGACTAAACAGAATCTGCATTTAATCTCCCCAAGTGTAGAGATGGCCACATAATGAACAGCAAATATAGTATGTTAAATGTAAAGGACAGCATAATGGCAAAGCAGTTAGCACTGCTGCCCCACAGTACTAGGGACCCAGGTTTAATTCCCCCCTCAGGTGACTGTGGAGTTTGCACATGCTCCCCAAGTTTCCTCTCCAGTCTAAGGATGTGTGGGTTAAGTTAATTGGCCATGTCAAATTGACCGTTAGTATCGGGGGACCAGCAGGATAAATATGTGAGGTTACGGGGATAGGGCTTCTTGGGATTGTTGTTGGTGCAGGTCCTTGAGCCGAATGGCCTCCTCATGGATTCTATGAGGGAGGAGTGTTTGGGATTTGGATGCTGCAAAGGGAGGAGACAAAAGAGCAGGTGTTGCTTCTTCTGTGCTTGAGTTGAGCATCATTTTTTACTGAAAGTAAGTTGTATTTGTGCTGTCTATTTACACACTGTATCTGAAAACACCGATAGATCTCTTGTGCTGACCTCCTCACTGAGCTGATCATTTGGGTAAGGATGGAGAGTGATAATAGTTGGAAGTCAGATAATTGAAGGTGTAAGAATCTGAGTAAAGCAGATATGAAAGAATAGACTTTACCTTACATGCTGCAATTAATAAAATCTACTTACTCATGTTATGCAACCAGCCTCCCTGTGTTAATAAGGAGGACTTTGCAGGCTTGACAGGGTTGTTTGTTTTGCTGTTGTCTTTTCTGGTGCCAAGGTCCATCTGGTTTCATTTCTTTGTTGAGACTTTGCAGCAATTGTTACAACTGAGTGGTTTGCTCAGCTATTTCAGAGGGTGGTTAAGAATCAACCACATTGCTGTGGCTCTGGAGTCACATGTAGGCCAGACCAGGTAAGGACGGCAGATTTCCTTCCCTAAAGGATATTAGTGAACTAGATTTTTTTTTCTCTAAATATGGTTTCATGATCATCAGTAGACTCTTAATTCCAGATTTTTTTTATTGAATTCAAATTCCACCATCTGCTGTGGCAGATGAACATTATTGGGGTTTCTGAAT
Organism: Prionace glauca; assembly: GCA_037974335.1. NCBI lineage: Eukaryota > Metazoa > Chordata > Chondrichthyes > Carcharhiniformes > Carcharhinidae > Prionace > Prionace glauca. Next base: position 63,584,408 of record CM075735.1, on the reverse strand, counting down.
TAGGAGTTGATTGATAATACCACTAGGCCATCACTTCCCCATATTTAGCATGATGACATGTAGAATCGCCAGTTCCAGTGCATCCCTCCCCAATGAACTCAATGCATTCTATGCCCCTTTTGAGCAAGAGGTCAGCGAGAGCATGCCCTCCACCCCAGAAGCCTCAGCTGAACTACTATCCGAGGTTACCATCGCAGATGTCAGCTCAAACTTCTCAAAATTCAACCCACAGAAAGCGACTGGTTCAGATGGGGCACCCAGACAAACACTCAGGTTCAGAGCTCACCAGCTGGCGGGCATATTCGCAAACATCTTTAACCCCTCTTTACACTGATGAGGTCCCGATCTGCTTCAAGATGACCATCATCCCTTTACCAAAGGGAAATCAGGCAGTGTGCCTTAATGACTATCGCCCAGTGGCTCTGACATCCATCATTATGAAGTACTTTGAAAGGTTGGTCATGGCACAAATTAATTCTGGCCTTCCAGATTGTCTGGATCCACTACAGTTCACTGTCGCCACAAGAGGTCCACAGCAGATGCCATCTCCCCAGCCCTACACTGAACCCTGGAACACCTGGATAACAAAGACACCTACATTAGACTCCTATTTATTGACTATTTTCAACACCATTATTCCTGCAAAACTCATCACCAAACTCTGTGGCCTGGGGCTCAGCTCCTCCCTCTGCGACTGGACTCTGAACTTCCTAACCCACAGAGTGCACGCAGTAAGGATAGGCATTAACACCTCCTCCACAATCACCCTCAACACTGGTGCCCCAAGGCTGTGTCCACCCCTTACTGTACTCCTTATACACGTCTGACTGTGTGGCCAAATTCTTCTCCAACTCGATTTTCAAGTTTGCTGATGACACCACCTCCATGGTTGGCTCTCAAACAATTACGAGATGGAGTACAGGAAAGAGGTAGAGAATCTGGTGAACTAGTGTGACAACAATAATCTCTCCTTCAACGTCAGCAAAATGAAGGAGATAGTCACTGAATTCAGGAAGTGTGGTGGAGGTCGTGCCCTGTCTACATCAACAGGGATGAAGTGGAAATAGTTAAGAATTTGGTATTCGGATCACCAACAACCTCTACGTCAACATTATATTAAGGCCTCTCTACGTCAACGCTATATTAAGAAAGCCCTCTACTTTCTCAGGAAGTCAAGGAAATTTGGCATGTCTGCTATGAGTCTTGTCAACTTCTACAAATGCACCATAGGAAGCATTATTTCTGGTTGTATCACAGCTTGGTACAGCTCCTGCTCTGTCCAAGACTGTAGAAGACTACAAAGGGTAGCAAACAAAGCCCAGTTCATCACACAAACCAGCCTCCCATCCACTGACTCCATCTATACTTCCTGCTGCTTCGGAAAAGCAGCCAGCATGATCAAGGACACCACGCACCCTGGACATTCTCTCTTCCACCTTTTCATTTGATTTGATTTATTATTTTCACACACAGTGAAAAGAATTGTTTCTTGCACACTATACAGACAAAACACACCGTTCACAGAGAAGCAAACAGAGTGCAGAATGTAGTGTCACGCTAAATCTGTAAGAAATTGCATTAAAACATTGTTAGAGTGTTTAAAAGATTTAGAATGAAGTTTTAGAAGTATAGAATGAGAGTAAGAGATAGAATTAGAAGATATGCTGGGCACAGCTTACAAAAAGTCGCCTCGCTCTGACACCAGGAGAAAGATATAAAAGTCTGAGGCCACATACTAACCAACTCAAGATCAGCTTTTTACCTGCTGCCACCAGACATTTGAATGAACCTAACTTATATTACCATTGCTGAATCTCCTCCATTAGCAACACCTTGCATATTACCATTGACCAGAAACTCCACTGGTCCAGCCTTATAAATATTGTGGCTACAAGAGCAGGTTAGAGGCTGGGAATTCTGCTGTGAATCACTCAACTCCTGACTCTCCAAAGCCTGTCACCATCTATAAGACATAAGTCAGGAGTCTGATGGAATACTCTCCAGTTGCCTGGATGAGTGCAGCTCCAACTACACCACCAGGACAAAGCTGCCCACTTGATTGGCACCCAACCACAAACATTCACTCTGTCCACCAATGACACATAGTGACTGTAGTGTGTAACATCTATAAGATGTACTTCAATAACTCTGATGTGGGTATGCCGGCGTTGGACTGGCGTAAACACAGTAAAAAGTCTGACAACACCAGGTTTTAGTCCAACCGATTTATTTGATAATATTCTCACAAGCTTTCGAGGTTACCCTCTTTGTCAAGTGAATGGAGAGTTCTGGCCTCAGACAGACAGAGCATACAAAGCACAGACAGTTGCTGATTAGAATAACTCACCATGGTTCATTTGACAGCAAACCCGCAGTCTCATACCACCTAGAAGAACAAGAGCCTTAGATACACAACAACACTATCACCTGCAAGTTCCCCTCCAACTCACTCACATCCTAATTTGAAACATATTCCTTCAGTGTCACTGGGTCACTATTCTGGAACTCCCTCCCTAACAGCACTAACAGTATAGAGTATGCCTATACCCGATGGACTGCAATGATTCAAACCCATCATCACCTTCTCATGACTTTCACACACACACTGAATAAGTAAAATTTTCATTTATATAGTATCCTTCACACAGTGAAACCTGCATTTTTATAGCACCCTTCACATGGTGAAATGTCCCAATACATTTCTTGAAGTGTTATTAATATCACTAAAGGTGGTGATATTAGAACAGATGACCAACCTCTTGGTTTCCACTTCCAATGACTAACCCATAACCCCTGCTGAATATAAACAACTGGTGCAAGGGACCTGTTTGTGACACTTCTGCCTCTTTCCTCAGGATCTGCAAATACTCAGTGGCTGCACAATACTAAAATGGTTGTGAGGTGTTATCTGGATGTTATTGTGCAACTGATCGCTGAAAATCCATGACCAATGCAAAAAGATGTAGCTGAGGTGAATGAAGTACTCGATTGTATTCAGAGAATAGTTACAGCACAGGAGGAGGTTATTTGGCCCATTGTTTCAATTATGGTTCTCTGAGGAAACAATTTACCCAGTATCCGTCCCCTCCTTTTCCCCATGGCCCTGCAAAATGTTTTCTTTTCAGATAATTACCTAATTCCCTGAATTGACCCTGTGTGCATTGCACTCTCTGATAATGCACACCAGATTCTAACATATTATTCTGTCATTACCTTGGTCCTTGACTAGACTGAATCTAGAGTATATAATGCCCAATCTCCATCCCCTCTCATGAAATGTGACAGCAGTCTAGAAACAATATAGAGAGCTACAAGAGTGATTCCCAGATTAAAGAACCTCAATTACCTCAGATGAAATACAATGCAGAAATTATTAATGTTAGATCAAAGTAGGCTTGGGAATGAGCCAGTGCAGATTATTAGGGCGGATTTTTCTGGACTGGACAACAACAGGAAGTGGAGATGGGTGGGGGAATTTCATCTGGCATGAAGCCAAAAATCAGTTTCCTAATGGCAGGGAATTCTGTTCTTAGAATTTTAGATCAAGCTTCCTGATGTCAGGAAGCCCTTTTGCACTCATTAGCATGTCATGCATGCTTATTAAAAGGCTATTTTACTGGAATTAAGTTCCGTCTCAAATTAAATTCCCCACTGACAAGAAAAAGTTTATTTTCACGACTGCACATAGGTGGCAAACATCCAGTGAGTGTGGCTTTTTAAGACTTTTATGTTAGTAGATGCTGCTTTGACCTCTTTGGGGATCACTCACAACTTGACTCATATCAGTTGTCGAAAGCACAAGATACACAAAGGCTGGACATGGGAGGCAGGTGAAGGGGCAATGGGAGGAAGGATGTCCAGGTGCCTCACACCAAACTTCAGAGTGGAAGATTCTGCCCATAAAATAATGAAAGAGCTGGACGGCAGGCCAACTGATAGTTTGATAAATTAGGGAGGACCAGGGCACAGCAAAGTTAAACTTGTCTGGGTATTCGAGGCTTCTTTTCCCACAGTGAAATGAGCTTCTGCTGGCTGGTGTGGAAGGTGCTGTCCCTGAGGATTGAGAGTGTAGCCAGGTTTGAAAGCCTCTAAACATAATGTTCTGCTCACAATGAACGTGAGACAGACTCGGTGAAGCAGCTTTTCTTTTCATGCCTGTCATTTAGAACGTTTGAACATAGAACCCTACAGTGCAGAAACAGGCCCTTCGGTGCATCGAGTCTGCACCGAACACAATCCCACCCAGACCCTATCCCCATATCCCTACACATTTACCTGCTAATCCCTCTAACCTACACATCCCAGGACACTAAGGGGCAATTTTAGCATAGCCAATGAACCTAACCCGCACATCTTTGGACTCTGGGAGGAAACCGGAGCACCCGGAGAAAACCCACGCAGACACGAGGAGAATGTGCAAACTCCACACAGGCAGTGACCCGAGCTGGGAATCGAACCCAGGACCCTGGAGCTGTGAAGCAGCAGTGCTAACCACTGTGCTACCGTGCCGCCCTTGCAAACAACAGCAGTCAAAGCAACAATCATTCATGGAGCAGTAGCTTCTAGGACCATCAGAGGAGGGGGAAGATCAGTGACAATAAGCGACATTCAAAAAGAGAAACTAATTCAAGTTGTTCAGCCCAATCTCCTGTGATGAGGTTAAGAATAATTTCAGGTTCTGACATGAAAATAATTGAATAGAGACTGTATTTATTGCACATTCAAGATTCCATTAGGTACGTTCAATGACTAATGGCTGTGTTTATACAATTCCTACTCTGAAAGGTAACTTCCCTTTCAATGTTTAGTGTTTCATAATTGAATTCATAATACCATAGGATTGAAGAGACTGTTTACATAGCACCAATGTTGGATTTAATGGAACAAATAGAAGGCTTGATGCAACTCACCTTCCTTAAAGTATTTTTGTTCCCTTAAACTCAAGATACTTGTTCACTTGCACATTTTTAAATAAGATTTTGAATTGAGTGGAGGATACAGGACTCGGAGAAGTCTACAGCCCAGAAGGGCTGGATCTGCCCAATTATATCTTGTTTCCATTAGAACATAGAACAGTACAGCACAGGAACAGACCCTTCGGCCTACAATGTTGTGCCAAATGTAATGCAAAATTAAACTAATCCCTTCTGCTGCCCTTGGTCCATATCCCTCTACTTCTTACTTATCCATATGCTTATGTAAAAACCCCTTAAACACCCCTAACCTATCTGCCTCCACCACCACCCCTGGCAGTATATTCCAGACACCTATCACTCTCTGTGTAAAAAAAACTGCCCCTCACATCTCCTTTGAACATTTCCTTTCTCACCTTCAGTACATACCCCCAAGTATTACACATTCTACCTCTTGAAAAAAATTCTCTCTGTCAACTCTATCACCTCCACCGCACCAGAGAAAACAACTCCTAGATTTTCCAGCCTCTCCTTCTACTCATACTCTCTAATCCAGGCAGATTCCTGGTAAACCTCTTCTGCACCCTTTCCAAAGCCTCCATATCCTTCCTGTAATGTGGTGACTGGAATTGAACGCAATACCCTAAGTGCGGTCTAACCAAAGTTTTATAAAGCTACAACATGACATCCTGACCCTTGTACTGAATACCCTAACCAGTAAAGGCAAGGGTGCCATTTGCATTCTTTACCACACCTATCTACATATGTGGCCACTTTCAGAGGGTTATGGACTTGAATCCCAAGACCCCCCTGTACATCAATGCTGTTCAGGGTCCTGCCATTAACTGTATACTTACTCTTAACATTCAATTTCTCAAAGTGCAGCGCCTCACACTCGCCCAAATTAAAGTCCATCCACCATTTCTCCACCCACACCTGCACAAGATCCATATCTCACAGTGGCCTTTGACAGTGTTCTACACTATCCACAACTCCACCAACCTTTGTCATCTGCAAATTGACTAACCCACCCATCTATGTTTTCATCCAAGTCATTTATACACATCGCAAAGTAGAGGTCCCAGTACGAGTCCCTGCGGTACACCACCAGTCCAACGCTGGCACATCCACATCATGTACACCACTAATCACAGACCTCCAGCCAGAAAAATACCCTTCCACCACTACTCTCTGGCTTGTCTGGGCAAGTCAAGTCTGAATCCAAGTGGCCATTATGCTACACCTCTTCACTTTCTCCATTCTTCACTTTACACATTAAGCCCCAATCCCTCACTGAAAGGGTTAAAAATGATTCACGTTTCAATAAGCACATTTCAAACTTCAGGATGCCCTCAAGCATTTTCCACTTAAATTACTTTTCTGAGGTGTAATCATTGTTGGAGGAAACACAACAGCCATTATTGTTACAATTGTGACATTTATAAGATTATTTTGTTTTGGGATTTTTTTTCTTTTGATTGCTAAGATTACTATACTTTGGGACTGCAGTTTTAAATGCAGGGTAGACGAAAGGGATCGTGTGACCAGTTTGTCTGCCAGTAAGCCCGAGTGGTTTACTTGTTAGAGATTTGAGGAAGAGGGAGATGCAAGGCATTTAACTTGGAGACAATGACAACAGTCTATGAGTGTACCATGAATAGTCTCACAAAGCCCTAAAAGAGTGGAGCCCTAAACTATCACTTTACTTCAGAAGTGAAATGAAATGGGATCAATGAAAATTATTTAACATTTCTACTTAGATTTACTGTTGTGTTGGGTAAGAGAGTTAGTGGAAGCCATTTGGTTTTCTGGTGCCACTGGTGTGAGGGTACTCAGCACAGTCTGAAGTGCTGTTCACATTGGAGGTCAAACAGTAACTGCCTGAAACAAAAACTTTACACGTTGGAAAATCTCAGCTGGTCTGACAGCATCTGTGAAGAGAGAATAGAGCCAACCTTTCAAGCCTGAGTCAGAACTGCCTGAGTTCAGTTCCACTGGACAATATTAGTGTACAGCTGCGGGAATCATGTGCCATATATCCTCGATGTTGGACAAAGGATGGCTGGAATCTTGAAGTGTTTAATTGGAATCAGGATTCTTTTTGTTCTTGTAGACACTAATTTTGGGTTATTTAAATTAAATCCTTTTGTCAAAGTTACTGTGTTAGAACAGTTAGTGCTTAGGCCATTAGCACCATTATGGGAGATTAGGATCAGCAAAGGCTGCCTTTGTTTAAAGTTGGCTGGAGCAGACCCACCATCTGTAGGGTCAGTGCATTGGCTGGGTTGGAACATTTATGCTAGGCCAGGTGTGTTAGACTCTTAACATTGAAGGTGCTGGACATCAGCATCTGAGCAGCTGGAGATGTCTTGTCAGCTCTGCAATTGTCCACTTTGAAAAGCACAAATAATGGGGCGACATGGTGACATAGTGGTTTGCACTGCTACCTCACAGCACCAGGGATCTGGGTTTGATTCCCAGCTTGGGTCATTGTCTCTGTGGAGTTTGCACATTCCCCCCATGTCTGTGTGTGTTTCCCTCAGGTGCTCTGGTTTCCTCCCACAATCCAAAGGTGTGCGAGTTAGGTGCATTGGCTATGCTAAATTGCCCTTTAATGTCCCAGGATGCATAGGTTGGAGGGATTAGCAGGATAAATATGTGGGGTTACGGGGATAAGACCTAGTTGGGATTGTTGGTGCAGACTTGATGGGCCGAATGGCCTCTTTTGCATGTAGAGTTTCTCTGATTCTATGGAATAAACAACTTCATAAAGTACTTCAGCTGACCAATATATATTTCTTTTCATGTCTCAACCCTGACCACAGATGGTGCCAAACATACTTACAGCTATCAAAGAACCAGTGTTGCTGAAGACTATACATGTCAAGAGAACTAGTTGTTCACATATACCACCTGTTACAGGATTTGGTGCCACAGTCACTTGGAGGGCATCCACAGCCAGTGTCACTGAAAGTTACAGCAGCATTCAGTTTTTATGCCAGTAGTTCCTTCCAGGGCTGTATGAGTGACCTCTGTGGAATTTTGCAAGTTTCTGCATACAAGTGTGCCTGGGAGGTGACAGACACTATCTTCACGAGGGAACGTAGTGAATCTTTTTTAACCCTTTCAACTGGGAACAGGCCAGCCAGCATGCAAGAGTGATGGACTTTGCCCAAATCTCAGGTTTTTCAGAGGTGTAGCATGCCATTGACTGCACTCACATGTCACTCAGGTTTCCAGGGCACCAAACTATCAACTATGTGAACTGCAAGACTTCCATTTGTTGAAAGTTCAGCAAATGTGTGATAAACAAATACCTCCTCTCAGATCCTTGGCATGTTCAAAGATCCACAGTGGCTGCAGGCTTGGTTCCCCTATCTTGGGGACAAGGGCTACCCACTGAGGAGGAAACTGCTGACATCTGTGCGAAGGCCAGAGTGCACCTGGGACAAGATACAACAAGGCCCAAGTTGCAATTCGCACTGGTGGAGCCTACCATTGGGATACTGAAAATAATGTTCCAGGGATGGACCATTCTGATGGAGCCCTACAATACAATCCATGGAGGGTGTCACAAATCATTGTGCCCTAAGCAACCTGGTGCTACAACTCAGGGAGAAATTGCCTGAGGAACAAAGAACAATACAGCACAAGAAACAGGCCCTTCGGCCCTCCAAGCCTGCGCCATTCATTGGTCCAACTAGACCATTCTTTTGGATCCCTCCATTCCCAGTCTGCTCATGTGACTATCCAGATAAGTCTTAAACAATCCCAACGTGTCCGCCTCCACCACCCTGTTTGGCAACAATAGATTTCTTTCCCTAAAGGACATTAATGAACCAGATGGATTTTTCCCACAATCGACAATGGTTTCATGGTCATCAGTAGATTCTAGATTTTTTTTATTGAATTCAAATTCCACCAGCTGCTGTAATGGGATTCGAACCCAGATTCCCAGAACCTTAGCTGAGCTCTGGATTAATAGTCTAGAGCTGATGTCACTAGGCCATTGCCTCCCCACAAGAGGTGGAGTAAGCAGCACATTTCCTCCGATGAAGAGGGTGAACATAGAACATTACAGCGCAGAACAGGCCCTTCGGCCCACGATGTTGCGCCGACCAGTTACAAAAACAATGACCCACTAGCCTATACCAATCCCTTTTCATCCATAAACCTATCCACAGATCTCTTAAACGCCCCCAAACTAGGCGCATTTACAACTGCAGCAGGCAGGGCATTCCAATCCCTCACCACCCGCTGGGTAAAGAACCTACCCCTGACATCCGTCCTATAACTAGGACGGATTTAAAGCCCCCTTAATTTAAAGCCATGCCCCCTCGTGCTAGATTTCTCCATCCGAGGAAAAAGGCTATCACCCTATCTAAACCTCTAATAATCTTACATGTTTCAATAAGATCCCCTCTTAGCCGCCTTCTTTCCAACGAAAACAACCCCAAATCCCTCAGTCTCTCCTCATAGGACCTCCCCTCCATACCAGGCAACATCCTGGTAAACCTCCTCTGCACCCTCTCCAAAGCCTCTACATCTGAGGAGATCCTCAGGCAAGAGGATATCAGCCACGAGGTAATGGTGACGGCCTCGACAAGGTAGACAAGCTCCGTGTGTGCTCATTGCTGCTGCATTTATGGGCAATGATGTGGACATCCAGTAAGGGCATCTCATTATCTTAGCATTGCTTCTGTGAGCATTGCTCTCCTGTCTGCCTGATGGTAGTGCACGCTCTCGCTGAAAAGGCTGCTGTGTGAGGATGCAGAATTACCCATTGTCCCAACGTTCCAGGAGAATAATGATGGCTGCAGTGGATAGATCCTCACAGAGCTTCTGTGAAAGTCTGACTTGTCATATCACATACCAAAGCGATGCAGAGGGGAAAGTGTCACTTCTCTTGATCCTAGGGCAGCCTCTATTAGCTGAACCCTTGAGGAACATAGTGTCATCAGAGGCTAAAGCTGAAAGGATGGGGCGGGGGGTGCTCACCTCAAAGGTACAGCAAGCAGGAAGAATAACTGGAATCCGTGATACCAGCCCTGTATATTGTAGCAGATATCTTAATTCCCACTGAGATATATGTATGCCAGACATGTTTAGTCACTGTGAAGGAATGCTATCAATGTCTTGGAAAGGTTGCACAACGCACAGTGAGTGAGCTTTGGACTGAACACTCTGCCTTTATCTTGTGCAGAACTCAGATTTTCACAGGAACACAGCTCAATGTAACGAGAAGGCATAGGAAGTGTGAAATTAGTGGGAGCTTATTTACAGAAATGAACTTAATTTTGTTTAGCTGAAACGGGTGCAACGTATGTAAATATTTTTCTTTTGCAAGGAACGCCTGTGCATTAAAATATAGCTACCAGCACATGCAAATGTGTCACATGACAAGTCTGACTGATAATCCTAAATTGGTTGCCAGGGTAATTCTTACCACACTCAGGATTATTTAATCAGATGCTGCCCACTTGCAGAATCACATCTAACATTAGACTCTGTTTTGGGCTTTGCAAGCATGGGCTGGTTGGGTATGGTCTGTACCTTGTCCTGGAACACTCCAGTCTTTAGGATGTACCAAGCATCACACTAACACTGAAATTCACATGTGTGTGATGCTTGGTATGTAGGCTGTACATTCTGTGGTCCCATGAAAAAAATGCCTTTGATGGAAAAATACTTAACCTCCTATCCCAAGCAGATTTCCAATATGTGGATGATATGTTTGCTATATTTCAGTCTGAAGCAGCATGGAATAATTTCCTTACATGTCTGAATGGGCTCCACCCGGCACTAAAATTCACCTTTCCTTGGTGTACTAGCAGAGAAATCTGCCAGGGAGTTCTCCACCACACACTGCCTTCACTGGCCAATATGTTAGGATTCTTACAGTTCCACAAACTTCAAGATTGGTCTCGTCAGTAATTTTACATTGTATTTTGTGTTGGGGTGGCACAGTGGCACTGCTGCCTCACAGCGCCAGGGACCCGGGTTCAATTCTAGCCTCAGCTCATTATCTGAGTTTTCACATTCTCCCCGTGTCTGCATGGGCTTCCTCCCGTTTCCTCTCCTAGTCCAAAGATCTGAGAATTAGGTTGATCGGCTACACTAAATTAACCCTAGTGTTTGGGGGATTAGGCAGGTAAATATGAGGAGTGACAGAAATAGAGTTTGGATTGTGTTCAGTGCAGACTCGACGGGTCGAACGGTCTCCTTCTGCACTGTAGGGGTTCTGCGATTCTACATCATGCAAACTCAAGACATTATTTATTTCCCAAGTTCCCTAACATTCATGTCTTTCTCAACCGTAAATACTGATGAGAAATATTCATCTCTTGTGGATCTGCACATAGATGACTTTGTTGATCATTAAAAGGCCTTATTCACTCCCTAGTTACTCCTTTGCCCTTTACACATTTGTAAAAGCTCTTTGGATTCTCCTTTGCTTTATCTGCCAAAGCAATCTTTTTGCCCCCCTGATTTCTTTCGTAACTCTACTCCAACACCCTCTATATTCTTCAAGGGATCTACTTGATCCCAGCTGCCTATGCATGTCATATCTAATAGAGGTTTATAAGATTATGAAGGGGATCGATAGAGTAAATGGTGGTAAGCTTTTTCCGCTATTAGAAATGGATAGAACGAGGGCTTAGGGTGAGGGGGGCTAGATATAGGGTGAGGGGGGCTAGATGGCGGGAAGGTGGAGCTGAGTCACGACAGATCAGCCATGATCTTATTGAATGGCGGGGCAGGCTCGAAGGGCCAGATGGCCTACTCCTGCTCCTATTTCTTATGTTCTTATATAAAACTAATATTAGAGGGCAGTTTTTCACACAAAGGGTAGTGGGGATGTGGAATGCACTGCCGAGTAAGGTGGTGGAAGCAGGCACGCTAGGGTTGTTCAAGAGTCACTTGGACAGCCACATGAGCGGTCTACATATAGGGGGATATAGCAGGCCTTACTAAACATTGTAGGCTTGGGATTCAGTTTTAGCCTCAGGGATATAGAGTCTTTTTAATAATGAATTTTTTGTCCACAGGCATTTAAGTCCAGTAAGGGGCATGCGTGCAGCAGGTTGTGGTGGGCTGCTCTTGGATGTTGCTTCAGGAGTTGCCTACTGCTTCATGTCGTTAGTATGCTTAAACTGGACCATCTCAAGGGCAACATGACAGCTCAGAGACTATCTCTGTTGCTGTGCGGACACATGGATTTGGGCCTGTGTCCGTGGGAGTTTGCGCGTTCTCCCCGTGGTTGCGTGGGTTTCCTCCAGGTGCTCCGGTTTCCTCCCACATCCCAAAAATGTGCTTTTAGGCTGATTGATTGGGTAACAAATTGTCCCTATATTGGACCTCCCTGATCCTCACACATCAGGCATAGACTAAAATCATGAATAGGTCACTGACCATGGGACGGCGGCGCGGGCTCGTTGGGCCGAAGGGCCTGTTTCCCGTGCTGTGTTGTTCTTTGTTCTTTGTTCTACCAGCCTTGCCCTTCACTCTAAAAAGCTAAGCTTGAGATTTGTACAACAATATGAACCCAATCTCCAGGCTCAAAGAACAAAGAACAACACAGCACGGGAAACAGGCCCTTCGGCCCAACGAGCCCGTGCTACCATTTTAACATTATGAATGCCATCCTCTGCCCATGGCCTTTGTCTACACCTATTGGGGAAGATTGAGGGAAGACTAATTTTGGGACAATTTGTTACACCAACCAGCCTAAGAGCACGTTTTTTGGGATGTGGGAGGAAACTGGAGCACCCGGAGAAAACCCACACAATCATGGGGAGAATGTGCAAACTCCTGCAGACACCAGCCCAAATCCATGTATCTGCACAGCAAACAGTGATAGTCACTGAGCTGTCATGTTGTGCGTCAGTTGGTCCAGTTTAAGTGTACACTAACGACATGAAGCACTAGGCAACTCTCGAAGCAACGTCCAAGAGCAGCCCTCGCACGATCCACTGCGTGTATGCCCCTTGTTGGTCAACAAGGCGGACCGAATCTCCTGTGAAATAAAAGAAAAGACATCAATAAACATACAAAACTTAGACAGACATTTATGGAATCCCCAGAAACACAGAAATAAAGCAAGTGAGCCATGAAATATTTCGGAAGGTCCATAGGAATCAATTGATTCCCAGGGATGTCCCAAAGCTCTTGATCTTTATTTAGAAAAGTCTCCTGTATCCCTCCATCTCTAGTCCGCTCATGTGCCTGTCTAAATAAGCCTTAAACAACCCCAGCATACCTGCCTCCACCACCCTACTTGGCAGTGCATTCCAGGCCCCCACCACCCTCTGTGTGGAAAAACCTCCCTTTAACATCCGAGTTATACCTCGCCCCCACCACCACCCCCACCCTAAGCCCGTGGCCCCTCGTAATTATTGTATCCAACTTAGGAAAAAGCTTACCACTGTTCACTTTATCTATACCCTTCATAATCTTATACACCTCTATTAGATCTCCCCTCATCCTCCTCCTTTCTAAGGAGAACAGCCCCAATTTGCCCAATCTCTCCTTGTAGCTCAGGCCTTCCATACCAGGCAACATCCTGGTAAACCTCCTCTGCGCTCTCTCCAGGGTCTCCATGTCCTTCCAGTAATAAGGCAACCAGAACTGGATGTAGTACTCCAAATGCGGGCAAACCAACATTCCATACAACTGCAACATTAGACGCCAGCTTTTATACTCTATACCCCTTCCTATAAAGGCAAGCATACCATAGGCCTTCTTCATCACCTTCTCCACCTGTACTGCCAGCTTCAAGGACTTGTGTACTTGCACCCCCAGGTCCCTCTGTGTTTCTATACTCTTAATAGGCCTACCATTTATTGTGTAATTCCCCCCTACATTCTTTCTTCTGAAATGCATCACCCCGCGTTTATCTGGATTAAATTCCATCTGCCATTTCTCTGCCCAATATACTCGCCTATCTATATCCTGCTGTATTGCCTGACACTGCTCCTCGGTATCAGCAAGTCCAGTCATCTTCGTATCATCTGCAAACTTACTCCCTCTTCCAAGTCATTTATGTATATTACAAATAACAGTACTGAGCCCTGCAGCACACCACTAGTAACAGACCTCCAGCTAGAAAAGGACCCTTCCACTACTACTCTCTGTCTCCTGTTACCAATGATGTGGGTATGCCGGCGTTGGACTGGCGTAAACACAGTAAAAAGTCTGACAACACCAGGTTTTAGTCCACCTATTTATTTGATAATATTCTCACAAGCTTTCGAGGTGAATGGAGAGTTCTGGCCTCAGACAGAGCATATAAAGCACAGACAGTTTAGAGATTACTGATTAGAATGCGAATCCTTACACCTAACCTGCTGTTCAAGTCTTAAAGTGGCTGATAATGTGAGTGGAAGGAGCACTGATCACAGTTTAAAGAGATGTGTATTGTCTCCAGACAATACAGTAAGTGAGGTTTTGCAAACCCAGGCAAGTCACGAGGGTTACAGATAGTGCGACATGAACCCAAGATCCCTGTTGAGACCGTCCTCATGTGTGCGGAACTTGGCTATCAGTCTCTGTTCAGCGACTCTGCGCTGTCGTGTGTCATGAAGGCCGCCTTGGAGAATGCTTACCCGAAGGTCAGAGGCTGAATGCCCGTGACCAGTTACCAAGCCAGTTCTTAATCCATCTAGACACCTGTCCCTGTATCCCATGAGCCTTAATCTTTTCAACCAACCTACCATGAGGGATTTTGTCAAACGCCTTACTGAAATCCATGTAGATGACATCTTTCGTCGACCGTTTTTGTCACCTCCTCAAAAAATTCTACCAGATTCGTAAGGCACGACCTCCCCTTTACAAATCCATGCTGCCTATCACTAATCAAATTGCCACACTTATACATCCTATCCCTAAGAATCCTTTCCAACAACTTCCCTAACACTGACGTCAAACTCACTGGCCTATAATTACCTGGGTTATTCCTACTACCCCTTTCAAATTCTCAGAGGTGAGAGTGCTAACACCTATTCTAGTCTGACCTATTTTCCAAAACTCTCAGATTGCCAAAAAGGGTGTGGGAAGGGAGAGGGGGAAGGGCAGCCACTGACTGACTGAAAAACAGATCCTTAAACCCTCAGCTAATACAGCTTAAAGTTCTAATGTTTGATCAGGAATCAGTTTAAGCTTTAATGTGACTTTCTAACGTCAGATAGTTATTTGATGAGTTTTCATTAGAATATGTCTGAAAAGATTATTCACTAAGAGCTATTTCCAATACCTGTTAGAAAGAAAATGATGTGGAGATGCTGGCGTTGAAGAAATCTCTCAACACCAGGTGTGTCCTTACATCCCCTGTTTTGTGATCAGAACTCTCCATTCACCTGACGAAGGGTCACAGGTCCGAAAGCTAGTGGCTTTTGCTACCAAATAAACCTGTTGGACTTTAACCCTGTGCTGTGAGACTTCTTACTGAGCTAGAACATGAGTCAGACACTGTTTAAGTAAATAAAGTAGGCTCTGTCTGAACTCTTGCACAGTGACTTACACAAATTGTTGTTTTCCACTTGTCACATTGTTATTATTTTAAAAACGAAGGAAACAGGTCACACTTAATGCATTAAAAGCACTGAAATATCCTGTTAATTGCTTGAAGCAATGTTCACAGCAATTAAACTAAATCAATTCTATTTTTTCATTCAACAATGCTCTGTTAAATGTCCTGTAAGAATTTGGGGTGGGATTCTCTCAAAAAATCCTAAATGTCACACGAATTCACGTAAAAACTGGAGTTTTTTACAGGACCCTTGTCAGGCCTCATTTGGAGTACTGTGAGCAGTTCTGGTCGCCTCACTATAGGAAAGACGTAGAAGCTATTGAAAGGGTGCAGAGGAGATTTACAAGGATGTTGCCTGGACTGGGAGGCATGCCTTATGAAGATAGGTTGAGGGAGCTGGGACTCTTTTCCCTAGAGAGGCAAAGGTTGAGAGGCGACCTGATAGAAGTTTATAAAATGTTGAGAGGAATAGATAGGGTGGACTCTCAGAGGCTATTTCCCCGGGTTGAAATGGTCGCTACGAGAGGACACAGATTTAAGGTGCGGGGAGGGAAGTACAGAGGTGATGTTAGGGGTAAGTTTTTCACTCAGAGGGTGGTGAGTGAATGGAATCGGCTGCCGTCATCGGTGGTGGAGGCGAACTCGCTGGGGTCTTTTAAAAGACTTCTGGATGAGTATATGGGGTTTAATGGGATTGGGGGTTATAGATAGGTCTATAGATTGGTGGGGTTGATGCGATCGGCGCAACTCGAGGGCCGAAGGGCCTGTTTGTGCTGTAATGTTCTATGTTCTATGTTCTAAATCATCTTGTTTGTTTTCAGTAGGGAGTGTGAAAAAAAGAGTCTCCTACACTCTCTGTGCACTGCAGCATACACTAGCATGAGTCACATTAAAAATCGGTGGGTGGGATCTATTAGCGTGGGAGAGGCCGGTATCATAGCAGTAGACCATGTCTGCCAGACTCCCTGCTGACCAGCCATTCGACACACCCACCCCCTCCCCCTCCCCCAGTGGCCTGATCGCCAGCCTCAATCCCCCTCAGCCCTGACAGTCCCGATCTCTCCCACCCCCCCCCCCAACCCCACCACCCTCTCCCTCCCACCTCCCCCCCCCACCCCGCCACCCTCTCCCTCCCCCTCTCCCTCCCCCTCCCTGGCCTTCCAGCAGGCTGCCACCCCCCTCCAACACCTGGATGGCACCAGCCCCAATTGCTGGCCTCCCTCCCATCTCCCCCACGGATCCTGATGGCAGATTTGTAGCAGGACCCTCCCACCCGCACCAATCACCCCCAGAGGCACCGCCCTCATCGGGCCCCATCCCCCCCAGACCATTCCCCGATGGGCAGTGCCAAGGTGCCACTTGGGCATTGGCACTTTGCCCCTTGGTCAGTGCCAGGGGCCCAGGCTGGCACTGCCAAGATGCCAATGGCCAGGATTACCCCTCCCAGCACCTGACCTTCTGGGGTGGTCTCGATTACCCTCCCTTCACTCAAGCAGGATCGGACCACCAACTCCACAAGTGGGGAGCTATTGTAAACCCTGCTGGAGTGAACCATTCCTGGTGGGGGGGGGGGGGGGGGAGGTTTCAGTCCCAGGCTAATGGTATTTAAATTGTATGCAGATTAGGCAAAGCATCAGGCATTTAAGTCCAGCAAGGGGCATGCGGGCGGCAGGTTGTGGTGGGCTGCTCTTGGATATTGCATCGGGAGTTGCCTACTGCTTCGTGTCGTTGGTGTGCGTAAACTGGACCATCTCGAGGGCATCATGACAGCTCAGAGGCTATCTCTGTTGCTGTGCGGACACATGGATTTGGGCCTGTGTCCGTGGGAGTTTGCGCGTTCTCCCCATGGCTGCGTGGGTTTCCTCCGGGTGCTCCGGTTTCCTCCCACATCCCAAAAATGTGCTTTTAGGCTGATTGATTGGGTAACAAATTGTCCCTATATTGGACCTCCCTGATCCTCACACATTAGGCGTAGACTAAAATCATGAATAGGTCACTGACAATGGGACGGTGGCGCGGGCTCGTTGGGCTGAAGGGCCTGTTTCCCGTGCTGTGTTGTTCTTTGTTCTTTGTTCATACGTTTATGCAGCTCTGCACCGATTTCCAGAGCAGAGCTGATACCACCGGAAATCCAGCTCTGGGAGTTGTGCTCAGGCCCGGGCACCCAGCGAAACGGCCCCTGCTGGAGACCCCGGCCCGCTAAGCTAATAAAGTAGCACAGCAGGATGGGAGAATCACCCCCGTGAACTCTGGAAGAACACACTCACCTCCCACTCCAAAGACTTCAGCCTATTTCACTGAGACTCCAGTGCAGTACAGAGGGGGTTCTGTACTGTCTTCCTGATAAGATGTTAAACCATGGTCCTGCCTGCTCTCTGATGGGTCTAAAAGATCCCACGGCACAATTTCTAAGAGCAGGGGAGTCACTCAAGTGCCTTGGCCGATACTTAGCTCTCATTCAACTTCTTTAATGTAGATTCTCACATTGCTGCTCATGGGAGTTTGCCTTGTGTCCTACATTCCAACAGTATCCATGCTTTGAAAATACTTTATTGGCCGTGAAACACTATGGGACAACAAAGTTGTGAAAAGTGCTTTCGATGTAAGTTATTTATTTCATTCATTCTTTGCTTCTTCCTATATTCTCTATTGTTCACAGTCCATTTGAACTTATCACAGTATCACTGACATATAACCTGTTGTACAAGTGTGATGTTGCCTTTCCTCTAAGATTATGTAGTGGAATTGTCAGTAAACACAACTGGAAGTTAGTCGTTAACCAAACCTTCCAATCAGCATTGTTACGGCTATGACCGACAGGGATCAGTCAGATAACCACACATTTACCTGGCTACATAGAGGCAGCATTGTGAAAGATTTACTAGGATGCTACCTGGACATGATGGCTTGAGTTATAATGAGAGGCTGGACAGACTGGGATTTTTTCTCTGGCGCTTAAGAGGCTGAGGGGTGAACTTATAGAGGTCAATACAATAATGAGCAACACAGATCAGCTAGATTTCTTTCCCAAAGGTAGGGGAGTCTAAAACAAGAGGGCAAAGGTTTATGGTGAGAGGGTCCGAAAAAGTGTCCGGAGAAGCAATTTTTTCACAGAGGATGGTGAGTGTCTGAACAAGCTGCCAGAGATAGTAGTAGAGGCGGGTACAATCTTGTCTTTTAAAAAGCATTTAGACAGTTACATGGGTAAGGTGGGTATAGAGGGATATGGGCCAAATGTAGGCAATTGGGATTAGTTTAGGGGTTTTAAAAGAATAGGGCGGCATGGACACTTTAGGCTGAAGGGCCTGTTTCCATTCTGTAAACCTCTATGACTCTAACCAGCTCAGTGCAGGAATGCACACAGATGTCTGCAAAAAGAATCAGTGCAGAAAACACATTCCTTTTACAGCACTAATTGCGTTCTGGTAAGTTTAAAGAACCACACTGTAATTTAGTGAATGGATCAGTTGATATTTTTTAGTGCCCACCCAAATTGCCCTTGAAAAGGCACTGGTCAGCTGCCTTCTTGAACTGCTGCAGACTCTGATGAGTGAGCTAGTGAGGTAAATAGGTTGGTTGAGTGGGTAAGTTATTGAGGAGATAAGTGGGTGAGGTTGGTAACTGAATAAGTAGGTAGGTGGGTGGGTAGATGAACAGATGGATAGGTGGAAAATTGGGTATTGGGGTAGGTGGATAAGTAGGCAGCCCGTACACGGGTGAGGTGGATATCTGGGTTGGGGAGTTGGTTTGTAGTCGGTCAGGAGGATGATTTGATATTCGGGGTTGGGGGTTTTGTGATGCAGTGTGAGTGACTGGGGGTTGTGCAGTTACCCAGACATTAGACCACATTTTAATCTGGACAGTATTTCCTGAGTATTCTATTCAGGTAAATGCCTGTCCAAAGGGACATTCCAAAGGGATATCTGCAAAAAGAATCAGTGCAGAAAACACATTCCTTTTACAGCACTAATTGCGTTCTGGTAAGTTTAAAGAACCACACTGTGTCCAAAGGGACAAAGGAACTGTCCAAAGTGACATTACATTCTCAGTGAGCTCCAAGAAGCAAAAAAATTGCTCATCGAAAGTTGAAACTTCCCAAGTTATTCCCACGGAAGTGCATGGGTCTGGAGATTACAGAGTCCCAATGCACATCTCAGTCCTTCATCCAGTCTCTGACAATCCAGTGATTGGAAGTTTTGGGTTAAATAGCTATGAAAGTACCCAGTAATCTGCAGCCTTTTCACCCAAATCACTTCCTTGATTTGATTTGATTTATTATTGTCACCTGTATTAAACATACAGTGAAAAGTATTGATTCTTGCATCATACAGACAAAACATACCATTCATAGAGAAGGAAACAAAAAAGTGCAGAATGTAGTTGTTACAGTCATAGGTAGGGTGTAGAGAAAGATTAAATTAATGCAAAGTAAGTCCATTCAAAAGTCTGACAGCAACAGGGAAGAAGCTGTTCTCGAGTCAGTTGGTAAATGACCTCAGACTTTTGTATCTTTTTCTCGATGGAAGGTGGTGGAACAGAGAATATCCGAGATATGTGGGGTCCTTAATTATACTGGCTGCTTTCCTGAGGCAGCGGCAAGTGTAGTGGATTGGGTTACATTTTGTAGTTACTTGCAGTCCTGGGCAGATCCGAAGCCATACCAAGCTGTGGCACAACAGAAAGAATGCTTTCCATGGTGCATCTGTAAAAGTTGGTGAGAGTCGAAGCTCACATGCCAAATTTCCTTAGTCTTCTGAAAAAGTAGAGGCGTTGGTGCGCTTTATTAACTGTAGTGTCGGCTTGGGGGGCACCAGGACAGGCTGTTGGTGATCTGGATACCTAAACACCTGAAGCTCTTGACCCTTTCTACTTCATCCTCATTGGTGTAGACAGGGGCATGTTCTCCTTTCCGCTCCCTGAAGTCAATGACATTGATATCGATCTCCTTCGTTTTGTTGACATTGAGGGAGATTATTGTTGTCGCACCAGTTCACCAGACTCTCCATCTCATTCCTGTGCTCTGTCTCGTTATTGTTTGAGATCTGACCCATTACGATGGTGTTGTCAGCAAACTTGGAAACCGAATTGGAGGGCAATTTGGTCACACAGTCACATTATATAAGGAGTACAGTAGGGGGCTGAGAACACAGCCTTGTGGGGCACCAGTGTTGAGGATGATCATGGAGGAGGTGTTGTTGTCTGTCCTTACTGATTGTGAGTTTGGAAGTTGAGGATCCAGTCGCAGAGGGAGGTGCCGAGGTCCAGGCCACGGAGTTTGAGGATGAGTTTCACAGGAATAATGATGTTGAAGGCTGAACGGTCGTCAATAAATAGTAGTCATTAAGGCACGCTGCTTGTGTTAATTTCCTGAGGTAGCCTGTGTTGAAATAACTACTTGAAAATAGTTCAATTGAATGAAAATTAACTCAAGACTAGTTCCTAAATTCAATTGTACAAATACTCAGTGTTGTTTTTCCACATATTCCTGGAATTGTTCAGAAAAAACAAACAGTATTTCCTGATGAAATGTGGCATAAGGGAAACATGCATTAAAAATCATAACTAATAAAAACTGTAGTTTGCCAACTATTTAGAACTTCCAACAACATATTCTGTTTATAAAGTATCTTTAACAAGGTAAACCATTCCAGGAATGTTGTCAGGTAAACTTTGACATGAAGCAACAAAAAGCAATATTAGCGCAGAAAGCCAAAAGGCTTGGCTTTAAGGAGTGGCTTCCAAGGGGAAAAGGAAGATGCAGGCACTTAGGGAGGGAATTTCAGAGCTTAAGGCTGTAGTCAAAATTGTTTATTTACAGAGCTCTCAATTAAGTTCTGATCAAAAATAAATATTTCCCATAGTCTATATCGAATAGATGATGTTGAAGAGAGGGTTGGTGTTGACACCGAGGACTAAAGTGCTTATGCTACCCTCAATCGAATCAATACCGTCATTAACAATGAAGAGACATAATCCAGTTTGTGTTGTTGTTTATCAGTAGTTGCAATCCATTACTTACAGGGCAAATACTAAATCAGAACATGGAGATTTCTTTTATTGGTAACTCTCAGAACATGGCTGTCACTGACTAAGCCAGCATTTATTGCCCATCCCTAATTGCCCTTGAGAAGACAGTGAAGAGTTACTTTTTGAACTGTTGTAGTCCCTGTGTTGTAGGTACACCCTTAGGGACAGAGTTCCAGGATTTTGATCCAGCAACAGTGAAGGAACAGCAGCATAGCTCCAAGTCAGGATGGCCTGTGACTTGGAGAGGAACTTACAGGTGATGGTGTAAATGCATTAGGAATAGTTCACAGAAGGTTTACCTACAGAGTGGCTAGAATGTGAAATTTACTAGCAAGTGGATCTGAGTTTCATATCTCTCCAACTCACCGTTTCCTGCTTAGGAACCTCGCTGTTAATGAGGGCTTGGAATAGGGGGACGAGAGGGAAGAAGCAAGCAAGGCAGCAAGAGGGGCTGTGAGCGGAAAGGAGACTTGTTACAATGTGAAGTACCTGGAGTATTGTGCACAGCTTTGGATCTCCTTATCTGAAGAAGGATATACATACTTCGGAAGGAATGAGGTTAACAATCACAGGATTAATTCTTGGGATGTGAGGACTGGTATATGAGGAGACATTGAGTGGATTTGGCTTATATTTCCTGGAGTTTAGCAGAAGGAGGTGATCTCACTGAAATGTACAACATTAATAATGTCTTGGCAGAGTTGTTTTCCTTGCTGGTTAGTCTAGAAATCGGGTCATAGACCTGGATTTTTGCAAGGTAGGGAAGACTTCATGATTTATCCAAAATAGTGGATGGATCCCAGATCCATAAGTTCTACCCCTATATCTGACAGAGGGGGTAATGGGCCCCATTTTGCTATTTTGATTCTGGGCGGATTTGAAACTGGCAGTGTTTCAGATCCAACTTTTAAACCCATTCCTACTCCCCTACACATTCTGCCTGAAAAAGTATTGGCAATTCCGAATCATACTGCAGAAGCCTGTAGGTGGGACTTAACAAGCCCGAAATTCTGCAGCTCCAATCGCGCCTCCAATTGTGCATGCGCAAAAAATAGATAGAATGTGGTTCCCTGCCACATCCCTCCCAGGATAATGCCTCCCCCTGGCCCCACAGGCATTTCCCAACCCGCGCAACATTACTGACCCCCTTATCCCCCGATCCCCTCTGGCCACCCAGACTGATAATGGGCCCCTCATCCCAGCTATCTCAGGGGCAGCAGACCTCCCCCTTCTCCCTTACCAATCTCAGGCAGCATGACAGCAGACCCCATATAACCCCCTTACTGATCCCAGGCAGAGTGGCAGCAGACCCCACATTCCCACCCAGTAATCTCAGGCAGAGTGGCAGTAGGTTCCCCCTTTCCCCCTCGCTGATCTCAGGCAGAGTGGCAGTGCCCACCCCCCCCTTCCCCCTTAATGTTCTCAGGCAGAGGGCAGCAGACACCACCCCCTCCCTCTCCCCCACAACAAGTTCGGACCCCACAAATTCAGGAATGACTACCAAATGTGGAAAACTCAAGCTCAGCAGGACCATTCAATGATGAATTTAAATAGGCTAGGAATACTGCAGTGAGTAACTCACCTCCTGGCTCCCCAAAGCCTAGCCATCATCTACAAAATGTGATGGAATACTCCCCACTTGCCTGGATGGGAGCAGCTCCAACAACATTCAAGAAGCTTGACACCATCCAGGACAAAGCAGCCCGCTTAATTATTTGTAGATGTGGTGCCATTCAATCTGTACACCACCAATGCTCAGTAGCAACAGTGTGTACTATCTACAAGATGCACTGCAGCAATTCACCAAAGATCCTTAGACAGCACCTTCCAAACCCATGGCCACTTCCATCTAGAAGGATAAAGGCAGCAGATAAATGGGAACACCATCACCTGACAGTTCCCCTCCAAGCCACTCAACATCCTGACTTGGAAATAGATCATTGTTCCTTTGCAGTCGCTGGGTCAAAATCCTGGAATTCCCTACCTAACGGCATTGTGGATCAACCCATAGAAGATGGACTGCAGCGATTCAAGAAGGCAGCTCACCACCACTTTCTCAAGGACAACAAGAGATGGGCAATAGATGCTGGCCAGTCAGCAACACCCATGTCCCACAAATGAATTTAAAAAATCACTTTTTCCCTGGAGCAAGATGGAATAGCGTGGAAGTTATAATTTTTAGAGCAGGCATAAATGCTCTTGAAGGGCATATAGCATATATAAAACTTTTCACATTCCGAGTTACTTAAATGGACAGCCTTTTAAAAATTGAAGAAAACTGTCTGCCTGCATCTGGGAGTTAAAGGAAAAGCTGATAAATTACTTGTTAATATAATCCTAGGTGCTAATACATTATCTCTGCTTGATTGTGTTTCACAACATATCTTTATCACAAGTGGGTGATACATAGAACCCTACAGTGCAGAAACAGGCCCTTCGGCCCATCGAGTCTGCACCGAACACAATCCCACCCAGACCCTATCCCCACACATTTACCTGCTAATCCCTCTAACCTACACATCCCAGGACACTAAGGGACAATTTTAGCATAGCCAATGAACCTAACCCGCACATCTTTGGACTGTGGGAGGAAACCGGAGCACCCGGAGAAAACCCACGCAGACACGAGGAGAATGTGCAAACTCCACACAGGCAGTGACCCGAGCCGGGAATCGAACCCGGGACCCTGGAGCTGTGAAGCAGCAGTGCTAACCACTGTGCTACCGTGCCACCCTAACCACTGTGCTACCGTGCCGCCCTAACCACTGTGCTACCGTGCCGCCAAGTGGGTGATAGTTCACAGTTTGATTAATAGCTTAAAGAGCTTATTAAAGGATTAGCTATCTTTGATGTAAATTCATGAATATAAGTGTTTGTTTTCATAATGCATTGAATGAGCTTTCATTAATTAATATGTTGTTTACATAGTGAAGTCTATAGAGTCATACAGCAATACAGCATGGGAACAGGCCCTTTGGCCTAAATGGTCCATGCCAATTGTGGTGCCCTCCCAACTAGTCCCAACTGCCTGCATTTGGCCCATATTCCTTTAATCTTTTCCCATCCATGTACTTATCCAAATGCTTTTTAAATATTGCCATTGAACCTGCCTCAAACACTTTCTCTGGCAGCTCATCATCCTCTGCATGAAGAAGTTGCCCCTCAGGTCCCTTTTAAATCTTTCGCCCCCTCACCTTAAACCTATACCCTCTAGTTCTCAATTCACCTTCCCTGGGATAAAGACTATGAGCATTCATCCCTCATGGCTTTATACATCTCAACATGGTCACTCCCTCATTCTCCCACATTCCAAGAAATAAAGTCCCAGCTTGGCCAACCTCTCCCTACAACTCAGGCCCACTAGTCATGGAAACATCCTTGTAAATCTTATTTGCACTCTTTCCAGTTTATCAATATCTTTTCTGTGAAAGGGTGACCAAAACTACACAAACTCCATTTGGGGCACATTTTTCACAAGGCAGGTGCAGCTAGATAAGAGATTTCCCAACTCTGCACACTCAAATGTGGCCTCTGCACAGTCAAATCTGGCTTATACAACTGTAGCATAATGTCCCAACTCCTATACTGAATGTGCTGAGTGATGAAGGCTAATACGCTAAATGCCTTTTTCACCCTCCTGTCTACCTGTGACATCACTTTCAATAAACTATGACACGTACTTGAATGTCTCTTTTCCTCAACACTCCCCAGGGCCCTAGCATTCACTGTTACAAGTCCTACTCTGGTTTGACTTTCTGAAATGCAACACCTCACACTTATCGCCTCATCACCTCTCAGTGGTCCACTCAGCGCACTATTGCTGGTCTCTCCAGTGGGTTCAGGCTCCGCTCCCCCGACTGGCAAGAATTCCCTGCTGCCATCAGACTTTCTCTACACCCTAGCTATGTCTGTAACATTACATTCTGCACTCTTTCATTTCCTTCTCAACGAATGGTATGTTTTGGCTGTATAATGCGCAAGAAATAATACTTTTCACTGTATGTTAATACATGTGACAATAATAAATCAAATCATATCAGATGAAGGTGTCTCCTTTTGAAATGTTTCTCTCTCATCAGAATGTGTCTATTCTGTGTACTCTAAAATATATAGAATACTGTCTATACTGTCCACTACTTGAAGGTCTTCAGTCAGCTCATCCAGCCTGCAGCTCCACTCTCATTTAAACAAATTGAAAGAACATCAAAACTGTTGGACAATTGCAGAGTCTGATGCTCCTGCCCTCTGGGTTCCTTTATCCTTCTCAAAGAGTCTTTCTTTTTTGCTGTGATAAATTTTGGCTGAGAGCTATTAAATATTTCCTTAAAACTCTGCCACTGCATCTCTATCGATGTTACTGAAGGCCTCCTTCTGCACTGTAGGGATTCCATAGTTTTTATTGTTGTTCTTCCCGCACCTAGCAGTGCACAAAGCAGACTTACATCTGTTTCCAGAGTTAATTTTTCCTGGAACGCTAGTCTGTCACCAGAGGCTTATAGCTGAGGGACGCTACTCTGTATCAAGCATGGCTGACCAAATGTCTCTCCTGCTCTAATCACCAGCCCTTGGCATGTTAGAATGATTTTGTAGGTTGATACTCAAACCTGGGTCCCTGACACTGTGAGGTAGCAGTGCTAACCACTGTGCCACTATTACAGCTGGGAGAGTTAATAGGAATGTAGTGGTCGGTAGGAGACAATATGGTCTGGGCGTGGGGTGTGTTGACACAGTTCTCAGCAGTTGAGAATGTGAGACCAGAAGACCGTGTTGTCTGCCACAGTTGGTCGTTGGGATTGAGATGAGGAAAGATTTCTTCACTGAGAGGGTTGTGAATCCAATTCTCTGCCCCAGAGGCTGCTTAGTTGTGAAGTATATTCAATACAGAAGTCAATTTTTTGGATTGAAAGGATTTGAGGATAAAGTGAGAGTTGAGGAGTTGAGGTAGATGAGCCATAGAACATAGAACATTACAGCGCAGAACAGGCCCTTCGGCCCACGATGTTGCGCCGACCAATTAAAAAACAATGACCCACTAACCTAAACTAATCCCTTTTCGTCCATAAACCTATCCAAAGATCTCTTAAACGCCCCCAAACTAGGCGCATTTACAACCTCAGCAGGCAGGGCATTCCAATCCCTCACCACCCTCTGGGTAAAGAACCTACCCCTGACATCAGTCCTATAACTACCCCCCCTTAATTTAAAGCCATGCCCCCTCATGCTAGCTTTCTCCATCCGAGGAAAAAGGCCACCCCATCTAAACCTCTAATTATCTTATATGTTTCAATAAGATCCCCTCTTAGCCGCCTTCTTTCCAGTGAAAACAACCCCAAATCCCTCAGTCTCTCCTCATAGGATCTCCCCTCCATACCAGGCAACATCCTGGTAAACCTCCTCTGCACCCTCTCCAAAGCCTCTACATCCTTCCTGTAATGTGGGGACCAGAAATGCACACAGTACTCCAAGTGCGGCCGCACCAGAGTTGTGTACAGTTGCAACATGACGCTGCGACTCCTAAATTCAATCCCCCTACCAATAAACGCCAAGACACCGTATGCCTTCTTAACAACCTTATCTACTTGATTCCCAACTTTCAGGGATCTATGTACACATACACCTAGATCCCTCTGCTCCTCCACACTATTCAAAGTCCTCCCGTTAGCCCTATACTCAACACATCTGTTATTCCTACCAAAGTGAATTACCTCACACTTCTCCACATTAAACTCCATCCGCCACCTCTCGGCTCAGCGCTGCAACCTTTCTAAGTCTTCCTACAAACTATGACACCCTTCCTCGCAATCTACCACACCTCCAACTTTGGTGTCATCAGCAAATTTACTAATCCACCAACTATACCTTCATCCAGATCATTAATAAAAATTACAAACAGCAGTGGCCCCAAAACAGATCCCTGAGGCACACCACTCGTAACCGAACTCTATGATGAATATTTACCATCAACCACCACCCTCTGTCTCCTATCTGCTAGCCAATTCCTGATCCAATTCCCTAGATCGTTGGGCCGAAGGGCCTGTTTCCCGTGCTGGATTGTTCTTTGTTCTTTGTTCTTTGTATTACCCTCAATCCCATACATCTGCATTTTCTGCAGAAGCCTACCATGGTGAACCTTATCAAACGCCTTACTAAAATCCATATACACCACGTCAACTGCCTTACCCCCATCCACCTCTTTGGTCACTTTCTCAAAAAACTCAATAAGGTTAGTAAGGCATGACCTACCCGCTACAAAACCATGCTGACTATTTCTAATCAATTCATTACTCTCCAAATAACTATAAATCCTATCCCTAATAATTTTTTCTAAAACCTTGCCCACAACAGAAGTGAGACTCACCGGTCTATAATTCCCAGGGAAGTCTCTGTTCCCCTTCTTAAACAATGGGACAACATTCGCTAACCTCCAATCTTCCGGTACTATACCAGAGGCCAACGACGACCTGAAGATCAGAGCCAGAGGCATGATTAATGATTAATAATTAATCATGGTCTGATTAAGTAGTGAAGCAGGTTTGAGACACAACATGGCCTCTCCTCTTCCTAATTCTCATCTTCTTTGTATAGCAGATGAGCTGAATGGCTTTTTTTCTGTGCTGTAATTGTTACAGAAAGCATTTGGCCACCCCTGTTATGGATATCTCTATCTTTTAAATTGTTATAGCCTCTATTTAAGGGATCATTGTCCAAGGTCGGCACACCAGACTTGCATAAAGCAAGAGAGCCTTTTAACAGCACGGTACAACATTACTCAGCTGATGCTCAATCTCACAAATCACCATGTGTCATTTTACTGAAGAGGATTCTGAGGGACAGGATTTATGAGCATTTAGAGAAGTTTACAATGATCAGGAATAGTCAGCACGGCTTTGTCAAGGGCAAGTCATGCCTTACGAGCCTAGTTGAGTTCTTTGAAAATGTGACTGAACACACTGACGAAGGAAGAGCAGTGGACATGGGTTACATGGACTTCAGCAAGGCGTTTGATAAGGTCCCCCATGCAAGACTTCTTGAGGTGAGAGGGCATGGGATCCAAGGGGCTTTGGCCTTGTGGATCCAGAACTGGCTTGCCTGCAGAAGGCAGAGAGTGGTTGTGGATGGGTCTTTTTCTGCATGGAGGTCGGTCACCAGTGGAGTGCCCCAGGGATCTGTTCTAGGACCCTTGCTGTTTGTCATTTTCATAAATGACCTGGATGAGGAAGTGGAGGGATGGGTTAGTAAGTTCACCGACAACATGAAGGTTGGTGGTATTGTGGATAGTCTGGAGGGATGTCAGAAGTTGCAGTGTGACATAGATAGGATGCAGGACTGGGCGGAGAAGTGGCAGATGGACTTCAATGCGGATAAAGTGTGGTGGTCCATTTTGGCAGGTCCAATGGGATGAAGGAGTACAACATCAAGGGTAGGAGTCTTAGCAGTATTGAGGAGCAGAAGGACCTTGGGGTCTGGGTCCATAGGACTCTTAAATCGGCCTCGCAGGTGGAGGATGTGGTCAAGAAGGCGTATGGTATACTGGCCTTCATTAATCGAGGGATTGAGTTTAGGAATCGGGAGGTAATGCTGCAACTTTATAAGACCTTGTCAGACCCCACTTGGAGTACTGTGCGCAGTTCTGGTCACCTCACTATAGGAAGGATGTGGAAGCTATTGAGAGGGTACAGAGGAGATTTACAAGCATGTTGCCTAGATTGGGAGGCATGCCTTGTGAAGATAGGTTAAGGGAGCTGGGACTCTTCTCCCTGGAGAGACAAAGGTTGAGAGGCGACCTGATAGAGGTTTATAAAATGTTGAGAGGAATAGATAGGGTGGATTCTCAGAGGCTATTTCCAGGGCTGAAATGGTTGCTACGAGAGGACATGGGTTTAAGGTGCTGGGGAGCAGGTACAAAGGAGATGTCGGGTAAGTTTTTCACTCAGAGGGTGGTGAGTGAATGGAATCGGCTGCCGTCGGTGGTGGTAGAGGCGAACTCGCTGGGGTCTTTTAAAAGACTTCTGGATGAGTACATGGGATTTAATGGGATTGGGAGTTACAGATAGTTCTATGGCCTGGTAGGTATGGATATGATCGGCGCAACTTGTGGGCCGAAGGGCCTGTTTGTGCTGTAGTGTTCTATGTTCTATGTACTAAAACTGCAAGTTAACTGAATGAAGCAGGAAGGCTCCAAGGTGTGGTCTTTCTTAAGTTTAACCACTGGAACACAAAAGTTGACTGATATTTCATTAGATCATCACAACATCAAACATGGAACGTGCAGGAAATGTAGTTGCCACATGATATGAGAGTTTATTACTTGCAAATACAAAGAGAACTAGTTTCCATTGGCACAGAGAACAGCAATCAAAGGATTACAGAGTTAAGATAATTGGCACGCGATCCAAAGGCAACATGAGATTTTTTTTAAATACAGAGTTGTTATGATCTGATATGGAGTTAATAAAGCAGAGTTAATAATCTTTCAAAAGGAAATTGGATAAATAGATCAAGAAGAAAGCTTTACGCTGCACTGGAGAAAGAGCGGGAGAATGCAACCCTGTAGATAACTTTTTCAAAGAGCCAGCACAAGCACAATGGCCGAATGGCCTTCTATGCGTTTAGTAAAATTCTGTGCATTTATAATTCGGTCCAACTTTGTGGAGACTATAAGCCATTGTCAATAGGGTTTCTAAGATTGCCCTGGATTGAAGACCTGTACACCAGGCTAAAAGGGGGCCACATATTTTTGAAGTTGGACATGACCCATGCCTAACGCCAACTTGAACTGGGCAAGCTTTCCCAAAAGTATGTAACATTACATTCTGCACTCGTTTCCTTCTCTATGAATGGTATGCTTTGTGCATATAGCGCATAAGAAACAATACTTTTCACTGTATGTTAACACATGTGACAATAATAAATCAAATCAAATCAAACATGAACGACGTCTTGGTCACAGGAACTTCAGATTGCGAACACCTAGCAGATCTGGAAGAGGTCTTACCATGATTCTTGGAGGTCAGAATACACCTGAAAGGGGAAAAAAAAAAGTGTCTTCCAAACAAGTGCTGCAACCTCTAGTCTACTGGAAGGATGGCAAGGACCTTCAGCTGTGGAGGACAAGGTGAGGACCATTAAGGAGATGCCGTCTCCAAGGAACCCCATGGAATTAATATTCTTCCTGCAGTGAGTGAATTATTGAGGGAAGTTTATTCCTAATTTAGCTTCTTCGTAAACATAAAAGTGATCTTTGGGGGTACCACAAGTGGAGGCTTTCAAAAGGTTTAAACTGAAACTTTTGTCCTTTAATTTATTGGCCCATTTTGACCCCAAAAAGGGACTTATCTTGATATGTGATGCCTCCTCTTATAGGTTTGGGATAGTACTGGCACATTGCTGGAGAGATGGAACAGAGAAGTCTATTGCATAAGCATCTAGGACCCTCCCGACTAGATACTCCTGACTAAGGAAGGATTGGCAGTTGTCTTCAGCATTAAAATATCCCATCGATTTGTCTATGGTAAACACTTCTTCATGGTAACTGATCATGAGCCACTGCAAGGACTTTTTAAAGAAGACAATACTCCCCACAGCCTCCTCCTAAAAACAAGGTTGGGCCTTGTTACTGGTGGCTTGTGAATGCTTCTGGCACTAGCCCAGGAGCCAGATAGCTAATGCTGATGCACCGAGCCATCTGCCATTGCCCAAAAACCTTGCTTCAAAAGAATTGCGATGACCCTCAATTTTTTGGACATCTTGCCAGTGTCTGCGAGGCAAATCAAGGCCTGGACACAAAAGGACCCAGTCCTAACTAAATTAAAACATACATTATGTAGAGTACTCAGAGGACAGTCCTCAGATGAAATGAAACATTACTTGATGAAGAAAGACAAGCTCAGTGTTGAGGATGGTACCATTCTCTGAGGGGGGGTGGGGGGAGGTGGTGGTTTTCACGTAGTTGTCCTTCGTCCAGCGTGGCATCCAATACTCATGGAATTACACCATAATCACCCTGGGATTTCAAAGATGAAAATGCTAGCCAGCAACTACGAATGGTTGTCCACTCTTAATGCAGCCAATACAGAGTGTGATTTATGTCAGGAAAATCAAAAACTGACACACTGCCCCCTCATCTCTCCCCTCCTCCCCCCCACCCCTCCATACATACATGGCAGTGGCCTGGTAGTTGATAGGCCCCCTGGGTGCGAGTGCATGGAGATTGTGCTAGGCCTCTTTTGGGTTCCATACTCTTAATTATGATCGATGCACACTCCGAATAGTTCAGGGTATATTGCATGCACTCCCACCACTTCCCATGCTACCACTGAGAAGCAATGACACATGGGATACCTGAAGTCCTGGTCTCTGACAATGGCATTGCCTTTACAAGCACATTCATTTCAGACCTTCATGTTTTCCAATGGAATCAAACACATTAGAACAGCACCCTATCATTGAATGGTTTAGCCAAATGGGCAGTGCAGACTTTAAAGTTCGGCATGAAAAAGCAACCCGCAGCATTCATTGAGACCAAACTGACATGATTTCTATTCATTTATACAACTACCCTTCACACAACAACAGCAATTGCCCCTGGGATGGAGGCTTAGGACAAGATTAAGTTTATTGCTCCCAATTGCTCCTATTTATTGCTCCTATCAAGGGCAGGAGTCTTAGTAGCTTTGAAGAGCAGAAGGATCTCGGGGTCCGGGTCCACAGGACTCTTAAATCGGCCTCGCAGGTGGAGGATGTGGTCAAGAAGGCGTATGGTGTACTGGCCTTCATTAATCGAGGGATTGAGTTTAGGAGTCGGGAGGTAATGCTGCAACTTTACAGGACCCTCGTCAGGCCTCATTTGGAGTACTGTGCGCAGTTCTGGTCGCCTCACTATAGGAAAGACGTAGAAGCTATTGAAAGGATGCAGAGGAGATTTACAAGGATGTTGCCTGGACTGGGAGGCATGCCTTATGAAGATAGGTTGAGGGAGCTGGGACTCTTTTCCCTAGAGAGGCGAAGGTTGAGAGGCGACCTGATAGAAGTTTATAAAATGTTGAGAGGAATAGATAGGGTGGACTCTCAGAGGCTATTTCCCCGGGTTGAAATGGTCGCTACAAGAGGACACAGATTTAAGGTGCGGGGAGGGAAGTACAGAGGTGATGTTAGGGGTAAGTTTTTCACTCAGAGGGTGGTGAGTGAATGGAATCGGCTGCCATCATCGGTGGTGGAGGCGAACTCGCTGGGGTCTTTTAAAAGACTTCTGGATGAGTATATGGGGTTTAATGGGATTGGGGGTTATAGATAGGTCTATAGATTGGTGGGGCTGATGTGATCGGCGCAACTCGAGGGCCAAAGGGCCTGTTTGTGCTGTAATGTTCTATGTTCAAACCTGAAGGGGAGGGTGTAAAGAACCAAAAGAAGAACTATGATTCTGCAAGGACAGAAAGAATGTTTAAAATAGGCGATCTGGGTCATGGGAGGAACTTTGGGGATGCCCTCAGTTCAGTCCCCGGGATCATAACAGAGAAAATCCATGTTTTACAAGATCCATGTTCATGGCAAATTGTCAGGAAATTCCCAGACCATCACAGGGGTGGGGAACCCATGACAGTGCAAGCCTCATACCAGCCACGGGAACAACAATTCCAAGCACTGAGCCACGACTAGAAGCTGACTCTACAGCTGCCTCTTTGGGTGATGAGGACACGGATTCCGAGATGGAAGCAGAAGAGACTGACGCCCCAGCTGAAGCAAGATCTCAGGAAGAATCAGCGTCAGTGGCATTATGGCACTCCCTTCAGGAACCAAGATCTCCAATCAACCTAAAACCCCCGGATCCAGTTCTGCCTTCAATCAACCCCAGACTGATCGCCAAGCAGCACCAAAGGTCCTCTCTTGGTAGGGATGTTGGGGGAGAAAAGATTTTGATGGGGGAGGGATGTTAAGAGGGCCCTCTGGACCTTGTAGAACACGAGCTCTCCTATCAGCCGAGTGGAGACTTGACCAATAAGGAAGGAACACAGGGGAGTTTAAAACCACCAGCTCTACTCAGGCAGCTCAGATTCTGGGCTGACCTGTACACTGCAGCTGCTGAGGGCAACTTGAGCATGTTGTAAATAAAGGGTAATGGTGTCAGAAGACTGGCCTCAGTAAGACTTTTTTTGTTTATATCCAATTCAATCCAATCAAAGTCCAATTCAAAGTCTCAGCAAATGAGGCATTCCAGATCCAAGCTGACAGGACAGGCTCATCACTTCCGGTCTTCAGCTTGATCTACATGATCCAAACTGATTGGAGCCGGCACCTCCTCCAAGGCTTGGTCTCATTTGCATCGTAGTCAAAAGAACAAGAACGCATGCAAGAACTAGGAGCCATCTGGCTTCTCGAGCCTTCTCCACCATTCAATAAGATCATGGCTGATCTTTTCGTAGACTCAGCTCCACCTACCTGCCTGCTCATCATAACCCTTAATTCTTTTACTGTTCAAAAATTTATCCTTGCCTTTAAAACATTCAATGAGGTAACCTCAACTGCTTCACTGGGCAGGGAATTCCACAGATTCACAACTCTGGGTGAAGAAGTTCCTCCTCAGCTCAGTCCTAAATCTGTTCCCCCTTATTTTGAGGCCATACCTCCTACTTCTAGTTTCACCCGCCAGAGGAAACAACTTCTCTGCTTCTATCTTATCTATTTCCTTCATAATCTTATAGGTTTCTATAAAATCTCCCCTCATTCTTCTGAATTCCAATGAGTATAACCCCAGTCTACTCAGTCTCCCCTCATAAGCTAACTGTCTCAACTCCAGAATCAATGTAGTGAATTTCCTCTGCACCCCCTCCAGTGCCAGTATATCATAGAACATAGAACATAGAACATTACAGCACAAACAGGCCCTTCGGCCCTCGAGTTGCGCCGATCGCATCAACCCCACCAATCTATAGACCTATCTATAACCCCCAATCCCATTAAACCCCATATACTCATCCAGAAGTCTTTTAAAAGACCCCAGCGAGTTCGCCTCCACCACCGACGACGGCAGCCGATTCCAATCACTCACTACCCTCTGAGTGAAAAACTTACCCCTAACATCACCTCTGTACTTCCCTCCCCGCACCTTAAATCTGTGTCCTCTCGTAGCGACCATTTCAACCCGGGGAAATAGCCTCTGAGAGTCCACCCTATCTATTCCTCTCAACATTTTATAAACTTCTATCAGGTCGCCTCTCAACCTTCGCCTCTCCAGGGAAAAGAGTCCCAGCTCCCTCAACCTATCTTCATAAGGCATGCCTCCCAGTCCAGGCAACATCCTTGTAAATCTCCTCTGCACCCTTTCAATAGCTTCTACGTCTTTCCTATAGTGAGGCGACCAGAACTGCGCACAGTACTCCAAATGAGGCCTGACGAGGGTCCTGTAAAGTTGCAGCATTACCTCCCGACTCCTAAACTCAATCCCTCGATTAATGAAGGCCAGTACACCATACGCCTTCTTGACCACCTCCTCCACCTGCGAGGCCTTTCTCAAGTAAGGAGACCAAAACTGTACACAGTACTCCAGATGTAGTCTCATCAGCACCCTGCATAGTTGCAACATAACCTCGCTTTTTTAAGTCCATCTCTCTATTTGCCTTCTTAATTACCTGATGTAACTACAAACCAACTCCTTGTCATTCTTGCACAAGGATACCCTTTGTACATCAGCACGCTGCAATGTTTTACCATTTAAATAATAGCCCATTTTGCTGTTATTCCTACCAAAATGAATGACCTCACATTTACCAACATTGTACTCCGTCTGCCAGACCCTCGCCCACTCACTCAGATTATCTATATCCCTTTGCAGACTTTCAGCATCCTCTGCACACTTTGCTCTTCCACCCATTTTAGTTTCATCTGTGAATTTTGACATACTACACTTGGTCCCCAACTCCAAATCATCTAAGTAAATCATAAACAATTGTGGTCTCAACACTGATCCCTGAGGCACACCACTAATCACTGATCGCCAACTAGAAAAACACCATTTACCCTCCCCGCCCTTTGCTTTCTGTTAGTTAACTAATCCTCTATCCATGCTAATACATCACCCTTAACACCGTGCACCTTCATCTTACGCAGCAGTGAAACGCCTTCTGAAAATCCAGATACACCACATCCACGGCCGAGATGCCACTTAAAAAATTGCTTGAAATGAGGCCTCAGTGTAGCCTCATGACTTCAACCAAGTGCAGGATGCCAAAACGACACTGCATTATAGCCAAAAGACAAGACTGGCCTCAGTAACATTACCACAGTTTAGGTTACCATCAATGCAATGTCCAATGGGGACAGTCCATGAAAAGATCGGCCATGATCTTATTAAATGGTGCAGAGGGCTCGAGGGGCCAGATGGCCTACTCCTGCTCCTAGTTAGAACATATGTTCTTGTCCTTTTGGCTAAAATGCAAATGAGACCAAGCCTTGAAGGAGGTGCCTGCTCCAATCAGTTTGGATAATAAAAACAAAAAAAAAATTAGTAAGATAAAACTAAACAAAGTAAAGTAAATGCCTCACAGCACCAGGGACCCAGGTTCTGGCCTAGGGTCACTGTGTAGAGTTTGCAGATTCCTCCCATGTCTGCGTGGGTTTCCTCTGGGTGCTCAGGTTTCCTCTCACAGTCCAACGATGCATGGGTTAGGTTGCTTGGCCAGGCCAAAATTGATCCTAGTGTCAGGGGATTAGCAAGGTTAATATGTAGGGTAACGGGAATAGGGCCTTGGTGGGACTGTGATTGATGGATGAATAGCCTCCTTCTGCACTATAGGGATTTTCTATGAACTGGAGTGAAGGTGAAGGAGAGAGTTCTTGCTCTGAAGTTGTTGAACTCAATGTTCAGTCCAGAAGGCTGTAAAGTGTCTAATCGAACGACAAGGTGCTGTTGAAGTAAAAGTAAAGTAGAACAAAACCTTGTTACTTACCGATAGGAGTAACAACGGCGCTCTCTGACAGTCACACCAATACCACAGGTCCGGCTGCAATCTCCCCACTCTCCCCAGGGACCCCAGTAATCAGACTGACGTCTTTTTCTTAATGCCTAGGTGTAACCAACAGAAAACAATGCTTAAAAATGGAATCTATTAAACCAGCAACTTGTGTTTAATATATTAAAATGTTCCAAAGCATTTCATGGGAGGATAAGCAAGTAAAATTTGACACTGATTTACGTAGAGATTTTGATACAATTGACTGAACACTTGGTCCATTAAGGAACGTCTTTAAGAAGTAGAGAGTCAAGTCCAGACCTTTAGGCAGCTGAAGGCACACTCAGAGCAATTAAAACTGTGGATATACATGAGGGCTGAATTGGAAAAAGGCAAATATCAGGTAAGTTTGTGGGAATTACTGTGATAAGGAAGACTGAGGGCACGGAGGGATTTGAACACAAGATTCAGAATTTTAAAATGAAGGCATTGCCAGATTGGGAGACAGTGTAGATCAGCAAGCACGGTGCAAGACGTGAAAGGATTTTGTATGAGCCAGCAAGCAGGCAGAAGAGTTTTGAAAGTACTTGAGTTTTTGAAGGATGCAAGGCCATAGTTAGCTCAGTTGGTCAATAGCATGGTGCTTAATAATAACACAGGTCCAGTCTCCACATAGGCCGAGGCAGTTCTTGGGACCTGCCCTAGGACATCATGGAAAGACTGTTAAAAGATAGAGATAGTTATAGAGAGCTAAGAACAAAGAAAATTACAGCAGTGGAACAGGCCCTTCGGCCCTCCAAGCCTGCACCGACTGTGATGCCTGACTGAACTAAAACCCCCTACCCCTCCGGGAACCATATCCATCTATTCCCATCCTATTTATGTATTTGTCAACACCCAATAAGCAGATGGCACAGTAGCACTGTGGTTAGCACTGCTGTTTCACAGCTCCAGGGACCTGGGTTCGATTCCCAGCTTGGGTCACTGTCAGTGTGAAGTTTGCACATTCTCCTCGTGTCTGCGTGGGTTTCCTCTGGGTGCTCCGGTTTCATAGAACATAGAACATTACAGCACAAACAGGCCCTTCGGCCCTCGAGTTGCGCCGATCGCATCAACCCCACCAATCTATAGACCTATCTATAACCCCCAATCCCATTAAACCCCATATACTCATCCAGAAGTCTTTTAAAAGACCCCAGCGAGTTCGCCTCCACCACCGACGACGGCAGCCGATTCCAATCACTCACTACCCTCCGAGTGAAAAACTTACCCCTAACATCACCTCTGTACTTCCCTCCCCGCACCTTAAATCTGTGTCCTCTCGTAGCGACCATTTCAACCCGGGGAAATAGCCTCTGAGAGTCCACCCTATCTATTCCTCTCAACATTTTATAAACTTCTATCAGGTCGCCTCTCAACCTTCGCCTCTCCAGGGAAAAGAGTCCCAGCTCCCTCAACCTATCTTCATAAGGCATGCCTCCCAGTCCAGGCAACATCCTTGTAAATCTCCTCTGCACCCTTTCAATAGCTTCTACGTCTTTCCTATAGTGAGGCGACCAGAACTGCGCACAGTACTCCAAATGAGGCCTGACGAGGGTCCTGTAAAGTTGCAGCATTACCTCCCGACTCCTAAACTCAATCCCTCGATTAATGAAGGCCAGTACACCATACGCCTTCTTGACCACCTCCTCCACCTGCGAGGCCGATTTAAGAGTCCTGTGAACCCGGACCCCGAGATCCTTCTGCTCTTCAACGCTACTAAGACCCCTGCCCTTAATAGTGTACTCGTTCATCCCGTTGGTTCTGCCGAAATGGACTACTACACATTTATCCGCGTTGAAGTCCATCTGCCACTTCTCCGCCCAAACCTTTCCTCCCAAAATCCAAAGATGTGCGGGTTAGGTTGATTGGCCATGCTAAAAATTGCCCCTTAGAGTCCTGAGGTGCATAGATTAGAGTGATTAGCAGGTAAAAATGTAGGGATATGGGGGTAGGGGCTGGGTGGGATTGTGGTCAATGCAGACTCGATGGGCTGAATGGCCTCTTCCTGCACTGTATGATTCTATGACACCCCTAAAAAGTCACTATCGTATTTGCTTCCACTACCTCCCCAGGCTGTGAGTTCCAGGCACCCACCACCTTCTGTGTAAAAAACCTGCCTCATGCATCTCCTTTAAACCTTGCCCCTCGCACCAAGAGGTGCTGTGAACCATGATCAGCAAACTTTAAACAATCAAGTATGCTAAATGAAGAGAGAGAAGGTGGGTGTTTAGCCTGAAGAACACTGGAATGACCTGACAAACTTCACCCATGTGGAAAACGAAACACACAGAGAATCAGAAACATAACTGAGTCACCTCATCATTGCCTACAGTATCACTGATTATACAACGTTAGCCAGCTGTGAATTAGCAATGAATAACAGCTTTGTTTTTAGAAAAATAAACATTAGGGATTCGGGAGTGGCTGGCAAGGCAACTTTAATTGCACTTGAGAAGATGGGGCCTCCTTCTTCAAACACTGCAGTCCATTGCATCTCTCCACTGTCATTGGCTGGGTGGGACTACAGTCACATGGTTCCATTCCAATCCAATCATAGCCACACATCGAATCCCTACAGTGCAGGAGGCCATTTGGTCCATCGAGTCTGTACTGACTCTCCAAAAGAGCACCGACCATGGTTAATCCACCTAACTTGCACACCTTTCGACTGTGGGAGGAAACCATGCAGACACGGAGAAGATGCAAACTCAGAGGGGTCAGAGATGAGTTAGGTATTATATCAGAGCAGGTTATTGTTGATGTAGTGGTGGTGAAGATGCTCCCACAATGCTTCTGGGGCAGCAGTTGTAAGCCTTATCCAGCGACAATGAAAGATTGACAATATTTCTCCAAGTCACAAATCTGGTTCGGAGGGAAACTTGCAGGTGGTGGAGATCCCATACACGTGGATACCCTTCTCATTCTAGGTGGTGGAAGTTGAGAGTTTAGGAATCCTTTCATAATACTTTTATAATAGCTTGGTAGTCTGTGAACAACCAAACACATTTCCATTCCTGATTATAACACGGTAATAAAATTGGCTGCTCTCTGACCTCATCTTCACCTTTCCACTCTCTGCAGTATCAATAAAAATCGAACAATCTTGAATACAATCACTGACTGAGTATACACAACCCTCTCAGCTCTTTTTTATTCTTTCAGAGAATGTTGATGCTGCTGACTAGAGCACCATTTATTGCCCATCCGGAATTGTCCTGAAGAAGATGTGTTAGTTTTTCTTGGTAGAAGGATTGAGTATCGGAGCCACAGTGTCATGTTGCAGCTGTATAAAACTTCGGTGTGGCTGCACTTGGAGTATTGCCTTCTTAATGGTATATTCTGTTGGGATGGATTCCACTTAAAGTGGACCAGAACTAATATCCTGGCAAATCGAATAACTATATCAGAAAGAAAGACTTAAACTAAGGGGAACTAGAGAATAGGGCCAGTAGGCTCAGAGAAAGAGCAGGCAGGGTGTGGTTGCTGATCAAAGAGGGTCTGGTGGACTGAAGTGCATTTATTTCAATGCGAGTGTAATAGGTAAGGCAGATGATGAACTTAGAGCTTGGATTAGTACTTGGAACTGTGATGTTGCTGCCTGTACAGAGACTTAGTTAAGGGGAGGACAGGATACAGATATTTCAGGCAGGGTGGAGGGGGGGGATGTAAAAGGTTAAGGAGAATATCACAGCTGTATGCGGGAGGATTTATACAGCAAGGCAATATAGGTAGAGCTCAGGAATAGGAAGGGTGTAGTCACAATGTTGAGGATTTAATATAGGCCACCCAGTCAGCGGGAGAACAAGGAATAGATAGGTAGGCAGATTTTGACAAGGTGTAAAATAACAGTGGTTGTGGTGGGAGATTTTAACTTCCCCGTTATTGACTGGAATTCACTTAGTACTAATACATGGGGCAGAGTTTGTAAGGAGCATCCAGGAGGGCTTCTTGAAGAACTATATAGAACACAGAACACAACAGCGCAGTACAGGTCCTTTGGCCCTTGGGCCCTTGATGTTGCGTTGACCTGTGAAGCGAATCTAAAGCCCATCTAACCTACACTATTCCAAATATTATCCACATGCTTATCCAATGACCATTTAAATGCCCTTAATGTTGACAAGCCCACTACTATTGCAGGAAGAGCATTCCACGCCCTTTCTACTCTCTGAGTAAAGAACCTACCTCTGATATCTCTTCTATATCTATCACCCCTCTGTTTAAAGCTATGTCCCCTCATACTAGCCATCACCATCCGAGGAAAAAGGTTCATACTGTCCACCCTATCTAATCCTCTGACCATCTTATATGCCTCTATTAAGTCACCTCATAACCTTCTTCTCTCTAATGAAAACAGCCTCAGGTCACTCAGCCTTTCCTCATAAGACCTTCCCAGCATACCAGGCAACATTCTGATAAATCTCCTCTGCACCCTTTCCAATGCTTCTACATCCTTCCTATAATGCGGCAACCAGAACTGTTCGCAATACTCCAAGTGCAGCCACACCGAAGTTTTATACAGCTGCAACATGACACAGTGGCTCCGAAACTCAATCCCTCTACCAAGAAAAACTAACACGCTATATGCCTTCTTAACAACCCTATCAGCCTAGGGTGCCAACTTTCAGTGATCTATGCACATGGACACCAGGATCTATTTGCTCATCTACACAAACAAGTATCTTACCATCAGCCCAGTACTCTCTATTCCTGTTACTCCTTTCAAAGTGAATCACCTCACACTTTTCTGCATTAAGCTCCATTTGCCACCTCTCAGCCCAGCTCTGCAGCTTATCTATGTCCCATCCTTCCACACTGTCCACAACTCCACTGACTTTAGTGTCATCCACAAATTTACTAACCCATCCTGTTACGCCCTCATCCAGGTCATTTATAAAAATGACAAACAGCAGTGTCCCCAAAACACATCCTTGCGGTACGCTACATAGATAGTCCAAATAGAGAAGGGGCCCAGCCAGGTGATCAACATTTCATATGGGAGCAGTTTGGGGACAGTGACCACATATTCAGTAAGCTTTAAGGTACTGATGGATAAAGATGGAGGTCCTCAAGTGAAGGTGCTAAACTGGGAGAAGGCTAATTACAACAGTATTATGCAGGGACTGAAGAATGTAGATTGGGGGCAGATGTTTGAGGGTAAATCAACATCTGGCACGTGGAAGGCTTTCAAGTGTAAGTTGATAGGGATTCAGGACCGGCACATTCCTGGAAGGATGAATGATAAGTATGACAGGTTTTGGGAGTCTTGGATAACAAGAGATGTTGTGAGCCTAGTCGAGGAGAAAGAGGAAGCATTTGTCAAAACTAGGAAGCTGGGAACACATGAAGTAAATGTGGAATTTAAAGAAAATAGAAAGAAACTTAAGCAAGGAGTAAGGAGGGTTAAAAGGGGTCATGAAAAGACATTGGCCAGCAGGATTAAGGAAAATCCCAAGGATTTTTATACATATATAAAGAGCAACAGGGTAGCTAGGGAGAGGATTGGCCCACTTAAGGACAAGGGAGGGAATCTATGTGTGGACCCAGAAGGAATGGGTGAAGTATTAAATGAGTGCTTTATATCAGTATTCACCATAGAAGGGCTTGATGGATGATGAGTCTGGAAATGGTTGTATAGATAGTTTGAATCATGTTGAGATCAAAAAGGAGGTGGTATTGGGGTTCTCAAGAAACATTAAGGTAGACAAGTCCCAGGGCCTGATGGGATATACCCTAGAATACTGAAAGAAGCAAGGGAGGAAATTGCTCGGGCCTCAAGAGAAATCTTTGTAACCTCATTGGCTACAGGGGAGGTCATGATGTGGGTATGCCGGCGTTGGACTGGCGTAAACACAGTAAAACGTCTGACAACACCAGGTTTTAGTCCAACCTATTTATTTGATAATATTCTCACAAGCTTTCGACAAAGAGGGTAACCTCGAAAGCTTGTGAGAATATTATCAAATAAATCGGTTGGACTAAAACCTGGTGTTGTCAGACGTTTTACAGGGGAGGTGCCAGAGGATTGGAGAATGGGGGTGGTGGGGGGGTGTCTTTCGGGTACTCCTAGTTTCAGGGAGAATGTGCAAACTCCACACAGACAGTGGCGCTGTGAAACAGCAGTGTTAAGGTGGCACAGTGGTTAACACTGGTTGGGACACACAGGGTTAACTGCAGTAATACATTACTGGAGAGACATTTAGCACATACTTGTGACATTCTTATCTCCCCAGCTTTAACGTGGATATTAATTCACATACAAAGAAAGAACTTGTATTTCTATAGCATCTTTCAAAACCACAGGATTTCCCCAAAGGATTTTGAAGCCAATAAATATTTTTTGAAGTATAGTGCTATAATCTCCATCGAGACCAGTAACTTTTGAGGAGATATTTCAATATGAGCAATCGACTTTAAAGATTACAGATATTAGAACTATTACTATAATAAACAAAATAAAATCAAAATGGACACATTTGGTAGGCAAATTATTCTCTCAACTACAGAAAAACTTCATAACGACTAAACATCTCCTGTCATGATTATACTTGAAACACTGTTTTAACTGGACACTTCAATTCCCCAGAACCAGTTCAAAGTTACTCCCTGCTCCCAATAATCTGCTTCCTGTTACCTTTCCCAGCAGGGTAATTTTTAATCCATGATCTGGCTTTCTGTGAGGGTTATACTGGAGATTCCTTCTCTCTAGACCAAGCTAGGCAAATCTTGCAGCCTCTTTTAGATTCTCAAGCTTGCTACCTTCAATTTCAGTGTGAACTGCCACCCACATTCTGCGAAGAACAATTATATATATATATATATTATATGTATAAGGGTTATGGATGTCACTGACTAGGCCAGCATTTATTGCCCATCACTAAATTCCCTACGGAAGGTGGTGGTGAACTAACTTCTTGGACGCCAGCAGTGCACCTGGTGCAGGTATACCCAAGTGCTGTTTGGGACACAGTTCCAGGATTTTGACCCAGTGACAGTGAA
This sequence comes from Prionace glauca, assembly GCA_037974335.1. Lineage (NCBI taxonomy): Eukaryota > Metazoa > Chordata > Chondrichthyes > Carcharhiniformes > Carcharhinidae > Prionace > Prionace glauca. The sequence goes on along the minus strand of CM075735.1, from coordinate 63,540,954 downwards.
GGAACATCAAAGTAGCTCCAAGTCAGAACAGTGAAAGGTTTGGGTGGAACTTCCAGGTGGTGGTGTTCCCACGTGTCTGCGGTCCTTGCCCTTCCAGATGGTAGAAGTTGTGAGTTTGGAAGATGCTGCCTTGGTGATTCCTACAGTGTATCTTGCAGATGTTACACTGTTGGCATTGTTCATTGGTGGTGGAGGGATTGAATGATTCTGGAAGGGACAGCAATCAAATGTGCAGCTTTGTCCTAGATGGTGTCAAGCTCGAGTGTTGTTAGAGCTGCACTCATCCAGGCAAGTACAGAATACTTCATCACCCTCCTGAAGATGCCTTATAGATGCTGGATAGGCTTTGGGGTATCAACAAGTCAGTTACTTCCTGCAGGAATCCCAGCCTTTGAACTTGTCCTGTAACCCCAATATTTTTATGGTTAGCCCAGTTCTGTTATTGGGCAATAGAATCCCGCAGGATATTGATAGTGGGAGATTCAGTGATGTTAATGCCATTAATGGCAAAGGCAATGGTTCAATTCTCTCTTGCAGGAAATGATAATTGCTTGGCAATTGTGTGGCTCGAATGTTATTTGCAATTTGTCACCCCAAGCCTGAATTTTGTCCAGGTCTTGCAGGATTGAACCTGCATGCTTCAGTACCTGAGATTTCAAGTCTGGCTACCTCTATTTCTCTGCTCTCTCTCGCTCTGTTTCACTCTCTTTCACGTTCTTGCAGACTGCCTTGTGTCTGTGAGGTTCATAATATCTTAGGAAACCTTGTAACACAATACTATAATTGTTTGCTATGAACTCTTCCCCTCTCAAAGCTCATCTCCATGGCAATGTAAATTGCATGGGCCTTGTATCCAGGTAGAAATGCTAATTAGTTGTCTCCAGGCTCCAAATTCTATCTATTACTTACGTGGCGAAAAACTGCAGCATGCGACGGTGCAGAGGGACCTCGGGATCCTTGTGCATGAGTCGCAAAAACCCAGCTTGCAGGTGGTCAGGAAGGCGAATGGGATGCTGGCCTTCATAGCGAAGGGGATTGAATATAAAAGTAGGGAGGTCTTGCTGCAGCTGTATAGGGCATTGGTGAGGCCGCAGCTGGAGTACTGTGTGCAGTTTTGGGCGCCGCACCTGCGCAAAGATATTTTGGCCTTGGAGGGAGTGCAGAGGAGGTTTACTAGGCTGATACCGGAGTTGAGGGGGTTGAGCTATGAGGAGAGGCTGAATGTACTAGGCTTGTACTCGTTGGAGTTTAGAAGAATGAGGGGAGATCTCATTGAGACGTATAAGATGATGAATGGGATGGATAGGATAGAGGTGGAGAGACTCTTCCCGCTCAAAAAAGACAGTAGGACTAAGGGGCACAGCCTCAAGATAAAGGGAGTTGAATTAGAACGGAGTTGAGGAGGAACTTCTTCACTCAAAGGGTGGTGAATCTCTGGAATTCTCTGCTCGTTGAAGTGGTGGAGGCTGCCTCGCTAAATATTTTCAAGAAGTGGGTTGATGGGTTTTTGATAAGAGAGGGGATTAAGGGTTATGGGGAGAGGGCCGGAATGTGGAACTGAGCCACGATAGATCAGCCATGATCTTATTGAATGGCAGGGCAGGCTCGAAGGGCCAGATGGCCTACTCCTGCTCCTATTTCTTATGTTCTTATTCCATCTCGGAACTAAATTAACAATTTAATATATGACTATCTCTCAAACCTGACATTCCTAACACCTCCCTGTGGGATTATCCACAGTTAGCATAGATGCACTTGCCATTGTCTACATGTGACCATCTCGCACCTTCTCAGGAAGTCTCATGACTTGTGCCCTTCTTGTGTCCATAGCAACCAAGCCAACCAGACTTTTTTTGTTGGGCATGATTCAGAGCAAGTCACATGACCCTATTTGTTCCTCTACATTGCTTTAATTAAAGATAGTCCCAAAACATAATAATGTAAGTTGTAACAATAATCACTATTGTCACATAGAGAAACTTTTTTTTAAGTGATGTTGATTGAGGGATAAATAATGGGCGGGCACTGCACTTGTTCAAAATACTGTCACGGAACTTTTTCGTTCAGCTGAGAGGGAAGTGTAATATTTCAAATGAAAGATAATACCTCTGACAGTGCAGTATCCCTCACTGAACTGGAATGTCAGCCTTGGTTTTGTGCCCAAACCTCTGCAGTAGAATCTGAACTCACAAACTCATTCCTTCAAATGGGACAATGTTACTGAATGAGTACAGATGAGAATCATTGAATCTCTTAGCATCATAGAATCAGGAGGAGTATGACTGGGTGGAGCAAGTTAGATTTAATTTTAATGCAAAGATCATGATCTTATTGAATGGCGGGGCAGGCTCGAAGGGCTAGATGGCCTATTCCTGCTCCTATTTCTTATGTTCTTATAAAGTCCACCCAATCTGCGCTGTAATGTTCTATGTTCTATAATCCCCTAGTCGCCACACTCTGGCGCTTATTTGGGTACACTGAGGGAGAATTTGGCATGGCCAATGCACCTAATGAGCACACCTTTCGGACTGTGGGAGGAAACCGGTGTACCCAGGAGGAAACCCATGCAGACACAGGGAGAAAGTGCAAACTCCACACAAAGTGACCCAAGCCGGGAATCAAACCCAGGGTCATGGTGCTGTGAGGCAGCAGCGCTAACCACATACCACCAGGCCGCTGGGTTAAACATTCTTTGAAATATGATGCTGGGGAAGATCAAACTATCAAGCATTGTGACAATCTTCAAACAAAATTCCCTCAGGCTTCCCTAAAACAGCAGCTTTACAGGATGATTTCAATGTAGTCATAAATCGGGGCAGGAGTCGCAAATGGGGCTCAGCTTGGTACTGTACCAAATTCAGTATTTTAAATTTCACTGCCCATATTCAGACAAACAAAAAGTACCCAGAGAATCATTACAAACCCTGTGACCAGTTTCCAGGGAATGATTGCAAACCCTGAGATCCATTTCCAGGGAATGATTACAAACCCTGTGACTGGTTTTCATGGAATGATTACAAACCGAGACCCATTTCCAGGGAATTTGTTACAAACCCTGCAGCTGGTTTCCAAGGAATGATTAAGTAGTGTAAATTGATAGGGATTCAGGAGCAGCACATTCCTGTGAGGATTAAGAGGTAAGTATGGCAAGTTTTGGGAACTTTGGATAACGAGAGGTATTGTGAGCCTAGTCAAAGAGAAAAGGGAAGCATTTGTCAAGGCCAGGAAGGTGGGAACACACAAAGCAAGTGTGGAATACAAGGAAAGTAGAAAGAAACTTAAACAAGGAGCAAGGAGAGATAGGTCATGAAAAAGTATGGCCAGCAGGATTAAGGAAAATCCAAAGGCTTTTTATACATATATAAAGAGCAAGAAGGTAGCCAGGGAGAGGGTTGGCCCACTCAAGGACAGAGGAGTGAATCAATGCATGGAGCCAGAAGAAATGGGTGAGGTATTAAATGAGTACTTTGCATCAATATTCACTAAAGGGAAGGACTTAGTGGATGATGAGTCTGGGAAAGGATGTATAGAATGTTTGGGTCATGTAGAGATCAAAAAGGAGCAGCTTTTGGGGTTCTTGAGAAACATTAAGATAGACAAGTCCCCAGGGCCTGATGAGATATACTCCAGAATACTGAGAGGGGCAAGGGAGGAAATTGCTGGGGCCCTGAGAGAAATCTTTGTATCCTCACTGGCTACAGGGGTGGTCATGATGTGGAGATGCCGGCATTGGACTGGGGTAAACACAGTAAGAAATCTCACAACACCAGGTTAAAGTCTAACAGGTTTATTTGGTAGCAAAAGCCACTAGCTTTCGGAGCGCTGCTGCTTCTGCCCGTAAGTATTCTCCAAGCAGCCTTCACGACACATGACAGCGCAGAGTCGCTGTGCAGAGACTGATAGCCAAGTTCTGCACACAAGGGTGGCCTCAACCGGGATCCTGGGTTCATGTCACACTATCTGTAACCCCAATGACTTGCCTGGGCTTGTAAAACCTCACTAACTGTCCTATCTGGAAACAATACACATTTCTTTAATCTGTGATTAACGCTCTCTCCTCTCACATTGTCTGTCTGTACTTTAAGACTTGATTATTTTGTAAATAAAGACCATTATTTTGTAAATAGAGTTTGTGTCTTTATATGCCCTCTTTGTGAAAACTCCCACTCACCCAATGAAGGAGCAACGCTCCGAAAGCTAGTGGCTTTTGTTACCAAATAAACCTGTTGGACTTTAACCTGGTGTTGTGAGACTTATTACTGTGTGTACAGGTGACGTCCCAGAGGATTGGAGAATAGCCAATGTTGTTCCTTTGTTTAAGTGTAGCAAGAATAATCCAGGTAATTGCGGGCCAGTGAGCCTTACATCAGTGGTAGAGAAATTATTGGAGAGGATGTTTCGAGATAGGATTTTATTCCCACTTGGAAATAAGTGGACATATTAGCGAGAGGCAACATGGTTTTATGAAAAGAGATCTTTTCTCACTAACTTAATCAAGGCAGTGATAAAGATGATTGATGAGGGTAGGGCAGTGGATGTTGTCTACGTAGCCTTTAGTAAGGCCTTTGACAAGGTCCTTCATGGCAGACTGGTGCAGAAGGGGAAGTCACATGGGATCAGAGGGGAGCTGCACAAGGTGGATACAAAACTGGCTCAGTCAAAGAAGACAAAGGTTATCATTGGAAGGGTGCGTTTCAGAATGGAGGGCTGTGACAAATGGCGTTCCTCAGGGATCAGTACTGGGACCTTTGCTGTTTGTAATATATATAAATGATTTGGAGGAAAACGTAACTGGTTTGATTAGTAAGTCTGCGGATGACACAAAGGATTTGCAGATTATGATGAGGACCATCATAGGATACTGCAGTATATAGATCAATTGGAGACTTGGGCGAATAGGTGGCAGATGGAGTTTAATCCGGACAAATGTGAGGTAATGCATTTTGGAAGGTCTAATACACATAGGGAATATACAGTAAATGGCAGAATCCTTAACAATATTGATAGGCAGAGGAATCTGGATGTACAGATACAAGGACACTGAAAATGGCAACGCAGGTAGAGAAGATAGTCTAGAAAGCATACGGCATGCTTGCCCTCATCGACTGGGGCACTGAGTTTAAAAACTGGCAAGTCATGTTGCGGCTTTATAGAACCTTATTGAGGCCACATCTAGGTTATAGTGTTCAATTCTGGTTGCCACACTACCAGACGGATGTGGAGGCTTTGGAGAGGGTACAGAAAAGATTTATACGAAATGTTGCCTGATGTGGAAGGCATTAGCAATGAGGAGAGGTTGGAGAAACTTGGGTTGTTCTCACTGGAACAATGGAGGTTGAGGGGAGACCTGATAGAAGCCTACAAGATTATGAGAGGCATGGTTAGACAGAAGCTTTTTCCCAGGGTGGAAGAGTCAATTACTAGGGAGAATAGGTTTAAGGAGCGAGGTTGGAGATGTTAAAGGAGATGTACGAGGCAGGTTTTTTTTTACACAGAGGGTTTGGGTGCCTGGAACTCGCTGCCAGGGGAGGTAGTGGAAGCAGATACGGTAGTGACTTTTAAGGAGCATCTTGACAAATACATGAACAAGATGGAAATGGAAGGATATGGTCCCCGCAAGAGTAGGGGTTTGACTTAAGTTGGGCAGCAGGTTACGTTAGGATCGGTGCAGGTTAGGAGGGCCAAAAGACCTGTTCCTGTTCTGCAATTTTCTTTGCTCTTTTATTACAAACACTGGGACCGATTTCTGGGGTATGATTACAAACCCTGTGATCGGTTCCCAGGGAATGTTTACAAACCCCGTGTCATGGTCCGTGATCATTCCCTGGGAACCGGTCACAGGGTCCGTGATCATTCCCTGGGAACAGGTCACAGGGTCCGTGTCATTCCCTGGGAACCGGTCACAGGGTCCGTGATCATTCCCTGGGAACCGGTCACAGGGTCCGTGATCATTCCCTGGGAACCGGTCACAGGGTCCGTGATCATTCCCTGGGAACCGGTCACAGGGTCCGTGATCATTCCCTGGGAACCGGTCACAGGGTCCGTGATCATTCCCTGGGAACCAATCACAGGGTCCGTGATCATTCCCTGGGAACCGGTCACAGGGTCCGTGATCATTCCCTGGGAACCGGTCACAGGGTCCGTGATCATTCCCTGGGAACAGGTCACAGGGTCCGTGATCATTCCCTGGGAACCGGTCACAGGGTCCGTGATCATTCCCTGGGAACCGGTCACAGGGTCCGTGATCATTCCCTGGGAACCGGTCACAGGGTCCGTGATCATTCCCTGGGAACCGGTCACAGGGTCCGTGATCATTCCCTGGGAACCGGTCACAGGGTCCGTGATCATTCCCTGGGAACCGGTCACAGGGTCCGTGATCATTCCCTGGGAACCGGTCACAGGGTCCGTGATCATTCCCTGGGAACCGGTCACAGGGTCCGTGATCATTCCCTGGGAACCGGTCACAGGGTCCGTGATCATTCCCTGGGAACCGGTCACAGGGTCCGTGATCATTCCCTGGGAACCGGTCACAGGGTCCGTGATCATTCCCTGGGAACCGGTCACAGGGTCCGTGATCATTCCCTGGGAACCGGTCACAGGGTCCGTGATCATTCCCTGGGAACCGGTCACAGGGTCCGTGATCATTCCCTGGGAACAGGTCACAGGGTCCGTGATCATTCCCTGGGAACCGGTCACAGGGTCCGTGATCATTCCCTGGGAACCGGTCACAGGGTCCGTGATCATTCCCTGGGAACCAGTCACAGGGTCCGTGATCATTCCCTGGGAACAGGTCACAGGGTCCGTGATCATTCCCTGGGAACCGGTCACAGGGTCCGTGATCATTCCCTGGGAACCGGTCACAGGGTCCGTGATCATTCCCTGGGAACCGGTCACAGGGTCCATGATCATTCCCTGGGAACCGGTCACAGGGTCCGTGATCATTCCCTGGGAACCGGTCACAGGGTCCGTGATCATTCCCTGGGAACCGGCCACAGGGTCCGTGATCATTCCCTGGGAACCGGTCACAGGGTCAGTGATCATTTCCTGGGAACCGGTCACAGGGTCCGTGATCATTCCCTGGGAACAGGTCACAGGGTCCGTGATCATTCCCTGGGAACCGGTCACAGGGTCCGTGATCATTCCCTGGGAACCGGTCACAGGGTCCGTGATCATTCCCTGGGAACCAGTCACAGGGTCCGTGATCATTCCCTGGGAACAGGTCACAGGGTCCGTGATCATTCCCTGGGAACCGGTCACAGGGTCCGTGATCATTCCCTGGGAACCGGTCACAGGGTCCGTGATCATTCCCTGGGAACCGGTCACAGGGTCCATGATCATTCCCTGGGAACCGGTCACAGGGTCCGTGATCATTCCCTGGGAACCGGTCACAGGGTCCGTGATCATTCCCTGGGAACCGGCCACAGGGTCCGTGATCATTCCCTGGGAACCGGTCACAGGGTCAGTGATCATTCCCTGGGAACCGGTCACAGGGTCCGTGATCATTCCCTGGGAACCAGTGAGCAGTTTCCAGAGAATGATCACAAACTCTGTGACTGGATTTCATATTGAAAGTACAAAGGGCCAATCAACATAATTTGAAAAAGAGTGGAAGGAAAAGAAGGAGAAATAGAAATAGAAATAGCAGGAGCCTATTCAGCTCCTCAAGCTTGTGTCAGAGGAACTACAGAAAGCATTCAGTCCTTTGAGCTTGTGGCAGAGGTAGAGGGGGAAGCCATTCAGACCCTCTTGTCTATAGCCCTCAAACAGGCGAAGGTCATTCAGCACCTCGAGCTTCTGTCTTAGAACCAGAAGACAACCATTCAGCCCCTCAAGCCAAAGCAAAGGAGTAGGGTGGAGGATACTCAGCCTCTGGAACCTGCTGTGCCATTCTACTGGATGACTGTTGATCTGTATTTTAACTTCAGCAAAGAGCAAAGGAGCTCTTACCTGGTCTGTATTTATCTATCAATCAACAGAAGAAAAACAAATGATCTGGTCATTATCATATTACTGTTTGAAAGAGTTTCCTATGTGTAAATTGGTTGTGCTTTTGCCTACTTTATTGGCTGTAAAGTTTAGTGATGTAAAGTGGTTATGAATGGTGTGAGATAAATCTTTTCTCTTTCTGACAAAATTCTCTCAATCTCAGCCTCTGGTTTTGTGAAGGGGAGGTCATGTCTCACTAACTTGATTGAGCTTCGAGGAAGTGACGAAGATAATTGATGAGGGCAGTGGGTGTTGTCTACATGGACTTCAGTGAGGCCTTTGGCAAGGTCCCTCATGGCAGACTGGTACAGAAGGTAAAGTTGCATGGGATCAGAGGTGAGTTGGCAAGGTGGATGCAGAGCTGGCTCGGTCAGGGAAGACTGAGGATGCGTTTCTGAATAGAGGGCTGTGACAAGTGATGTTCCTCAGGGATCAGCGCAGGGGCCTTTGCTGTTTGTAATATATATATATAAATGATTTGGAGGAAAATGTTTGATTAGTAAGTTTGCAGACAACACAAAGATTGGCGGATTTGCGGATAGCGATGAGGACCTTCAGAAGATACAGCAGGATATAGATCGGTTGGAGACTTGGGTGGAGAGATGGCAGATAGAGTTTAATCCAGACAAATGTGAGGTAATGCATTTTGGAGAGTCTAATAAAGAAAGGAAATATACAGTAAATGGCAGAACCCTTAAGAGTATTGATAGGTAGAGGGATCTGGGTGTACAGGTACACAGGTCACTGAAAGTGGCAATGCAGGTGGAGAAGGTAGTCAAGAAGGCTTACGGCATGCTTGCCTTCATCGGGCATTGAGTTTAATAATTGGCAAGACATGTTGCAGCTTTATAGAACCTTACTTAGGCCGCACTTGGAATATAGTGTTCAATTCTGGTCACCACACTACCAGAAAGATGTGGAGGCTTTGAAAAGGGTACAGAAAAGATTTACCAGGATGTTGCCTGGTATGGAGGGCATTAGCTATGAGAAGAGGTTGGAGAAACTTGATTTGTTTTCACTGGAGCGACGGAAGTTGAGGGGCGACTTGATAGAAGTCTACAAGATTATGTGAGGTATGGACAGAGTGGATAGTCAGAAGCTTTTTCCCAGGTGAAAGAGTCAATTACTAGGGGGCAAAGGTTTAAGGTGCGAGGGGCAAGGTTTAAAGGAGACGTACAAGGCAAGCTTTTTTACACAGAGGGTCATGGGTGCCTGGAACTCGCTGCCGGGGGAAGTAGTGAAGCAGATACGATAATGACTTTTAAGGGGTGTCCGGATAAATACATGAATAGGATATGTCTCTGGAAAGGTAGGGGGTTTTATTTCAGTTGGGCAGCATGGGAGGCATGGAGGGGTGAAGGGCCAGTTCCCGTGTTGTAATTTTCTTTTTGTTCTTTGTCTCAAAATTTTCAACTGATCCTGATTTTAAACAGTTTTTAGAGATAGAGTTTGAGATTTCCACTTCCCTCTGTGTGACACAGTGTTTCCTGATTTTGCCCTGAATGATCTATCCACAGAAAAGGATTGAAGGAGAGAAACAAACAAATCTTTAATCATCTCAAATGACAAGATTTGAACACGTTCTCAGATTAACTAATATCAGTAACTAGCCAGTACACCACTATCTTTCATATAAAAGAATCAGTTGTCACAATGCCTAAAAGTTCTGAGCATATTCAAAAAAACCAAGGGCCGTGTTTAATTACTGCCCTCCATGCTCTCAAGCTAGTAATTTATGATGTATGTTTGCAAACCAGCATCAAATGATTTAATTTAGCTAAGGCTCAGCTGTTTTTAGATCAGGCCAAATCTAATAAACTTTGGGGTTTAGTACCATTGCAGTGGACTAACCTGCAGGACAAGTAGCCCAGTTTTTGTTATTCAAACAAACTTTCTTGAGACAATTTCACAGCAATCCTAACAACAACATCCTCTTTACAGCCCAACTTTAATCAGGAAAGCCTGAAGGCATTTCTTACATATTTTTAAACTTCCATCCATATGCTCGTCATCCGACCCCCTCCTACACACATTCTTTTCTATAGCCAGATTTCCGTGCTAAATATCAACAAACTTCGACAGTCTGGCCTAAATACAAAACTCCACCTTTGTTCCCCAGCACAAGTGTTTGGAAGCTGATCAGGATGAGACATACTCAAATACTACACTAGTTCAGCTGTGGTTTGGGCATCATCTAGGCTGACACTCCAGTACTGTATTCATAGAATCCACACAGTGCAGGAGGCCATTCAGTCTGCACCAACACTACGACTGAGCATCTTATCCAGGCCCACCCCTACCCAATCCCTGTAATCCACATATTTATCCCGCTAATCCCCGTGGGCAGCACAGTGGTTAGCACTGCTGCTTCACAACACCAGGGACCTGGGTTCGATTCCCAGCTCAGGTCATTGTCTGTGTGGAGTTTGCACATTCTCCTCGTGTCTGCAAGGGTTTCCTCTCACTGTCCAAAGATGTGCGGGTTAGGTTGATTGGCTATCTAAAATTGCCCCTTAATGTGTCCCGGGATGTGTAAATTAGGGGGATTAGGGGGTAAAATATGTAGGGATATGGGGGTAGGGCCTGGATGGGATTGTGTTCAGTGCAGACTCGATGGGCCGAAGGGCCTCTTTCTGCACTGTAGGGTTCTATGATCTAACCTTGGGACACTAAGGGGCAATTTAGTATGGCCAATCAACGTAACCTGCACATCTTCGCTCAGAGTGCTGCACTTTCCAAGATGACGTTTTGCAGATAAATGCCCTCGGGTGGCTGTGAAGTATCCCATAGCATTATTTTAAAGAGTGGTAGAGGAGTTCTCCTTGCTGGTCTGGCCAATACTCATCTCTCAATCAACACAGGAAAACAGGTGAGTTGGTCATCATCATGTGGTTGTCGAGCAGTGTTCATTCATCCTCTGTCATAGCTTCTGCTATACAGGTGCAGACCCTGAGGTGCAAAGGTGCAGATACCACAACAGTGGATGAATGAACACTGCCCAACAATCGCCAGGCAGGAGTGTTCTCTTCCTGTTGGGGAACACTTCAGCCTCACGGGCATTCGGCCTCTGATCTTCAGGTAAGTGTTCTCCAAGGTGGCCTGCACAACACATAGCGCAGAGTTGCTGAGCAGAAATTGAATGCCAAGTTCCGCACACATGAGGACAGCCTCAACATGGATCTTGGGTTCATATCACACTATCTGTAACCGCCATTGCAAAATCTCACTAACTGGGTGAGATAGTACACATCTCTTTAACCCTCTCTTCACTCATCTTGTCTGTACTTTTAAGACTTGATTACCCGTGAAGACCCGCATTCCAACTATTATTTTGTAAATTGAGTTTGTCTCTTTATATGCCCTGTTTGTGAATAGAACTCCCACTCACCTGACAAAGGAGCAGCAAACACTCCGAAAACTAGTGGCTTTTGCTACCAAATAAACCTGTTGGACTTTAACCTGGTGTTGTGAGACTTCTTACTGTATTTACTCTAGTCCAATGCCAGCATCTCCACATCACGTCCTACATTACAACAGTGGCAAACTGGGACATGTTGGCAAAGTGTTTTGAGGTTGGGGAGGTGTAGTGGCAAAGTGTTTAGTATTCCAGAGACACAGGGTAATACTCTGGGGACTTGGTTCGAATCCCACCACTACAGATGGCCGAACTTAACCAAACACATTAAAAGTTTAACGATGGCCAAGAAACCATTGTTGATTTGTCTTAAAAACCTATTTATTTCATTAATGTCCTTTATGCCGTCCTTACCTGCTCTGGCCTACATGTGTTTCTGGACCCACAGCAATGGAGTTGCCCCTAGAGCCATTAGGGATGGGCACGAAATGCTGGCCCAGCCAGTGATACCCACAACCCATAAAATAAAGGAAGAGCTTTTGATCTGCGCATTTATTCTTTCGATAAACCTTCCTGCAGTAATCTGCAACGTGAGTGCTGCTGTCATCGCGTCCCTTTCCTAACCAGACTCACTCACTCAGGCTGACTCTGACGATCCAAATGTCATCAAAGAGTGAAAAGTAGGAACTAAACCTCATCTGTGTCGCATCAATTGTGGAAACTAAAACTCTCAGCTAAAAATATCTCAGTATAACACAAATAATCCACAACATTCATTAGTTTTAAGAAACCAGCCAGGCTGTGTTGCGATCAAATGCTCCTAGATTCAATTAGATTGGATAATGTGCTAATTAACACAGGATATCAGGACTTACAGGTCTCAAGGGGAGTGTCGATTCTGACCATTAATTCAGCTCAGGGTCAATAAGAATTCATATCAAAACCATGGTGAATGCAGTCCCAAGGTGTCAGCACATTGCCAACCCATAATTAAAGGGAACAAATACAAAGAAGCATTGCGATCAAAGGCTTCTGATCTGGAGAGATGAGAGCAGTTTGGAACAGCCTTAAGACTATGACCTGCATAATTAAACCATATCTGTAAAAATACACTCTGCAGTGCAGAAGAAAGGCTTTTTTTTATTTTGTTGTACTTTCTCACCATCCCACAATCCACAAGTAGCATCAAGACAAATGAATAAAAAAGCTGGGAGGAGGGCAGCCTACACGAGAGAGAGATTATAAGCACAAAACCGAGAGGGCACTGGATGTGCAGGACAGGACTGGAGAGTGTGGGTGATTACACGAATAGAAAGCATGAGTGACATTGCAGGAATAAATGACACAGTGATTAAAGGATTACACAGCAGGAATAGAGAGCACGGTCGATTATAGAACTAGAATAAAGACCACAGGTAAGTACAGAGCAGGAATAGAGAGCATGTGTAATTACAGGACAGAAATCTCACGGGATCCAGGGTGAGGCGTCTAAATGGATACAAAATTCGCTTCAGGGTGGTTGTAGAGTGTTGTTTTTCAAACTGGAGGCCTGTGACCAGCAGCATGCCTCAGAGATCAGTGCTGGCTGGGTCCACTGTTATTTGTCATTTGTATTAATGATCTGGATGAGAACATAGGAAGCATGGTTAGTAAGTTTGCAGATGACACCAAGATCGGTGGCATAGTGTACAGTGAAGAAAGTTATCTCCAATTGCAACCAGATCTTGATCAATTGAGCTGACAGATGGCAGATGGAGTTTAATTTAGACAAATACATTTTGGTAGATTGAACCAGAGCAGGACTTACTCAGTTAATTATAGGGCACTGGGGAGAATTACAGAACAAAGAGATCATAGTTCCTTGAAAGTGGAGTCACAGGTGATCAGAGTGATGAAAAAGGCATTCGGCATGCTTTGTTTCATCGGTCAGAACATTGAATACAGGAGTTGGGACGTCCTGTTAAAGTTGTACAAGACATTGGTAAGGCCACACTTGGAATACTGTGTGCAATTCTGGTCACCCTATTATAGAAAGCACATTATTAAACTAGAAAGAGTGCAGAAAAGATTTATTAGGATGCTACCAGGACTTGATGGTTTGAGTTATAAGAAGCGGAGGGGAACCTCCAGGTGGGGGGTGTTCCCAGGTATCTGCTGCCCTTGTCCTTCCAGATGGTAGAGGTGGTGGGTTTGGAAGGTGCTGTCTAAGGAGCCTTGGTGAGTCGCTGCGGGGCATCTTATAAATGGTACACACGGCTGTCACTGTGCCTCAGTGGTGGAGGGAGTGAGTGTTTGTGATTAGTGTGTCGATCGAGGGGGGCTGCTTTGTCATGGGTGGTGTTAAGCTTCTCGAGTGTTGTTGGGAGCTGCTCCCATGCAGGCAAGTGGAGAGTATTCCATCACACTCCTGACTTGTGTCCTTGTGGACAGGCTTTGGGAGGGAGTCAGGAGGTGAGTTACTCTCCGCAGGATTCCCAGCCTCTGACCTGCTCTGGGAGCCAATGTGTGTGCGCGCGCTGGTCTATTGCATATGCCCCTGGACTAAAAAAGTTTTATTTATTAGTGTCACAAATAGGCTTACATTAACACTGCAATGAAGTTACTGTGAAGGTTCCATAGTCACCACACTCTCAAACCTATTTGGGTACACTGAGGGAGAATTTAGCACAGCCAATGCACTCTAATCAGTATGTCTTTTGGACAGTGGGAAGAACCCAGAGCGTTGGGAGGAAACCCAAGGAGACACAGGGAAAATGTCTGTGTGGAGTCTGCACAGTGACCCGAGCTGGGAATTGAACCCCGGTCCCTGGCGTGTGAGGCAGCAGTGCTAACCCCTAGGTGCCTAGTGAGCCACAGTTTGGCTGGGGGGGGCACCTTTCGGGAAGGGAAATCCTGCTGTATTTATCTGACCAGGCTGATGGGTGACTTGAGACCCTCTGCGATGTAGCTAACTCTTAAACTCTGAGAGTGGGTGTCTGTCTCCAGCCCCACCCCAGATGCTGAGCTGAGTAAGGTAACTCATTTCCTTGAATGTGCTGAGCAGTACCTGCCGACATTCCTCTTGCAATCGGCAATGCCCTGGGATTGTGTTGCAAAGATCCTATCAGTCGTTGTTGTAATCTGCCCTATCTCTCTCTCTCTTTGCTCTGGGCACCAGTCCCGCAGCAAGGTGTGGTTCCACATCACATCCACAATGTTCTGCCCTCAGGTCCCCACACTACCAGCACCTCTTCATCTCTGTAACCTCCTACACCCCCTCCCAATCTCTAACTTCGTCCAGCTCCCTACTCCCCCTCCCTATCTCTGTAGCCTCCTCCCTACACCTCTGTCCCTACACCTCTCCCTATCTGTGACCTTGTCCAGCCTCTACACTCCTCCCTATCTAAACTTCCTCCAGCCTTCCCTATGTCTGTAACCTCCTCCAGCCCCTACATCCCGAACCACTTAGGGCCCTTATACCCAAGCTCGGGACTGATGTGATTTTTTATTATCACGTGTGTTGGGTGAGGGTGAAAAGTGTTGTTTCTCACGCTATACAGACAAAGCATACCTTTCATAGAGTACAGAGAGGAGAAGGAAGTTGTAAATGCGCCTAGTTTGGGGGCGTTTAAGAGATCCGTGGATAGGTTTATGGACGAAAAGGGATTGGTTTAGGTTAGTGGGTCATTGTTTTGTAACTGGTCGGCACAACATCGTGGGCCGAAGGGCCTGTTCTGCGTTCTATGTTCTATGTTCTACGAGGCCGGATAGACTGGGACTTTTTCCTCTGGGGTGCTGGAGGCTGAGAGGTGATCTCATAGAGGTCTATAAAATAATGAGCAGCACAGATCAGCCAGATAGTCAATATCTTTTCCCAAAGGTAGGGGAGTCTAAAACTAGGGGACAAAGGTGAGAGGAGAGATACACAAAACTGTCCAGAGGAACAGTTTTTTCACACACAGTGCGTGGAACAAGCTGCCAGAGGTAGTAGTAGAGGTGGATACAATTTTGTGTTTTAAAAAGCATTTAGATAGTTACATGGGTACGATGGGTATAGAGGGATATGGGACAATTGGGATTAGCTTAGGGTTTTAAAAATAGGGTGGCATGGACAAGTTGGGCCAAAGGGCCTCTTTCCATGCTGTAAACCCTCTATGACTCTAAATGTGTCCAAAGATTTTTTAAAATTTTATTAGTGTCACGAATAGGCTTTCAGTAACGCTGCAATGAAGTTACTGGTGAAAATCCTCTAGTCGCCTGTTTGGGTGCACTGTGGGAGAAGTTAGCACCTAACCAGCACATCTTTCAGACTTTCAGGAGGAAACTGGAGCACCCGGAGTAAGCCCATGCACACAAGGGGAGACGTGCAAACTCCGCACAGTGACCCAAGCAGGTCCCGGGCTCTGTGAGGCGGCAGTGTTAACCACTGTGCCACTGCTCTCATTTCTCCAGATCATGAGCCTTTGACTGAAATACTTCCTTGGCAGTTCCAGCACTTGATCTTTGGCCCACACAGACAATTATCCGAGCCTGAATTAGAGTCATAGAGCCACAGAGGTTTACAGCATGGAAACAGACCCTTCGGCCCAACTTGTCTATGCTGCCCTTTTTTTCAAACCCAATCCCAATTGTCCGCATTTGGCCCATATCCTTCTATACACATCTAGCCATGAAATTATCTAAATGCTTTTTAAGAGACAAAATTGTACACGTCTCTACTGCTACCTCTGACAGCTTGTTCCAGACACTCACCACCCTTTGTGAAAAAATTGCCCCTCTGGACACTTTTGTATCTCTCCCTTCTCATCTTAAACCTATGCCCTCCATTTTTGGACTCCCCTATCTTTGGGAAAAGATATTGACTATCTACCTTATCTACGCCCCTCATTATTTTATAGATGTCTATAAAGTCATCTCTCAGCTTCCCATGCTCCAGAGAAAAAAGTCTCAGTCTATTCAGCCTCTCCCTATAACGCAAACCCTCAAGTCCCAGTAATATTCTGTTAAATTTTTTCTGCAGTCTTTCTAGTTTAATAATATCCTTTCTATAATACGATGACCTGAACTGTACACAGTATTCCAAGTGTGGCCTTACCAATGTCTTGTACAACTTCAACAAGACGTCCCAACTCCTGTATTCCCAGCTCCAGTTTGAGCTGCTGTTGGGGAGGTCCAGTGTTGAGATTCCACTTCTCCTTCTTTGTGGGAGATCAGTTTTAATTTATTTTTTAAATTAAGGCACACTTTAAAAGGACACTGTGGTCTGATGAAACCAAGCATGCCGAATGTCTTCTTCACCACTCTGTCCACCTGTGACTCCAATTTCAAGGAGCTATGAACATGTACCCCTAGATCTCTTTGTTTTGTAACCCTCCCCAACGCCCTACCATTAACTGAGTAAGTCCTGTCCTGGTTCAATCTACCAAAACGCATCACCTCACATTTGTCTAAACTGAACTGCATCTGCCATTCGTTAGCCCATTGGCTGAATTGATCGGGATCCCCTTGCAATCGGAGATAACCTTCTTCACTGTCCACTATGCCACCAATCTTGGTGTCATCTGCAAACTTACTAACCATGCCTCCTATATTCTTATCCAAATGTTAAAATGAATGACAAATAACAGTGGACCCAGCACTGATCCCTGAGGCACACCGCTGGTCACAGGCCTCCAGTTTGAAAACATCTACAACCATCCTCAGGCTTTTGTCAAGAAGCCAATTTTGTATTGATTTAGATACCTCACCTTGGATCCCTGGGGTTATTATTTAGTTCTCAATCACTGAGTAAACTGTACAGTTCCATTACACCTCTCTGAGTAATGAGTGTGATAAGTTCTGTACTCAGTGGACTACCACTGCACATTTATCTGATATCAGCACTATTCTAGTTTGCAAATATGGAAAATACTTTTTTTTACCTCCAACATTACTAGAAACCCCAGGTTTAATCTCTTTCTGAAGGATGCTGTCTTAAAAATCCTACTTGAGTGAAGCAACAGTGTGATGCCTCGGGTATTGGTGCAGAGTGAGAAATGTTAAGCTCCAGTGCAAAATTGAGTATACAGGAGTATACTGGCAATCTGACAGTGATTGGGCAGAATCTTCAGTAGATTGGCAAAGTCCCTGAAATCCCAAATAACCTCCAATAACTTGTCAATCAGCTGGCACAGATCAGTCCAGTCATTCCACAAAATACTTCAAGTTTTTATACTGCATCAGTGCTGGCTCTCTTGTCAACCCAAAATTACACTCTAAACCTGCCTTCTTTACCAATGTATCAGCTAACTGGAAACATTATTTGTTGCTTTTACCCCGCTTTGCTTCCTTTTACCTGGCTTGTTATATAACTGTTACTTTAGTTTGCATTAATCTCACTTGGTGCTGTCTGTTCACCTGCTCAATTTATACAAAGGTTTAGGGACGGGGGTGAGTACTGTTAAGTCCCCCAGAGGAGAGGGTCATGCTTGGGCAAGTGCCTGGCAGAGTATTCCAGGAGGTGGTGCCAGTTTGAGCTGCTGTTGGGGAGGTCCAGTGTTGAGATTCCACTTCTCCTTGTTTGTGGGAGATCAGTTTTAATTTATTTTTTAAATTAAGGCACACTTTAAAAGGACACTGTGGTCTCATGAAAGCTATGGTTGCTTGCACGGCAGGCCAGCTCGATGTCACGGAAAAGCTAGAACTGAAGCCAGCCAGACTACACATCACTTCTCCAGCCTAATTTGACACTTAGTCAAAAAATTATAACATTCTTCTCCAAATTCCTCCGCATCCAAGACTCTGCTACCAGTCCAGTCCATCAGTCCAAGTGGATGTGCTCTTCCTCTCCAGAGGTGCCCATCTGTTGACTCTGTACATCCAGGAGGCTAAATAAATGTCCTTGAGCCTCAGTGACTCTTTGTCACCAGGACCCACAGGCACCTCTGATCAGTTTTCAGTAATACTCCTTCATTAGTGATCCTGTTTCTCCATGTGATGCCCTGAATCTTAGTAGGCAACACTGGTGAAAGACATCCAACTTTCATGCACCTTTACTCTTCCCTTCCAGTAACTTGGGATGCAGTATATGTCTTTGGAGATAGCTGGGATGCTGTACTGTCTTGCAACATACCAGAATGACTGCTGATGGATGTCACAGAAACTCTAGGATCTGCTCTATGATCCTGAGTATGAAGATCTTGCAGCATGGGTTACCCACTCTGTCCAATCCTCTCATAATCTTACAGACTTCTATCAGGTCGCTCCTCAACCTCCATCGTTCCAGTGAGAACAAACCAAGTTTCTCCTACCTCTCTTCGTAGCTAAAGCCCTCCATACCAGGCAACATACTGGTAAATCTTTTCTGTAGCCTCTTCAAAGCCTTCTGGTAGTACAGTAACCAGAATTGAACATTATATTCCAAGTGCAGCCTAACTAAGGTTCTATAAAACTGCAACATGACTTGCCAATTTTTAAACTCAATGCCCTACCCAATGAAGGCAAGCATGCTGTATGCCTTCTTGACTACCTTCTCCACCTGCTTTGCTCATGTACCTGTACACCCAGATCCCTCTGCCTATCAATACTCTTAAGGGTTCTGCCATTTATGGTATATTTCCCAACTATGTTAGACCTTCCAAAATGCATTACCTCACATTTGTCTGGATTAAACTCCATCTGCCATCTCTCCGCCCAAGTCTCCAACTGATCTATATCCTGCTGTAACCTCTGATGGTTCTCATCGCTATCCACAAATCCACTTTTGTATCATCCGCAAGCTTATTTATCAAACCAGTTATATTTTTCTCCAAATCATTTATATATATTTCAAACAGTAAAGGTTTGACTGATCCCTGAGGAACGTCACCTGTCACAGCCCCCCCATTCAGAAACTCCCCTTTTCACTGCTACCCTCTGTCTTCTGTGACCGAGCCAGCTTTATATCCACCTTGCCAGTTCACTTCTGATCCTGTGCGACTTCACCTCCTGCATCAGTCTGCCGTGACAGACCTTGTCAAAGGGTAGCAAGGATAATCTTTATCCTTACTGAAGTCCATGTAGATGACATCCACTGCCCTACCCTCAATCATCTTTGTCACTTCCTCAAAAAACTCCATCAAGTTAGTGAGGCACAACCTCCCCTTCACAAGACCATGTTGTCTCTCACTAATACGTCCACTTATTTCCAACTGGGAATAAATCCTGTCTCAAAGAATCCTCTCCAATAATTTCCCTACCACTCATGTAAGATTCACCAACTTGTAATTACCTGGATTATTCTTGCTACCCTTCTTAAACAAAGGAACAACATTGGCTATTCTCCAATCCTCTGGGACCTCCCCTGTAATGATGTGGAGATGCCAGCATTGGACTGGGGCAAACACAGTAAGAAGTCTCACAAGAGCAGGTTAAAGTCCAACAGGTTTATTTGGTAGCAAAAGCCACTACTTTCGGAGCACTGAAGGAGCAGCACTCCGAAAGTAATGGCTTTTGCTACCAAATAAACCTGTTAGACCTTAACCTGGCATTGTGAGACTTATTACTGTGTTTACCTCTCCTATAGCCAGTGAGGATACAAAGATTTCTCTCAAACCCCCAGCAATTTCCCCCCTTGTTTTTCTTGGTATTCTGGGTTATATCCCATCAGGCTCTGGGGACTTGTCCACCTTAATGTTTCTCAAGAACCTCAATACCTCCTTCTTTTTTATTTTAACATGACTCAAATTATCTACACACTCTTTCCCAGACTCATCATTCACCAAGTCCTTCGCTTTGGTGAATACTGATGCAAAGTACTCATTTAATACCTCGCCAATTTCTCCTGGCTCCACACATAGATTCCCAGCCCTGGGAGGGAAGACACGGCGAGGGCTGGGGCTAGAAGAGTTGGGGTTTGAGAGATTGGGACTGGTGGAGAGCCTGGGATGGGCAATGGTGTTGATATGTTGTAGCTTTCGATCCTTAACAATTTTCTCTTTTTGTTTCAGATTCCAGCATCCGCAGTAATTTGCTTTAATCCAGTCTTTAAACCATAGAGGTTGGGCATTAACCACACAACTAGAAAGTGTGTGCAGACATAAAATACTACACTTTCACATCTTGCACTAATCCGAACACCAAGTTCCTGGGTAATTGCCCCTTTATATTTACTTTATTATGAAACTACAGGAAGCCCAAGACCTGACTTTTCAGACACTACTCAATAACAAGAATCACTTTTTAAGACACTTTCACAAAGTAATCTCTTTTAAAATCTAAAATACTCAACATTCAATCATTTACAATACTTTTATTTGCATTACATCCTCATAACAAACAAGTTTGTAGCAGTGACATTACATTTGTAATCTTAGAACCTCTCTCAGGGTCCCATTCACTTGAAATGACAAGAATGGCCCTGATTTGCAGTAAACTGAAGAGGATTTTACTTTACACACATATTTAATACAAAGGTAGTACTTACATAGGAGCCTGATAATAATGCCAATATCTGCACAGTGACCAGGAACACTGAAACCTTCATAATTTTTCAGAGCTGCCTGGGAAGGAGCAATACACGAAACCTGCACAGTGGTGCTGGTGCATTGACAGGCAGTGGGCAGTTAGTTGGATGAGTCTCACTGAGTCTCCATTCAATCTGCTCCATACACACTGCGCTGCAGCTCCACTACTAACGCTGCCTGTGTGAGCCTGCTGCTGGCGGAGGGAGATCCCGGCGATGCGGTCCAGCGGAAGGAGCTCACGGGAGTGTCGGTGATGCGGTCCAGCTTCTCTCTCCTCCCACCGGAAGTGCCTTCAGTTGAGGTTGAGCTGCGGGAGGAGAAGCGTTGGGAGTTAGAATAGAGAGAGGGGGGCGGTGAGAGAGGGGAGTATAGATGATAGGAGAGGGGAGATAGAGAAAGAGAGGAGGATAGTGAGATAGGAGAGGGGAAAAACAGAGGGAAACACAGTGCAATAGAAAACAGTTTGAGAAGGTTACAGACGGGTGGATAAAGAGGAGGGGGGAATTTAATTGATAAGTTTATTTACCAGCGTCACAAATAAGCTGACATTTAACACTGCAATTATTGTGAAAATCCTCTAGCTGCCACGCTCTGGCACCTGTTTGGGTACACTGAGGGAGAATTTAGCATGGCCAGTGCACAACTTTTGGTCTGTGCGAGAAAACCAGGGCCTCCAGAGGAAACCCGTGCAGGCACAGGGGGAACGTGCGGATTCTGCACAGACAGTAACCCAAGCCAGGAATCAAACCCAGGTCCCTGGCATTGTGAGGCAGCAGCGCTAACCACAGAGAGATAGAGTCAGGATAGGATACAGGGTCAGACTTCTCATTCAATGATCTATCATTGGTTGCCCTTATAAATCCTCACAGGCACCACCCTTGCTCATTTGAAAGTGAACAGATTTTTCATTATCCAATTGGATGACTCTTGGTTGTCAATCAACAGTCAAGGAATAGTTAGATAGAACAGATGAACGTGCAGCTAAGAAGCTGATGTAAGGGGCAGCTGTTTACAAACCTACCTCCACTCACCTGATGAAGGAACAGCACTCCGAAAACTCATGACTCCAAATCAACCTGTTGGACTTAACCTGATGTTGTGAGAATTCTTATTGTGCTCACTCCACTCTAATGCCGGTATCTCGACATCTTGGTTATAGAAGACAGAGGAGTGGTGTTTTTCAGAATGGAGATCTGTAGCTAATGGGATTCCATAGGGATCAGTGCTGGGACCTCTGTTGTTTGTAGTATATATAAATAATCTGGAGGAAAATGTAGGTTGATTAGAAAGTTTGCAGATGACACGAAGATTGGCAGAATTGCTGATAGTGCCGAGGATTGTCAGAGGTACAGAGAAACATAGAAGATAGGAGTAGGAGGTGGCCATTTGGTCCTTCAAGCCTGCTTCACCATTCATAGAGTCACAGAAACTCTACAGTACAGAAAGAGGCCATTGAGTCTGCACCGACCACAATCCCATCCAGGCCCTATCTCCATATCCCTGCATATTTTACCCACTAATTCCTCTAACCTATGCATCTCAGGACACTAAGGGGCAATTAGCCTGGCCAATCAACCTAACCTGCACATCTTTGGACTGTGGGAGGAAACCCCGCAGACGTGAGGAGAATGTTACGAATGTCTGTGGAGTTTGCACAATCATGGCTAAACATCCAACTCAATAGCCTAATTCTGCTTTTTTCCCATGACCCTTGATCGCATTCACCCCAAGTGCTATATCCAGCTGCCTGTTAAATACATTCAATGTTTTGGCATCAACTTGCTCCCGTGGTAATGAATTCCACAGGCTCACCACTCGAAAGGTGAAGAAATGTCTCCTCATCTCTGTCCTAAATGGTCTACTCTGAATCCTCAGACTGTGACCCCAGGTTCTAGACTCCCCCACTATTGGGAATATGCTCCCTGCATCTACCCTGTCTCATTCTGTTAAAATTTTAAAGGCTCTGAGATTCCCCCCCCTCATTCGTCTGAACTCCAGCGAAAACATTCCTAACCTAGTCAATCTCTCCCCATACATCAATCCCGCCATTCCCAGAATCAGCCTGGTAAACCTTCACTGCACTCCCTCGAGAGCAAGAACATCCTTCCTCAGAAAAGGAAACCAAAACTGCACACAATACTCTAGGTGTGGCCTCACCAAGGTCCTGTATAATTGCAACTATGATGTAGAGATGCCAGCATTGGACTGGGGTAAACACAGTAAGAAGTCTCACAACACCAGGTTAGAGTCCAACCAGTTTATTTGATAGTAAACATAGATAAACAATTGACATAGATAGGATGCAAGACTGGGCGGAGAAGTGGCAGATGGACTTCAACGCAGATAAATGTGTAGTGGTTCATTTTGGCAGGTCCAATGGGATGAAGGAGTATAATATGAAGGGTAAGACTCTTAGTAGTGTAGAGGATCAGAAGGACCTTGGGGTCCAGGCCCAGAGGACTCTTAAATCGGCCTCACAGGTAGAGGATGTGGTTAAGAAGGCATATGGTGTACTGGCCTTCATTAATCGAGGGATTGAGTTTAGCAGTCGGGAAATGATGCTGCAGCTTTATAAGACCCTGGTCAGACCCCGCTTGGAGTACTATGCTTAGTTCTGGTCGCCTCATTACAGGAAGGATGTGGAAACCATTGAAAGGGTGCAGAGGAGATTTACAAGGATGTTGCCTGGATTGGGTGGCATGCCTTATGAGGATAGGTTGAGGGAGCTTGGTCTTTTCTCCTTGGAGAGACGAAGGATGAGAGGTGACCTGACAGAGGTGTATAAGATGTTGAGAGGTATTGATCGGGTGGATTCTTAGAGGCTTTTTCCCAGGGCTGAAATGGTTGCTGCGAGAGGACACAGGTTTAAGGTGCTGGGGAGCAGGTACAGAGGAGATGTCAGGGGTAAGTTAGGGTGGTGGGTGAGTGGGATCGGCTGGCATCAGTGGTGATGGAAGCGAATTTGTTACGATCTTTTAAGAGACTTCTGGATGAGTACATGGGATTTAATAGGATTGAGGGTTATAGGTAGACCTGGTAGGTAGGGATATGATCAGCGCAACTTGTGGGCCAAAGGGCCTGTTTGTGCTGTAGTGTCTATGTTCTATGTTCTAATCTCACAAGCTTTTGGAAACTGTGTTCCTTCGTCAGGTGTGTGGAAGGTTCTGATCAGAGAAAGGCGTATAAAGTCACACACAGTTTAAAGAATACTGATTAGAATGCAAGTCTTTACAGCTAACACGCTATTCAAGTCTTAAAGATACAGACAATGTGAGTGGAGAGAGCATCAGGCAAAGGCAAAGAGATGTGTACTGTCATCAGACAGGACAGTAAGTGAGGTTTTACAAGCCCAGGCAAGTCATGGGGGTTACAGATAGTGCAACATGAACGCATGCAAACTTTGAGATGTTACATTTTGTTCGCTCATCTAACTCATTATATTGTGAATAACTGGGGTCCCAGCACCGATCCCTGTGGCACCCCATTAGTTACTGCCTGCCAATTTGAAAAGCACCTATTAATTCCTATTTTTTGTTTCCTCTCTGTCAACTAGTTTTCTATCCATCTCAATACTCTTCCCCCAATGATAATCTTTTATGCGGGACTTTGTCAAACGCTTTCTGAAAGTCCAAATATACCACATCAACTGGTTCTCCCTTGATAACTCTATTAGTTACATCTTCAATGAATTTCAACAGATTTGTCAAGCATGATTTCCCCTTCCTAAATCCATGCTGACTCTGTCTGATCCTGCCACTACTTTCTAAATGCTCTACTATAAAGTCCTTGATAATGGACTTGAGAATTTCCCCACTACTGATGTTTGGCTTACTGGTCTAGAATTCCCTGTTTTCTCTCTGTCTCCCTTTTTGAATATTGAAATGACATTCACCACCCTCCAATCTGCAGGGTTGTTCCAGAGTTTACAGAATCCTGGAAGATGACTACCAATGCATCCATTATTTCTAGGGCCACTTCCTTAAGTATTCTGGGATGTAGATTATCAGGCCCTGGAGATTTATCTGCCTTTAATCCCATCAATTTTCCCAGCACCATTTCTCTACTAATACTGATTTCCCTCAGTTCTTCCCTCTCACTAAATCTTGCATTTTCCAACATTTCTTTTGTGAAGACAGAACCAAAGTATGTATTCAGTTGGTCAGCTGTTTTATTGCCCCCTAGTCCCCCATTTCTGTCTGCAGGGGACCTATATTTGTCTTCACCAACCTCTTTCTCTTCACATATTTATAGAAACTTTTAGTGTTTGTCTTTATGTTCCCTGCAAGCTTCTTTTCACATTGTATTTTCTCCCTCCTACTCAATCCCTTTGTCCTTCTTTGCTGAATATAACGGGCTATGGGTAGATTGAAGACTTGGGCGCAGAAATGCCAGATTGAATTTAATCTGGACAAATGCGAGGTGATGCATTTTGGAGGATCAAATATAGATATGAATTATACTGTAAATGGCAGAATACTTAGGAACATTAATATACTGAGAGATCTGGACTTGCAGGTACACTGTTCCCTAAAAGCAGCAACACAGATGGCCAAAGTGATTAAGAAGGCATATGGTATGCTTGCCTTCATCAGCCAGGGCATTGAGTACAGGAGTTGGGAAATCATTTTGCAGCTCTATAAAACCTTGGTTAGACTGCATTTGGAGAATCGCATGCAGTTCTGGCCACCATATCATCAGAAGGACATGGAAGCTTTGAAGAGAGTGTAAAGAAGGTTCACCAGGATGTTGCCTGGTTTAAGAGGTTGAATAAACCAGGATTATTTCCACGGGAAAGACGGAGGCTGAGGGGAGACCTGATAGAGGTCTACAAAATTTGAGAGGCATAAACAGGGTGGATAGCCAGAAGTTTTTTCCAAGGGTGGAAGTGTCAATTACAATCACAGGTTCAAGTTGAGAGGGGGAAAGTTTAAGATGTGCAAGGGAGGTTTTTCATGCAGAGAATGGTGGGTGCCTGGTACAGACTGCCAGAGGAGATGGTGGAAGCTGGTACATTAGCAACATTTAAGAGACATCTGGATGGGTACATGAATAGTGAAGAAATAGAGGGATATGGACCAAGTGAGGACAGAAGGTTTTTTTCTTTAGTTCGTTCACCATGATTGGCATAGGCTTGGAGGGCCAAAGGGGTGTTCCTGTGCTGTACTTTCCTTTGTTCAGGTTTAGGAAGCTAAAATTGGACAGGGTTCATGAAGAATACAGAGAAAGCAGGGAATGAAGAGAGCAAGAAATGAACTTGGCAAATAGGGTTAAAGAGAATGCCAAGACATTTAGCTTCCTAAACCTTACATATGCTTTTTACCTTTTGATTACAAACTTCCTCGTCATCTATGCGTCCCTTACTTTACCATCTTTGTCCTTCCTCCTTACTGGAACATGCTGGTCCTGAATTCTGATCAGTAGATCTTTAAATGACTCCTTCGTGTCAAATGTGGGCTTGCCCAATATCAGCCAAACAAGGGAAAGTACAACCCCTCCACAGAGACATCGCTGGCCTCATTGCTGCCCCCCCCCCCCCCCCCCACACACAGACATGGCTGTCTGCTCACTTAATGCCCCCAAGGATCAGGATAATGCAGGTACGCAATCCCTCCATCCCTTGAACATAGAATCCCCACAGTTCAGAAGGAGGCCACTCAGCCATCAAGTCTGCACCGACAATAATCCCTCTCAGCCCTTATCCCCGTAACCCTGCATACTTAACCTGCTAATTCCCCTGGGGTCAATAATGGCCAATCAACCTAACCCACACATTTTAGGACTGTGGGAGGAAACCGGAGCACCTGGAGGAAACCCATGCAGACACAGGGCAAACGTGGAAACGTGGTGAGGGACTGGAATGCCCTGCCAGCTGCAGTTGTAAATGCACCTAGTTTGGGGGCGTTTAAGAGATCTGTGGATAGGTTTATGGATGAAAAGGGATTGGTTTAGGCTAGTGGGTCATTGTTTTGTAACTAGTCGGCGCAATATCGTGGGCCGAAGGGCCTGTTCTGCGCTGTAATGTTCTATGTTCTATGTTCCACTCAGACAGTGAACCAAGCCGGGGATTGAATCTGGGTCCCTGGCGCTGTGAGGCAGCACTGCTAACCACTGTGCCACCGTAACACCCCTAGAGGACATATTGTCCTCATTCTTGCCCTGCAGAGAACTAGCACTGTGCTGACATGCACAACCTCAGCTTGGGATCATTCCCTCTCTTGAATGGGAGCCTTGGGTACTGCACCCCCACAGGACATAGCAGCTGATCCATTAGGGGCCATGAGCATTGCCCCCGGCCTCTCCAGACACAGCAGCTATTGAATGGCAGTCAATCCTTGAGGGATGGACAATACTCAACGAAATGCAACCTTCCAAATCTCTCACAAGGCTCTTGACTGGCCACACTCAATGCACCTGCACTTCCTTAAGACTGCTGAGTGATAGTGTACTGCACTGGCTGTGCATTGCAGTTGGAATTGTGAAAACAAGAAGGGATTGTGGTGAAGAGACTTCTGCCTCCCTGGAAGTTTCCAGGGATGGAAAACCATCACCCCTGAACTTCAGCCACTGGGGAGTGCTGTCTCCTTGGGAGAGAGAGAGGAGCTGAGAAGACTGGTAGCCTTGGGCCTGGAGGCTCAGGGCCCAAATCCCAGCTGCAGGAGGGAATTTAGTGAACAACAAGACAGGAAGAAAAATCAAAGGACTGAGTTATTAGGCTGGTGCCCTCATCCATTAAAGGTTTGTGCCTGCAAAGGAGGTGGGGTGGGGGTGGAGAGAAGAAAATCGTTTCCGTCTACAGGAGTGGGGATGGGGGGGGGGTGAAGAAACCCTGGACCTTTTGCTGGACCCTTAGGGTTTAAAGACCCTCTGCACCGTCGCCTGCTGCAGTTTTTCGCCACTTAAGTAATAGTCCTTCCTACCATTCTTCCTTCCAAAGTGGACCACCTCACACTTGCCAACATTAAATTCCATTTGCCATTTCCTGGCCCATTCGCCCAGCCTATCTAGATCCTTCTGCAGACTCTCCACACCCTCTGCACAATTTGCCGTTCCCCCAATCTTGGTGTCATCCGCAAATTTCGACACCCTACACTCGGTTCCCTCCTCCAGATCATCTATATAAATGGTAAAAAGCTGAGGCCCCAGCACCGACCCCTGGGGCACTCCACTAGTCACCATCCGCCAATCCGAATAGCACCCATTGACCCCCACTCTCTGCCTCCTATTTGACAACCAATCCTCTATCCACGCTAACACCCTACCCCCAACTCCAAGTCTCCTGACCTTCTGCAATAACCTCTTGTGAGGTACCTTGTCAAACGCCTTCTGAAAATCCAGAAAGACCACATCCACCGGCTCTCCTCTATCCACCGCCCTAGACACATCCTCATAGAACTCCAGTAAATTTGTCAGACACGACTTCCCTTTAATGAAACCGTGCTGCGTCTGCTCTATCAAGCAATTCCCTTCAAGATGCCTCGCAATTTATAAGAACATAAGAACTTTAATGACAGATTCTAACATTTTACCTACCACAGACGTTAAACTAACCGGCCTATAATTCCCTGCCTTTTGCCTGGCACCCTTCTTAAACGGCGTAACATTAGTCGTTTTCCAATCTTCCAGCACTTCCCCGGAATCCAGCGACGTCTGGAAAATAACCACCAAGGCATCCACTATAACCTCCGCCATTTCTTTCAGAACCCTCGGATGCATTCCATCCGGTCCTGGGGACTTGTCCACAATCAGCCCCTCCAGTCTGTCGAGCACTGTCTCTCTAGTAACAGTAATGTCATTAAGAACCTCCAGTCCTACCACCTTTCCATCGCTAACACCCGGCAAATTATTCACGTCCTCCTCTGTGAAGACGGAAACAAAAAAGTTATTCAATACCTGAGCCATATCCCCATCCCCTACCACTAGCTCCCCTTTCTCATCCTCTAAAGGACCAACGTTCACCCTAGCCAGCCTCTTCCTTTTTATATATTTATAAAAACTCTTGCTATCCTTTTTTACATTAAGCGCTAGCCCAGCTTCATAGTTTCTCCTACCTTCCTTTATCAACTTCTTTGTCAATCTTTGTTGACATTTAAACCTTTCCCAATCCTCTTCTCGCCCACTGCTCTTAGCTACTCTAAATGCCTCCGCTTTTAATTTAACACTTTCCTTCACCTCCTTCGTTATCCACGGCTTATTACCTCTCCTCCTACCGTCTTTTTTGACCCTCGGAATAAATTTCTGCTGAGCACCAAGAAAGATCTCCTTAAAGATCCTCCACTGCTCCTTAGCAGACCTACCCTTCCAACGCGTTCCCCCAGTCCACATTCGCCAATTCTTCTCTCATCCTACCATACTCCCCTCTATTCAAACAAAGGACGCGTGTCCGGGAACCCACTTTCTCCTCCTCCATCTGGTCCTGTGGAAGAGTCTTGAAACCAAGGAGATGCCCCTGTCTTGGCCCAGTTGACCTTAGCGAAGGACTCCTCCAGAAGGTCCCCCTTCTTGGGCAGCATTGTCCTGCTGCTCAAGAAGGGGGATCTCCTCCTCCTAAAAAAACTGGTGCCCAGTCTCCCACCTTAGCACAGACAGTAAAATCTTCACCATGGCACTGTCAACACACCTTGGCTCTGTGCTGGACCACATGATCCACGCTGACCAGTCCTACACAGTCCGGGCCACTCCACCCATGATAACCTTCATCTGGTCCAGGACCACTATTCCCAGAGAGCTGGTCTGTCGAGCATCTTCCTGTCCCTTGACTAGGAGAAGGCATTCAACATGGTGGATCATGAGCATTTGCTCGGAACTCTGCAGGCTTTCGGGTTTGGGACACATTTTGTCACCTGGATCCAAGTACTGTACTCCGCTGTAGGGTGTCTCATTAAAGCTGACAGCACCCCTTCACTTTGGGAGAGGAGTGCGGCAGGGCTCTCCCTTGTCTGGCCAATTGTATTCGATTTGCATGGAGCCATTCCTGCGCCTCTTGCGGAGGAGGTTGTCGGGTTTGACTCTGTGCAGGCAGGGCATCGAGATGGTCCTGTCAGCTTACACCGATGATGTGCACAGAGCTGTCTGACCTGCGGAGGATGCTGATGTGTCAGGCCATGTACTCCGCCAGGATCGACTGGGCCAAGTGCTCCTGGTCAGTCTGGGGCAGGTGGGCTCCCTCCTGGAGGAGGAGCTCAGGCCTTTCCCCTGGAGCAGGACCAATCACCTCTACTTGGGAGTCCATCTTTGCCCGGCTGAGGAATCCTGACTGGGTAAACTGGCAGGAGCTGGAGGCCAAAGTCACTGCTCGCCTGAGTCGCTGGACAGGACTGTTCTGAGTGCTGTCTTATAGGGCGAGTTCTCATCATCAACAACCTGATCGCCTCTATGCTGTGGTACTGAGTGGACACTCTGGCACCTGAAGTTATATGGTTGGAGGTGGGTCTCAATGGCATCTTCTTCCTTCCTTCCCTCCTTCTTTGATCAGACAAGGATGGACAAGGTTGCCTCCCTCATCGAGTCTTTGCTGCTGAGATGTGTGCCTTTATAAGAACATAAGAAATAGGAGCAGGAGTAGGCCATCTAGCCCTTCGAGCCTGCCCCGCCATTCAATAAGATCATGGCTGATCTGTCATGACTCAGTTCCACTTTCCCGCCCTTTCCCCATAACCCTTAATCCCCTCTCTCATCAAAAACCCATCAACCCGCGCCTTAAAATATTTAGCGAGGCAGCCTCCACCACTTCAACGGGCAGAGAATTCCAGAGATTCACCACCCTTTGAGTGAAGAAGTTCCTCCTCAACTCCGTTCTAAACCGCCCCCCCCCCCCCCCCCCCCCCCTTTACCTTGCCTGCCTGCGTGCCTGCCTGTCCAAAAGCTTCTCTGGTTTCCAGTCAATGAGGTCCCGGGGGACCCTCAATAGCCTGTGGGTTTCTTGATGTCTGCCTGACAGAACACTGGGGCCCACCCCCAGGTGGCTATCTTACATACAGATAACTGCAGAAACTCTAGGTGACAGAAAGTCTGGCCTGATCTGGGCTCCTAACAACAGGATAATGCATTTCAATGGGCTGCAATGATCTCTTGCTGGGTCTCAGTAGAGTGCAATGATCTTTGATGGATCAGGCTCAGATATGTTTGTGTATTTGTATAGTTGGCCTGCCCGAGGTTTGACTGTGTTTGATTTTAATATGCCCAATTCTTTAATTTAAGATATCTGTGAGCAACAGGTAAAGATGCTGTTAACACAGGCCCTGATTATATTACCACAATGTCTTACTAATTTGATTGCTTTTTTTTGAGGAGATGTGAAGGTGATCAATAAGATTGGATGTTGTCGACATGGATGTTAGTAAAATAAAAGCAAATTATTGTGGATGCTAGAATCTGAAACCAAAAGAGAAAATGCTGGAAAATCTCAGCAGGTCCGGCAGCATCTGTAAGAAGTGAAAAGAGGTGATGTTTTGAGTCCAGATGACCCTTTGTCAAAGCTAAAAGGCATAGAAAGTGGGAGATGTTTAAACTGCAAGGGTGGGAATGAAAGATGAGTCATAGCCACAGAAACCAGAGAAAAAGGGAAGGATGTTTTTCTGGCTGGAACTCTGTGACTAGTGGTGTTCTACAGGGATCTATACTGGAACCCCTGCTGTTTATGATGTATATAAATGACTTGGATGAAAATGTAGATGGGTGGGTTAGGAAGTTTGCAGATGACACAAAGATAGAATGAGTTGTGGCTATTTAGAAGGTTGTCAAAGGATACAATGGGATATAAATCAGTTGCAGATGTGGGCGGAGAAATGGTAGATGGAGTTTAATCTAGGCGAGTGTGAGGCACTGCACTTTGAGAGATCAAATGGTAAGGGTTAATGGCAGGACCATGAACAGCATTGATGTACGGGGGGGGGGGGGGGGTCTTTGGGTCCCTGAAAGTGGCCACATAAATTGATAAGATGGTAAAGAAGGCATATGACATGCTTGCCTTTATTTGTTGGCACCTGGAGTACAAGAATCAGCTTTATAAAACTTTGATTAGTCCGCACTTAAGAGTATTATTTTCAATTTGCCAGATTTCATGAAGGATGTGGAGGTTCTGGGGAGGATGCAGCCTGGATTAAAGAGTATGAGTTATAAGGAGAGGCTGGATAAACTAGGGTTGATTTCTCTGGAGTAACTGAGGCGATAGGCTTGACAGTCAGAATCTTTCTCCCAGAGTTGAAATTTCTAATACTAGGGGCATGTATTTTACACAGAGTAGTAGGTGCCTGGAATATTCTACCAGGGTGGTCATGGAGGCAGATACGGTAGGGGTGTTTAAGGGGTGCTTTTAGATAAGCATATGAATATGCAAAGAATAGAGGGATATGGACCAAGGGCTGGTAGAAGGGATTAGTTTAATTTGGCTTCATATTTGGCCCAAGATCATAGACATAGACATAGAACCCTACAGTGCAGAAACAGGCCCTTCGGCCCATCGAGTCAGCACCGAACACAATCCCACCCAGAACCTATCCCCATATCCCTACACATTTACCTGCTAATCCCTCTAACCTACACATCCCAGGACACTAAGGGGCAATTTTAACATAGCCAATGAACCTAACCCGCACATCTTTGGACTGTGGGAGGAAACCGGAGCACCCGGAGAAAACCCACGCAGACACGAGGAGAATGTGCAAACTCCACACAGGCAGTGACCCGAGCCGGGAATCGAACCCAGGACCCTGGAGCTGTGAAGCAGCAGTGCTAACCACTGTGCTACCGTGCCGCCAAGATCATGGGCTGAAGGGCCTGTTCCTGAATTGTATCCTTCAATGTATTTTGTTCTATGAAACAGCCTTTTCCCAATTTTTTTATAGCTAATAAAAATAGTCTGAAAATTTGGGAAAAACATTTTTGCAATGCCCTGAGAATTTTTCTCCTGGTTTTCTCAGCAATGTCTAGTAATGTCTTCAAATCCTAAGGTTGGCAGCCCTACCATCAGAAAGAGTTTGATCTTTGTTTTCCTAAGAGACCATTAGACAATGTACCTGGACTGTTTTGATTATGTTTTCTAGTTTGCTAGGCTAAACATGCGATTGTATCAAGTCTGATGCTAAGCAAAGCAGTCCAACACACTAATGGAAGTTTAGGCTCTCAGCTAAGCCTTATTATGCATTATTAGCTGAGAGCTCAGACTTCCATTACTTTGTTAAAACTAGTAAATACAAGGAAAATATTGCTTAATTGACAGGGTTGTAGGAACAGAAATTTATAAAAGTATATGAATAGCTTTTTTAAAGCTTTTCCACAAATTGCATTGTTACAAAAGGATTCATTTGTTCTGTACAGAATATATGCTGGGTGACTGGGCATGGAAGTGCTATGAATTGGTATGGAGGGTATGAGGGACCGTTGGAGTGGATGGAGGACCATGGGTTGACATTGAGGGCATGAGGTACCAATGCATTCAAAGCAATCTTTAGCCTGAAGTGCTGAGTGGATGATCCATCTTGGCCTCCTGCAATGGTTTCCAGCATCATAGATGAGACTCTCCACCCAATTTGATTCACTCCATGTGATATCAAGAAATGGTTGGAGGCTGTGGATAATGCAACAGAAATGGACCCTGACATCATTCTGGCAATCCTACTCCAGAACTTGCCACACCTAACCAAGCTCTTCCAGTACAGTTACAACACTGGAATCTACCTGACAATGTGGAGAATTGCCCAGGTATGTCCTGTACACAAAAAGCTGGACAAATCAAACTTGGCCAATGACCACCCAATCAGTCTGCTCTCGATCATCAGTAAAGTGATAGAAGGGGCCAAACAGCACTCACTCAGCAATAACCTGCTCAGTGATGCCCAGTTGGGGTTTTGCCAGGGTCACTCCACTCCTGACCTTATTACAGCCTTTGCTCAAACATGGACAGCAGAGTTGAATTCCAGAGGTGAGATGAAAGTGACAGCCCTTGACATCAAGGCCACAGTCAAAGAACATAGAACATTACAGCGCAGAACAGGCCATTCGGCCCACGATGTTACGCCGACCAGTTAAAAAACAATGACCCTCTAACCTAAACCAATCCCTTTTCATCCATAAACCTATCCACGGATCTCTTAAACACCCCCAAACTAGGCGCATTTACAACTGCAGCAGGCAGGGCATTCCAATCCCTCACCACCCTCTGGGTAAAGAACCTACCCCTGACATCTGTCCTATAACTACCCCCCCTTAATTTAAAGCCATGCCCCCTCATGCTAGCTTTCTCCATCCGAGGAAAAAGGCTATCACTATCCACCCTATCTAAACCTCTAATCATCTTATATGTTTCAATAAGATCCCCTCTTAGCCGCCTTCTTTCTAGCGAAAACAACCCCAAATCGCTCGGTCTCTCCTCATAGGACCTCCCCTCCATACCAGGCAACATCCTGGTAAACCTCCTCTGCACCCTCTCCAAAGCCTCCACATTCTTCCTATAATGTGGGGACCAGAACTGCACACAATAATCCAAGTGCGGCTGCACCAGAGTTGTGTACAGTTGCAACATGACGCTGCAACTCCTAAATTCAATCCCCCTACCAATAAACGCCAAGACACCGTATGCCTTCTTAACAACCTTAGAACATAGAACATTACAGCGCAGAACAGGCCCTTCGGCCCACGATGTTGCGCCGACCAGTTACAAAAACAATGACCCACTAGCCTATACCAATCCCTTTTCGTCCATAAACCTATCTACAGATCTCTTAAACGCCCCCAAACTAGGCGCATTTACAACTGCAGCAGGCAGGGCATTCCAATCCCTCACCACCCGCTGGGTAAAGAACCTACCCCTGACATCCGTCCTGTAGCTACCCCCCCTTAATTTAAAGCCATGCCCCCTCGTGCTAGCTTTCTCCATCCGAGGAAAAAGGCTATCACTGTCCACCCTATCTAAACCTCTAATCATCTTATATGTTTCAATAAGATCCCCTCTTAGCCGCCTTCTTTCCAACGAAAACAACCCCAAATCCCTCAGTCTCTCCTCATAGGACCTCCCCTCCATACCAGGCAACATCCTAGTAAACCTCCTCTGCACCCTCTCCAATGCCTCCACATCCTTCCTGTAATGTGGGGACCAGAACTGCACACAGTACTCCAAGCGCGGCCGTACCAGAGTAGTGTACAGTTGCAACATGAAGCTGCGACTCTTAAATTCAGTCCCCCTACCAATAAACGCCAAGACATCGTACGCCTTCTTAACAACCTTATCTACTTGATTCCCAACTTACAGGGATCTACATACACATACACCTAGATCCCTCTGTTCATCCACACTATTCAAAGTCCTCCCGTTAGCCCTATACTCGACACATCTGTTGCTCCTACTGAAGTGAATTACCTCACACTTTTCCGCATTAAATTCCATCCGCCACCTCTCGGCCCAGCTCTGCAACCTATCTAAGTCTCCCTGCAGATTATGACACCCTTCCTCACAATCTACCACACCTCCGACTTTGGTGTCATCAGCAAATTTACTGATCCACCCAACTATACCCTCATCCAGATCATTAATAAAGATTACAAACAGCAGTGGCCCCAAAACAGATCCCTGAGGCACACCACTCGTAACCGAACTCCATGAAGAATATTTACCATCAACCACCACCCTCTGTCTCCTATCTGATAGCCAATTTCTGATCCAATTTCCTAGATTACCCACAATCCCATACATCTGCATTTTCTGCAGAAGCCTACCATGGTGAACCTTATCGAACGCCTTACAATCCATATATACCACATCAACTGCCTTGCCCCCATCCACCTCTTTGGTCACCTTATCAAAAAACTCAATAAGGTTAGTAAGGCACGACCTCCCCACTACAAAACCATGCTGACTATTTCTAATCAATTCATTACACTCCAAATAACTATAAATCCTATCCCTAATAATTTTTTCTAAAACCTTGCCCACAACAGAAGTAAGACTCACCGGTCTATAATTCCCGGCAAAGTCTCTGTTCCCCTTCTTAAACAATGGGACAACATTCGCTATCCTCCAATCCTCCGGGACTACACCAGAGACCAATGACAACCTGAAGATCAGAGCCAGAGGCTCTGCAATCACCTCTCTAGCCTCCCAGAGAATCCTAGGGTAGATCCCATCTGGACCAGGGGACTTATCTATTTTCAACCCCTCAAGAATATCCAGCACATCCCCCTTATCAACCGTAATACTGTCTATTTTACAGTCGACTGAATGTGGCATTAAGGAACCTTAGTAAAACTGGAATCAGTGTGCAAACTCTCCACTGATTGGAGTCATACTTCGCACTTGGGAAAATGGTTGTGGGAGGTTAGTCATCTCAGGTCCAGGACATGTTTGCAGATGTCCCTCAGTGTCGTAGCTCCAACCATTTTCAGCTGCTTCATCAATGACCTTCCCTCCGTCATAAGGTCAGAAATGGGGATGTTCGCCAATAATTGCACAATGCTCAACACTATTTATGATCCTCAGATATTGAAGCAGTCTATGTTCAAATACAAGATCTGGACAATATCCAGACTTGGACTGATGAGCAGCAAGTAATATTTGCACCACACAAATGCTCGGCAATGACCATCTTCAACAAGAGATAATCTAACCACTGCTCCTTGACATTCAATGGTGTAACCATCACTGAATCCCCCAGAGTCAATATCCTTGGAGTTACCATTGACCAGAAATTCAACTGGACTCACCTAAACACAATGCAGCAAGAACAGGTCAGAGGATAGGAATACTGCAGCAAGTAGCTCACTTCCTGACTCCTCAAAGCCTGTCCATCATTTACAAGGCACAAGTAGGAATGTGATAAAATACTCCCCACTTGCCTGAATGAGTGCAGCTCCAACAGTACTCAGGTAGTTTGATACCATCCAGGGGAAAGTGGCCTGTTTGACTGGCACCATGCCCACAAACACCCACTCCCTGCACTATTGACACTCAATAGCAGCAGTGTGCACTATCTACAAGATGCACTGCAGAAATTCACCAAAAGTGTTTAGACAGCACTTTCCAAATTCCTGATCACTTCTATTTAAAGGACAAGGGCAACAGAGATATGGGAATGCCACCGCCTGCAAGTTCCTCTTCAAGCCACTCACTATTGTAACTTGGAAATATATCACATTTCCTTCTCCATCACTGGGTCAAAATCCTGGACTTCCCTCCCTAATTGCATGGTGTGTCAAACCAAAACACACAGAGGACCACAGAGTTTCAGGAAGGCAGCTTACCACCATCTTCTCAAGGGTAACTAGGGATGGGCAATAAATGCTGACCAGCCAGCGATGCCCATGTCCCACAACTGAAGTTTAAAAATGGGTTGGACGAAAGGGCATGGAGGTTTTGAAGGGCCATTATTAATGATCCTTACTGCCATTTGTAGAAATAGGGTAGGAACAAGAGTAGGTTACATGTTTTTAAAATTCATTCACAGCAAGGTGGCAATGCCACCATTTATTGCTCAAACTTCATTGGCCTTTGGATTGTGGTGGTAAACTGTCTTGACTACAACTGAATAGTTGTGTGTGCCCAGAGTCCCATTTAGGCCAGACCCTGTAAGGATGGCAAATTTCCTTTATTAAAGAGCTGTGGTGTAACACAGGGATTGGTGCTGGGTCCCAGTACAATAATGATCTAGACATAAAATGTGGTGGGCATGATCAGCAAGTTTACAGATAGCACAGAAATTGTTTGTTTTGTAAACAGTGAGGAGGAAAGCCTTAGATTACAGTATGATATAGATGGGTTGGTCAGATAGGCAGAACAGTGGGAAATGGAATTTAATCCTGAAAAGTGTGACAAAGAACAAAAAAAGTGACAGCACAGGAACAGGCCCTTTGGGCCTCCAAGCCTGCACCAACCATGCTGCCTGTCAAATGACATGATGCATTTTGGGAGGACTAATAAGGCAAAGGAATACAAAATGAATGGTAAGATGTGAGGAAGTACAGAGGACTAGAGGGACCTTGGGGTGTATGTCCAAAGGTCTCTGAAGGCAGCAGTACAGGTAAATAAGGTGATTAAGAAGGCATCTGGGCATATTTGCCACTTCTATCAGCCAAGGCATAGAATATAAAAGCAGGGAGGTTATGATGAAGCTGTATAAAATATTTGTTCCGCCACAGCTAGAGTACTGTGTGCAGTTCTGATTGCTACACTCACTATAGTGAGATGTGAGTGTGCAGAGGAGATTCATAAGAACATAAGAAATAGGAGCAGGAGTAGGCCATCTGGCCCTTCGAACCTGCCCCGCCATTCAATAAGATCATGGCTGATCTGTCGTGGCTCAGTTCCACATTCCCGCCCTCTCCCCATAACCCTTAATCCCCTCTCTTATCAAAAACCCATCAACCCGCTTCTTAAAAATATTTAGCGAGGTAGCCTCCACCACTTCAACGGGCAGAGAATTCCAGAGATTCACCACCCTTTGAGTGAAGAAGTTAGAACATTGAACATTGAACATTGAACATTACAGCACAAACAGGCCCTTCGGCCCTCGAGTTGCGCCGATCGCATCAACCCCACCAATCTATAGACCTATCTATAACCCCCAATCCCATTAAACCCCATATACTCATCCAGAAGTCTTTTAAAAGACCCCAGCGAGTTCGCCTCCACCACCAACGACGGCAGCCGATTCCAATCACTCACTACCCTCTGAGTGAAAAACTTACCCCTAACATCACCTCTGTACTTCCCTCCCCGCACCTTAAATCTGTGTCCTCTCGTAGCGACCATTTCAACCCGGGGAAATAGCCTCTGAGAGTCCACCCTATCTATTCCTCTCAACATTTTATAAACTTCTATCAGGTCGCCTCTCAACCTTCGCCTCTCCAGGGAAAAGAGTCCCAGCTCCCTCAACCTATCTTCATAAGGCATGCCTCCCAGTCCAGGCAACATCCTTGTAAATCTCCTCTGCACCCTTTCAATAGCTTCAAAATCTTTCAATAGCTTCAAAATAGCTTTCAAAATCTCCTCTGCACCCTTTCAATAGCTTCCAAAGTTCTTCCTCAACTCCGTTCTAAACCACCCCCCCCTTTATCTTGAGGCTGTGCCCCCTAGTCCTACTATCCTTTCTGAGCAGGAAGAGTCTCTCCACCTCTATCCTATCCATCCCATTCATCATCTTATACGTCTCAATGAGATCTCCCCTCATTCTTCTAAACTCTAACAAGTACAAGCCTAGTTTATTCAGCCTCTCCTCATAGCTCAACCCCCTCAACTCCGGTATCAGCCTAGTAAACCTCTGCTCTCCCTCCAAGACCAAAATATCTTTGCGCAGGTGCGGTGCCCAAAACTGCACACAGTACTCCAGCTGCGGCCTCACCAATGCCCTATACAGCTGCAGCAAGACCTCCCTACTTTTATATTCAATCCCTCTCGCTATGAAGGCCAGCATCCCATTCGCCTTCCTGACCACCTGCTGCATCTGCAGGCTGGGTTTTTGCGACTCATGCACAAGGACCCCGAGGTCCCTCTGCACCGTCGCCTGCTGCAGTTTTTCGCCACATAAGTAATAATCCTTCTACCATTATTCCTACCAAAGTGGACCACCTCACACTTGCCAACATTAAATTCCATTTGCCATTTCCTGGCCCATTCGCCCAGCCTATCTAGATCTTTCTGCAGACTCTCCACACCCTCTGCACAATTTGCCTTCCCACCAATCTTGGTGTCATCCGCAAATTTCAACACCATACACTCAGTTCCCTCCTCCAGATCATCTATATAAATGGTAAATAGCTGAGGCCCCAGCACCGACCCCTGGGGCACTCCACTAGTCACCATCCGCCAATCCGAATAGCACCCATTGACCCCCACTCTCTGCCTCCTATTTGACAACCAGTCCTCTATCCACGCTAACACCCTACCCCCAACTCCATGTCCCCTGACCTTCTGCAATAACCTCTTGTGAGGTACCTTGTCAAACGCCTTCTGAAAATCCAGAAAGACCACATCCACCGGCTCTCCTCTATCCACTGCCCTAGACACATCCTCATAGAACTCCAGTAAATTTGTCAGACACGACTTCCCCTTAACGAAACTGTGCTGCGTCTGCTCTATCAAGCAATTCCCCTCAAGGTGCCTCACTATTTCCTCCTTAATGACGGATTCTAACATTTTACCTACAACAGACATTAAACTAACCAGCCTATATTTCCCTGCCTTTTGCCTGGCACCCTTCTTAAACAACGGCGTAACATTAGCCGTTTTCCAATCTTCCGGCTCTTCCCCGAAATCCAGCGACATCTGGAAAATAACCACCAAGGCATCCACTATAACCTTCGCCATTTCTTTCAGAACCCTCAGGTGCATTCCATCCGGTCCTGGGGACTTGTCCACAATCAGCCCCTCCAGTCTGTCGAGCACCACCTCTCTAGTAACAGTAATGTCATCAAGACCCTCCAGTCCTACCACCTTTCCATCACTAACACCCGGCAAATTATTCACGGTCCTTTTTGACCATCGGAATAAATTTCTGCTGAGCACCAAGAAAGATCTCCTTAAAGATCCTCCACTGCTCCTCAGCAGACCTACCTTCCAACGCGCTCCCCCAGTCCACATTCGCCAATTCCCCTCTCATCCTACCGCACTCCCCTCTGTTCAAACAAAGGACGCGTGTCCGGGAACCCATTTTCTCCTCCTCCATCTGCACCAGAAACTCCACCATACAATGATTCACAAGGATGTTGCCTGGGCTGGAGCATTTCAACAATGAAGAGAGACTGGTTAGACTGGGGTTGTTTTCCTTAGAGCAGAGAAGGCTGAGGTGGGTACTTGATACAAAATTATGAGGATGATAGGGAGGGTAGATAGGAAATATTCCCCATTGTAAGAGGAGCCAATAATCAGGAGACACAGATTTAAGATAAGGAAAAAGAGATTTAGAGGGGATTTGAGGAAAAACATTTTCACTCAGAAGTTAATTGGGTATCTGGAACTCCCAACCTGAAAGGTTGGTGAAGACAGGAACCTCACAACACTTAAGAAGCATTTAGATGAGTGCTTAAAAGACCATAATACATAAGGCTATGGAC
This sequence comes from Prionace glauca, assembly GCA_037974335.1. NCBI lineage: Eukaryota > Metazoa > Chordata > Chondrichthyes > Carcharhiniformes > Carcharhinidae > Prionace > Prionace glauca. The sequence continues at coordinate 63,500,115 of CM075735.1, read as the reverse complement.
CAAGTGCTGGAATATGGGAATGGAATAAATAGGTATTTGGTGGCTGGCAGAGATATAGGCCAAAAGGCTTCTTTCTGTGCTGTAAAATAGAACATAGAACATTACAGCGCAGAACAGGCCCTTCGGCCCACGATGTTGCGCCGACCAGTTACAAAACAATGACCCACTAACCTAAACCAATCCCTTTTCATCCATAAACCTATCCACGGATCTCTTAAATGCCCCCAAACCAGGCGCATTTACAACTGCAGCATGCAGGGCATTCCAATCCCTCACCACCCTCTGGGTAAAGAACCTACCCCTGACATCCATCCTATAACTACCCCTCTTAATTTAAAGCCATGCCCCCTCGTGCTAGATTTCTCCATCAGAGGAAAAAGGCTATCACTGTCCACCCTATCTAAACCTCTAATCATCTTATATGTTTCAATAAGATCCCCTCTTAGCCGCCTTCTTTCCAGCGAAAACAACCCCAAATCCCTCAGCCTTTCCTCATAGGATCTCCCCTCCATACCAGGCAACATCCTGGTAAACCTCCTCTGCACCCTCTCCAAAGCCTCCACATCCTTCCTGTAATGGCCAACGATGACCTGAAGATCAGAGCCAGAGGCTCTGCAATCACTTCTCTTGCCTCCCAGAGAATCCTGGGGTAAATCCCATCCGGACCAGGGGACTTATCTATTTTCAGACCCTCCAAAATATCCAGCACATCCTCCTTATCAACTGTAACACTGTCAATTCTACTCCCCTGCAACCCAGTGTCCTCCTCAGCTATATCCATGTCCCCCTGCGTGAACACCGAAGAGAAATATTGGTTCAATGCCTCTCCAATCTCCTCCGGTTCCACACATAACTTCCCTCTGCTGTCTATAACTGGCCCTAATCTATGACAATAGTTAATCAGAAATGTTTTTAAACATTGATCAGTAGTTTCAAGGTCACCTTAACTGATATGATATGGAGATGTTGGACTAGGTTGGACAAATGTCATAGAATCCTTCCAGTGCAGAAGGAGGCCATTTGGCCTATTGAGTCTGCAACCAACAATAATCCCATCCATGGCCTTTCCCTGTAACCCCAAATATTCACCCCACTGATCTATAACATATGCATTCTGGGATACTAAGGGGCAATTTAGCGTAGCTAATCAACCTAACCCGCACATCTTTGAACTGTTGGAGGAAACATGAACACCCAGAAGAAACCCACGCAGACACGGGGAGAATATGCAAACTCCACGCAGACAAGCTGGGAATCAATCCCAGATCCCTGGAGCTGTGAGCCAGCAATGCTAACCACTGTGCCACTGTGCCATGTCGTGTGACCTTTTAACTGATGGCCTACTCCTGCTCCTATTTCTTATTTCTTATGATACGAGCTTTTTATTCAAGATTAATTTAATTAATTGAATTTAAATTACCCAACTGCCATTGTGGGATTGAATTTATATTCTGATCATTAGTCCAAGTCTCTGGATTTCTTGCCCAGTAATGTAATCAGTACCCTACTGTACCCTCTAACATTACTGTAGCATTTACCTTAATTGAATTGTTAATTTTGACTGTAATGCCATTCATGGTCAAACATTTGTCTACGCCTATTATAGGGACTTAACTGGACATCGGCCTTAACTCAGCAAGAGTTGGTGTCACTGAGAGACTAGGAGCAAATGGGAGAGGAGAAAGTGAGCCAGTCCTTCTGTCAAGTTGTTCATACAAATGTATAACTTGCACAATTGTTCCAGCATGTTCTTTCTTGAAGAACTCTTGCCTTCTTTTGAATTTTCTGTTTGATTATTACTATCGCACAGCAGCGATTAAACTGGGTGTTGGCCTTTTCAGAACCCTTTCCCACCCAAGTTCAGCTGGCTATTATTCTCAGCCCACTCAGCAGCTTATTATCCCTGAGAGACATACATACAAGGAACATTGGCTTCAGTCTTCCAGTACTGAACTGGAGGAATATTTTCCTCGTCCAGGGCTGGATGTTGGAAAGCACTCTCATAATCTAGTGAAGTAAATGAGTTAAGCTGGAGAGGTAGTATTGTGTGTTATTAGTACACATGTGAAAGCTAACATTAGCTTTTGATGATGTAGTAGAAGGGCAGTGTGCAGATCTAAAATAAAAGGGTGAAGAAAAATGCATGGGGGACACCTGATATAAAAATATGGAGGCAGGAAAAGAAATAATTGCAAATGATTCCATGGCTATGATTAGGTATAAAAGAATGGAACCCAGTGAACAACAGTGGAGAAACAAGGCCTGTTGTGTATAATGATGCATGCAGGCTGAGATGGACGAGGAGGGAAAACTTATCTTTCTCAAAGTCACAGAAGATATCATTTGTAAGTTTGAGATCCTAGCAAACTAAGTAGGGAGGATAAAATTTAGTAATGTAGTAATAACAGCACTGAGAGTGAGAGCAGTGAGAAGGATAAAGTGTGATGAAGACAACAGCACTGAGAGTGAGAGCAGTGAGGAGGATAAAGTGTGATGAAGACAACAGCACTGAGAGTGAGAGCAGTGAGGAGGATAAAGTGTGATGAAGACAACAGCACTGAGAGTGAGAGCAGTGAGGAGGATAAAGTGTGATGAAGACAACAGCACTGAGAGTGAGAGCAGTGAGGAGGATAAAGTGTGATGAAGACAACAGCACTGAGAGTGAGAACAGTGAGGAGGATAAAGTGTGATGAAGACAACAGCACTGAGAGTGAGAGCAGTGAGGAGGATAAAGTGTGATGAAGACAACAGCACTGAGTGAGAGCAGTGAGGAGGATAAAGTGTGATGAAGACAACAGCACTGAGAGATCATAGCAAACTAAGTAGGGAGGATAAAATTTAGTAATGTAGTAATGGGGGACACCTGATATAAAAATATGGAGGCAGGAAAAGAAATAATTGCAAATAATTCCATGGCTATGATTAGGTATAAAAGAATGGAACCCAGTGAACAACAGTGGAGAAACAAGGCCTGTTGTGTATAATGGGGCGGCACGGTAGCACAGTGGTTAGCACTGCTGCTTCACAGCTCCAGGGTCCTGGGTTCGATTCCCGGCTCGGGTCACTGCCTGTGTGGAGTTTGCACATTCTCCTCGTGTCTGCGTGGGTTTTCTCCGGGTGCTCCGGTTTCCTCCCACAGTCCAAAGATGTGCGGGTTAGGTTCATTGGCAATGCTAAAATTGCCCCTTAGTATCCTGGGATGTGTAGGTTAGAGGGATTAGCAGGTAAAATGTATGGGGATAGGGTCTGGGTGGGATTGTGTTCGGTGCAGACTCGATGGGCCGAAGGGCCTGTTTCTGCACTGTAGGGTTCTATGTTCTAGGCTTCTATGTTCTATGAGAGTGAGAGCAGTGAGGAGGATAAAGTGTGATGAAGACAACAGCACTGAGAGTGAGAACAGTGAGGAGGATAAAGCGTGATGAAGACAACAGCACTGAGAGTGAGAGCAGTGAGGAGGATAAAGTGTGATGAAGACAACAGCACTGAGAGTGAGAGCGGTGAGGAGGATAAAGTGTGATGAAGACAACAGCACTGAGAGTGAGAGCAGTGAGGAGGATAAAGTGTGATGAAGACAACAGCACTGAGAGTGAGAGCAGTGAGGAGGATAAAGTGTGATGAAGACAACAGCACTGAGAGTGAGAGCAGTGAGGAGGATAAAGTGTGATGAAGACAACAGCACTGAGAGTGAGAGCAGTGAGGAGGATAAAGTGTGATGAAGACAACAGCACTGAGAGTGAGAACAGTGAGGAGGATAAAGTGTGATGAAGACAACAGCACTGAGAGTGAGAGCAGTGAGGATAAAGCGTGCATACAGTGGCACTGAAAATGAGAGCTCTTCCACCACAGTTATAGCACTGGCATTTACCCAACAATGTGGAAAACGGCCTACGTCTGTCCTGCCCACAAAAACCAGAACAAATCCAACCCCGCCAATTTACCACCCAATCAGTCTACTGTTGATCATCAATGAAGTGATGGAAGGGGTCATCGAATACAGAGTGAGGGAAGGGAGGAAATTGCTGGAGCCTTGAGAGAAATCTTTGTATTCTCACTGGGTACAGGGGAGGTCCCAGGGGATTGGAGAATAGCCAATGTTGTTCCTTTGTTTAAGAAGGGTAGCAAAAATAATCCAGGTAATTACAGGCCGGTGAGCCTGACATCAGTGGTAGGGAAATTATTGGAGAGGATTCTTCAAGACAGGATTTATTCCCACTTGGAAATAAGTGGACGTATTAGTGAGAGGCATCATGGTTTTGCGAAGGGGAGGTCGTGTCTCATGAGCTTGATTGAGTTTTTTGAGGAAGAGACGAAGATGATTGATGAGGGTAGGGCAGTGGATGTTGTCTACATAGGGCGGCATGGTAGCACAGTGGTTAGCACTGCTGCTTCACAGCTCCAGGGTTTGATTCCTGGCGTGGGTCACTGTCTGTGTGGAGTTTGCATGTTCTCCTCGTGTCTGCGCTGGTTTCCTCCGGGAACTCCGGTTTCCACCCACAGTCCAAAGATGGTTAGGTTAATTGGCCACACTAAGAAATTGCCCCTTAGTGTCCAGGGATGCGTAGGTTAGAGGGATTAGTGGGTATAATATGTAGGGATATGGGGGTAGGGCCTGGGTGGGATTGTGTTCGGTGCAGACTTGATGGGCCGAAGGGCCTCTTTCTATGATTGTATGACTTCAGTCAGGCCTTTGACAAGGTCTCTCATGGCAGACTGGTGCAGAAGGTGAAGTCGCATAGGATCAGAGGTGAGCTGGCAAGTTGGATACAGAATTGGCTCACTCAAAGAAGACAGAGGGTAGCAGTGGAAGGGTATGTTTCTGAATGGAGGGCTGTGACAAGTAGCATTCCTCAGGGATCAGTGCTGGGACCTCTGCTGTTTGTAATATATATAAATGATTTGGAGGAAAATGGATTGATAGTAAGTTTGCAGATGACACAAAAGTTGGTGGATTTGTGGATAACAACGAGGACCATCAGAGGATACAGAGAATTTAGATCAGTTGGAGACTTGGGTGGAGAGATGGCAGATAGAGTTTAATCCAGACAAATGTGAGGTAATGCATTTTGGAAGGTTTAATACAGTTAGGAAATATACAATAAATGGCACAACCCTTAAGAGTATTGATAAGCAAAGGGATCTGGGTGTACAGGTACACAGGTCACTGAAAGTGGCAATGCAGGTGGAGAAGGTGATCAAGAAGGCATACAGCACGCTTGACTTCATTGGCTGGGGTATTGAGTTTAAAAATTGGCAAGTCATGTTGCAGCTTTATGTACCTGTACACTCATGGGTGGAAGAGGGAACTCACAATGTTAAAATAGCAACGCGGGCTCATTGGACCGAAGGGCCTGTGCCCCGTGCTGTGTTGTTCTTTGTTCTTTGTTTATCGAGCTTTTGTTAGGCCCTTGGAATATAGTATTCAATTCTGGTCGTCACACTACCAGAAGGATGTGGAGGCTTTCGAGAGGGTACATAAAAGATTTACCAGGATGTTGCCTGGTATGGAGAGCATTAGCCATGAGGGAAGGTTGGAGAAACTTGGTTTGTTCTCACTGGAATGGCAGAAGTTGAGAGGTGACCTGATAGAGTCTACAAGATTATGAGAGGGATGGACAGAGTGGATAGTCAGAAGCTTTTTCCCAAGATGGAAGAGTCAATTATAAGGGGGCATAGATTTAAGATGCGAGGGGCAAGATTTAATTGAGATGTACAAGTCAGATTTTTTACACAGAGAGTGATGGGTGCCTGGAACTTGTTGCCGGGGGAGATAGTGGAAGTGGATACATTAGTGAGTTTTAAGGGGCGCCTTGGCGAGTACATGAGTGAGATGGGAATAGAGGGATAGGGTCCCCAGAAGCGTAGGGGGTTTTAGTTAAGTCGGGCAGCATGATCGGTGCAGGCTTGGAGGGCCGAAGGGCCTGTTCCTGTGCTGTAATTTTCTTTGTTCTTTGTTTTTTGAATCTCCTCTGCACTCCTTCCATTGTGATGATATTCTTCCTGTAATGCGCAACCGGAACTGCCCACAGTGTTCCAGCTGTGGCATCACCAAAGTTCTATACAACTCCATCGTGACCTCTCTGCTTCTGTAATCTTTACCCCTGAATGATAAAGGCGAGTGTGCCATATGCCTTTCCACCTTCAGAGATTTAGGGACAAACACATCAAGGTCTCACTGTTCTTCGAAATATTCCAGCTGTACTGGGTGTACAGGTACACAGGTCACTGAAAGTGGCAGTGCCAGTGGAGAAGGTGATCAAGAAGGCATACAGCATGCTTGACTTCATCGGCTGGGGTATTGAGTTTAAAAACTAGCAAGTCATGTTGCAGCTTTATAGAGCCTTTGTTAGGCCGCATTTGGAATAGTGTTCAATTCTGGTTGCCGCACTACCGGAAGGATGTGGAGGCTTTGGAGAGGGTACAGAAAAGATTTACCAGGATGTTGCCTTGTATGGAGGGCATTAGCTATGAGGAGAGGTTGGAGAAACGTGGTTTGTTCTCACTGGAATGACGGAGGTTAAGGGGCGACCTGAAAGAATAATTTCATAGTATAATTTCCTTGTGTATTACATAGAACATAGAACATAGAACACTACAGCACAAACAGGCCCTTCGGCCCACGAGTTGCGCCGATCACATTAACACCTACCAATCTATAGACCTATCTATAACCCCCAATCCCATTAAACCCCATATACTCATCCAGAAGTCTTTTAAAAGACCCCAGCGAGTTCGCCTCCACCACCACTGATGGCAGCCGATTCCATTCACTCACCACCCTCTGAGTGAAAAACTTACCCCTAACATCACTTCTGTACTTTCCTCTCCGCACCTTAAATCTGTGTCCTCTCGTAGCAACCATTTCAACCCAGGGAAATAGCCTCTGAGTATCCACCCTATCTATTCCTCTCAATATTTTATAAACTTCTATCAGGTCGCCTCTCAATCTTCGTCTCTCCAGGGAAAAGAGTCCCAGCTCTCTCAACCTAACTTCATAAGGCATGCCTCCCAGTCCAGGCAACATCCTTGTAAATCTCCTCTGTACCCTTTCAATAGCTTCTACATCCTTCCTATAGTGAGGCGACCAGAACTGCGCACAGTACTCCAAATGAGGCCTGACAAGGGTCTTATAAAGTTGCAGCATTACCTCCTGATTCCTAAACTCAATCCCTCGATTAATGAAGGCCAGTACACCATACGCCTTCTTGACCACCTCCTCCACCTGCGAGGCCGATTTAAGAGTCCTGTGGACCCGGACCCCAAGATCCTTCTGCTCTTCAACACTACTAAGACTCCTGCCCTTGATAGTGTACTTGTTCATCCCGTTGGTTCTGCCAAAATGGACGACTACACATTTATCCGCATTGAAGACCATCTGCCACTTCTCCGCCCATTCCTGCATCCTATCTATGTCCTGCTGCAACTTTTGACATCCTTCCAGACCATCCACAACACCACCGACCTTCATGTCATCGGCGAACTTACTTACCCATCCCTCCACTTCCTCATCCAGGTCATTTATGAAAATGACAAACAGCAAGGGTCCCAGAACAGATCCCTGGGGCACCCCACTGGTGACTGACCTCCATGCAGAAAAAGACCTCACACTTTTTAGGGTTAAATTCCATCTGTCACTCATCCGCCCATTTGACCCATATTCCTGTACCCCAACTCACTCAACCGCACTGTTAACCACCTGGCCAATTTTTTTGTCGTCGGCAAACTTACTGATCCTACCCCTCACATAATCATTGACATAATTTATATAAATGACAAACAATAGGGGCACCAGCTGGATCCCTGTGGTATGCCACTGGTTACTGGCACCCAGTCACTAAAGCAACCATCTGTCATCACCCTCTGTCTCCTACCACTAATGATGTGGGTATGCCGGCGTTGGACTGGCGTAAACACAGTAAAAAGTCTGACAACACCAGGTTTTAGTCCAACCGATTTATTTGATAATATTCTCACAAGCTTTCGAGGGGGCTGCCTCTTTGTCAAAGCTTTCGAGGGGGCTGCCTCTTTGTCTTGACAAAGAGGCAGCCCCCTCGAAAGCTTGTGAGAATATTATCAAATAAATCGGTTGGACTAAAACCTGGTGTTGTCAGACTTTTTACTGTGTTCCTGCCACTAAGCCAATTATGAATCCACCTCATCAGATCACCCTGTATCCCTTCTTCATAAGTCTTCCAATATGGGACTTTGTGAAAGGCTTTGCTGAAATCCATGTAAACTACATCAGCTGCACTACCCTCATCTACACAGTTGTTTATATGCTCAGAAAGTTCAATCAAATTGTTAGGCATGACCTCCTTCTGACAAAACTATGAACTTTCCTTGATAAAACCTTGCCTCTCCAGTTGGAGATAGATACTCTCCTTCAAAATCTTCTCCAGTAGTTTCCCAACCACAGACATGAAACGTAGTTCCCTAGCTTGTCTTTAGAATCTTTCTTAAATAGTGGGACCACATTAGCTGTTCTCCATCTTCTGGCACCTTCCCGATAGCCAGAGAGGAATTAAAAATTTGGATCTCCCTCTTTCCCGATTTCTATCCCTAGCGAATGAAATTGCTGTTAGAAGTTTGATTTTTATTTATGCACTAATGTGTATTCATCGCCATCTCTGCAGCCCTTCCTCCTGTTTCAAATTTCTGTTCCTTAACATGAGTTCTTATCACTTCTGGAAGTGAGCTTTTAAACTCCTTCAGCAAAATAATATCTCTAAGAGCTTTTCTATTTTTAATGCTGTCACCTATCTATCGAAGTTGCTCTGTTTAATTCTTTCAACCCCGATGTAAGTCAGATCTGGTTCCTTTCTTACATTTCAGAACCATATGCCTCTGGTACCAATTCATAGGCACTCAAAATAGCCCTTTTCACCTCTTCATATTTTCTTGACACCTCCTCTGACAGTGCTGCAAACACCTCAGTAGCTCTTCCTACCAAGTTGGTCTGAATTAACATTAATTCTTCTCTTGGCCAGTTCATCTGTGTAGCCAATTTTTCAAAGGAAATGAAAAAGGCATTCATCTTTTTCATCAGATCTTAATAATGTTTGGACATATTTGTATATATCCCCACAAGGCAGTTGGCTACAATAAGATTGCCCATCATCATTTCTATCTTGCACTTTTACTTCTATCATTTGAAGTCTTTTTGCTTCAAGTTCCAACTTCATCTTTTCTAACTCGAACAATCTTTCCTTTTCTTTACCTTCTGCCAGGACCTTCTCCTTTTTCTCTTCTCTCTTCTCCCCTCTCTCTTTTTTCTCTCCAGCTTTATAAATTCACTTCCCAACTCCAATTGTTTAATTTGCAGTTTAATTTTTTCCACTGCACTTGACTGTTTCTCTGATACACCTAAATGCTTGGCTAACTCCATTACAATTTCAGCTTTCCTATTATCCCTGGTTAAACCCAATTTTAGCCTGTTTGCTAATTCTTCAAGTGTTATGATTTTCTGTCCTTCTGAACTTTCTTAACAAATTTAGGAAGCCTCTTTAACCCCCAGAACTTCTTTAGCAATGCTAAGACCCATTTCCCCCTTTTTGATTTAAATGGTAACAAGCCACCAAAATTAAACAGATTTCCCACTTCTCACTTAAGGTTTATTTAAAGATCTAGGATGTTCACATCCCGGACCTGAGTCACCAATCTGTTATAAAGTGGCGGTTGATCCTCACACTGAGAACTAACACCAAAACCCCCAAAGAGGAATACTTTGCCTCATAACCTGTAAAAAGTGTGTGAAGTGGTGTGACCTGCTCTTCAGCAACTTCTATTGGTTAAAAACAAAATAAATCCCTGACACTCGCTTGAAAAGTGTATTTATCTAACAGTAAAAAATTTTACTAAACTATTAAACCGAATAAAACAAGATAGTGATAGTATGCTGTTCCAATAAATACAATTCCCACTCATTAACAAAAAAAATTAGTTACTCTGTAAATTGTAACCGGGTTTTGTGTCTTCTGGAATTTTCTGGGCCTTCTCTGTTGATTCTTCTTTGGTACCTTTGTTATCTAGATGAGGCTTTGAGCTAAGGTGAGCTGTGCCAGGGGGCAGTTGCTTTCTCCTTTTGTTCCACTTCTTTTATACCTGTGATGACATGTCAATATTTACCACAATGGGATTGGTCCTAGGTTGTCAAAACCATCAAATATAAATTAAATAGGCTCTTGGTATGTAAGTGCCTAATTCAAATTGATCGGCTGAATTCAAAAAATTCAGGCGCCTGAAAGCCTATTGCCTTGGTAACACTGCTGCTTGGCCTTTTGATACAAATATTTCAGTCTGGGGCTCTATATGTACTTGCATTTCTTCCCCTAAGCGCGGAAATAGCATCACCTTTTAAAGGGACCATGCAATCTTTTTCCTGAGCATTTTACAACTTTACAAACTCTAATCTACAATTACTCTACCTAATTCAGCACTGCATAATATTGAAGGCTATGGGCAAGTGCTGGTAAGTGGGATTAAGTGGGATATTAGGTGTTTCCTGCATGTTGATGCAGACTCAATGGACTAAAGGAACATAACTGCACTGTATGATTCCGTGAAATTGACATTCCCTCTGTGTCAGAGGATTTCAAAAGGGTCTACTCTCACCTACCTGCTGCTTCTGATAGTTAGAAAGGAAAATCTCTGCTGCAGAATGGAGTGCAATGATTTAAAATCCTGCCAGGTGACTGGGGCTGAGTGGAGGGGGAGGCATGGAGACAAAATTTTTGTTCAATGTTCCTGTAATTTCTTCACTCCACGTGATAATTTCTCTAATCATTGCCTCTAAAGGAACAATGTTTCAGCTAGAAAAATCCCCTCTTCGTCCACTTGGGTGGCATGGTGGCACTGCTACCTCACAGTGCCAGGGACCTGGCTTCAACTCCTAGCTGGGGTCACTGTGTGTGTGGAGTCTGCATGTTCTCCCTGTGTCTGTGTGGGTTTCCTCCAGGTGCTCCAGTTTCCTCTCACAATCTAAAAGATGTGCTGGTTAGGCACATTGGCCATGCTAAATTCTCCCTCAGTGCACCTCAACAGGTGCTGGAGTGTGGTGACTAGGGGGTTATCACAATAACTTCATTGCAATACACAAGCCTATTTGTGACAAATAAATGAATGCAAAAGACACCTTTTTACTTCTGGCTGGTTTATCCTTATATTCATTTTTCCCCCTTTTTATGAACCAGGTTGATATTAGACATAGTGCCCACTAGACATGAACATCTCACCTAGAATTTAACTCTAGACATCTGATGTCCACTCACTAGGACTGTCTGGATTGGTGTCTGAACCCTGGACTTTCTGACATAAAAATGGGATGTCTGCCACTAAGCCAAAGACTTTCTTTGTAATCCTGGTGATACCAGGTTTTAAAACACTATTACTGCAATCTAAATATTTGTATAGCATCTATAGCACAGTAAAGTGTCCCAGAACCCTAAGAGATATTGGAATAGGTGGTGTAATGCTTGCTTAAACTGGTCAAATGTAAGGAGGGTCTGACAGGGAAGAGAGAGGTGAAGAGGTTTGTGGGCAGGTAGGGGGTGGGGAAGTGGGATGAGGTGGGGGGGTTGGGAGGGATGACTTCCTAAGAGTAAAGTAAAAAAAAATTCCCACAAAAGTGTGAAATCTTGAATGATCATTTCAGATTTTTCAGTGGCTAAAGATAGATGAGTTTTTGCTGATACAGTACTGTCATGCCTATATAATATTTAAACAGTCCAACTCACAAGAGTAGGCCAATTGGCATCAATAATTACAACCTACGTGAATTTAGCACATCTTAACTATGAAATTGTCTCAAAAGAGCTTTGCAAGGAGGGGTGTGAGGAAAGAAGAGAGAAAGAACTAATTTAGACATGCCAAGCCATGGCGTAGGAAATAGATATAAAGTAGTTTGTTCAAAAAGTAGGTTTTAATCAGATTTTTAAAGAAGCTGGGAGTTGTTTAAGGGAGGTATTTCCAAAAGGCATGATCACTATGGGCTGAGGTTAAGTCACTAATTGTGTTACAGAGGGAGGCAGTGAACATGAAGCCAGAGTTGAGGGAATGAAAGGTGTGTAAAGGTGAAAGGTTGAGAAGATTGTAAGTTTTGGGTGAGATGAGGCTGTGGAAAGACTACTTTTTATTTATCAATGAGTATCACTGGCAAGCCTAACATTTATTGGGAGGCGATGGCCTCGTGGTATTATCACTAGACTATTAATCCAGAAACTCAACTAATGTTCTGGGGACCCATGTTCAAAGCCCACCATGGCAGATAGTGGAATTTGAATTCAATAACAATATCTGGAATTAACAATCTACTGATGACTACAAAACCATTGTTGGTTATCAGAAAACTCATTTGGTTCACTAATGTTCTTTAGGGAAGCAAATCTACATTTCCTTACCTGAAATGTCTTACATATGACTCCAGACTACAGCAATGTGGTTGACTCTCAATTGTCCTCTGAAATGGCAAACTACTCATAGAGTCATAGAGGGTTTACAGCATGGAAACAGGCCCTTTGGCCCAACTTGTCCATGCCACCCTTTTTTTTAAACCCTAAACTAATCCCAATTGACTGCATTTGACCCATATCCCTCTATACCCATGTAACTATCTAAATGCTTTTTAAAAGATAAAATTGTACCTGACTCCAATACTACCCCTGGCAGCTTGTTCCAGACACTCACCACCCTCTGTGTAAAAAAATTGCCCCTCTGGACACTTTTGTATCTCTCCCCTCTCACCTTAAACCATGCTCTCTTGTTTCACACTCCCCTATCTTTAGGAAAAGATATTGACTATCTATCTTGTCTATGCCCTTCATTATCTTATAGACTTCTATAGGATCACCCTTCAGCCTCCTATGCTATAATAACGTAGAGAAAGAACACAAAATATTTTGAAATGATTTTAAACTTTGTGAAAGTTGAGCCTTAAACTCAATAATTTACTGAGAGAGACAGGGGAGGAAATTGCTGGGGCCTTGATAAATCTTTGTTTCCTCATTGGCTACAGGGGAGGTTCATAGGATTGGAGAATAGCCAATGTTGTTCCTTTGTTTAAGAAGGGTCGCAAGGATAATCCAGGTAATTAAAGGTCAGTCAATCTTATGTCAGTGGTAGGAAAATTATTGGAGAGGATTCTTCAAGACAGAATTTACTCCCACTTGGAAATAAGTGTACGTATTAGTGAGAGACAACATGGTTTTGTGAATGGGAAGTTGTGCCTCATTAACTTGATCGAGTTTTTCGAGGAAGAGACGAAGATGATTGATGAGGCAGCGGATGTTGTCTACGCAGACTTCAGTGAGGTCTGTGACAAGGTCCCTCATGGCAGACTGGTACAGAAGGTGAAGTCACACAGGATCAGAGGTGAGCTGGCAAAATGGATACAGAACTGACTTGGTTATAGAAAACTGAGGGTGGCATTTTCAAAAGGAAGGCTGTGACCAGCGGCGTTCCTCAGGGATCAATGCTGGAACCTTTGCTGTTTGTAATATATAGAACCCTAACATAGAGAACATAGAACCCTACAGTGCAGAAACAGGCCCTTCGGCCCATCGAGTCTGCACCTAACACAATCCCATCCCACCCAGACCCTATCCCCATATCCCTACACATTTTACCTGCTAATCCCTCTAACCTACACATCCCAGGATACTAAGGAGCAATTTTAGCATAGCCGCACATCTTTAGAACCTAACCCGCACATCTTTGGACTGTGGGAGGAAACCGGAGCACCCGGAGAAAACCCACACAGACACGAGGAGAATGTGCAAACTCCACACAGGCAGTGACCTGAGCCGGGAATCGAACCCAGGACCCTGGAGCTGTGAAGCAGCAGTGCTAACCACTGTGCTACCGTGCCGCCCTATATATATAAATGATCTGGAGGAAAATGTAACTGGCTTGATATGCAAGTTTGAAGACAACACAAAGATTGGTGGAATTGCAGATAGCAGTGAGGACCGTCGGAGGATATAGCAGGATTTAGATTGGCAGATGGAGTTTGACCCAGACAAACGTGAGGTAAGGCCTAATACAGATGGGAAATACACAATAAACAGCAGAACCTTAAGAGTATTGATAGTTCGCGGGATCTGGGTGTACAGCTACACAGGTCACTGTAAGTGGCAACACAGGTGGAGGAGATACTCAAGAAGCCATACAGCATGCTTTCCTTCATCAGCCAGGGCACTGAGTTTAAAAATTAATAAGTATTATTGCAGCTTTGCAGAACCTTGGATAGGCTGCATTTAGAATATAGTGTTCAATTCTGGTCACCAGACTACCAGGAGGATGTGGAGGCTTTAGAGAGGGTGCAGAAAAGATTTGCCAGGATGTTGCCTGGGGTGGAGGGCATTAGTTATGATGAGAGGTTGGAGAAACTTGGTTTGTTCTCACTGGAACAACAGCGGTTAAGGGGCTACCTGATAGAAGGCTACAAGATTATGAAGGCACGGGCAGAGTGGACAGTCAGAAGCTTTTTCCCAGAGTGGAAGAGTCAATTACTTGGAGATATAGGTTTAGGGCACGAGGGCCAAGGTTTAAAGGAGATGTACGAGGCAAGTTTTTTTACACAAGAGAGTGGAGCGTGCCTGGAACTCGCTGCTGGAGGTGGTAATGGAAGCAGGTACAATAGTGCCTTTTAAGGGGCGTCTGGACAAATGCATGAATAGGATGGGAACAGAAGAATGTGGTCCCTGGAAGGGTAGGGAGCTTTGGTTCGGATGGGCAGCATGGTCACTGCAGAGTTGGAGAGCCAATGGGCCTGTTCCTGTGCTGTAATTTTCTTTGTACTTTATTGCTTAATTGGTAGATTCCGTGACTCTGGGAGCTTTTCTTGGCTTGTGAGATGGTGTACCTGATGCATAATTGGAGATCATTCCCCAAACTGTTTTATCCTATGATCGGTTACTATGCATGCCTTAGATTGTAAAATAACTCATTCTACAGAATCTTAACAGCAGACATACACAATTCCTAGCCTCTGGCCTGTTCTTGTAACTACTGCGTTTATATGCCATGTTAAGTTTTAGCTCAAAGGTTATCCCTACATGTTGATTCTGAGTTTCAGTGATGTGGTAATGTCATTGAATGTCAAGGGTCAAGCCTGAATGCTGCCTTTATCTCACAACATGCAGGCTCAGATTACTCAGTATCAGATAAGTTGCTGATGGCCTACAATGCCTTTTGAGCCATTAAGTTTGTTCTCACAGCGTCAGGGTCCCAGGTTCAATTCTGGCCTCTGCTCACTGTGTGGAAAGCTGGCACATTCTCCCCATGTCTGTGTGGGTTTCCTGCCACACTCCAAAAATATGAGAATGAGATTGATTGGCCATGGTAAGTTGACTCGAGTATCAGGGGATTTGTAGGATAAATATGTGGGGTTACAGGAGTGTGGGGTGGGATTGTGGTTGGTGCTGACTCAAAGGGCTGAATGGCCTTCTGCGCTGTAAGGATTCTGTAATTCTGACTCTATTCCATTTAGCACCGTGACACCACATTGAGAACACTCTTCACTGTGTCAAAATAGGGTTATATCTCCACATGATTCATGGTCATCCTAATACTATCATGGAGAGATGCATCTACAGTAGATAGACAGTGAGGACAAGGTTAAGTTAGTTTTTGGTTTTCTCCTCTTGCCTCAGGCCCGGTCTAACAGATATGTCCTTCAAGAATTGGCAGAGGGTGGTTTATCAAACTGGAGGCCTGTGACCAGCTGTGTGCCTCAGGGATCAGTGCTGGGTCCACTGTTATTTATATTAATGATTTGGATGAGAATATGGGAGGTATGGTAAATAAGTTTGCAGATGACACAAGATTGATGGCACAGTAGACAGTGAAGAAAGTTATCTCCAATTGCAACGGGATCTTGATCAATTAGGCCAATGGGCTGATGAATGGCAGATGGAGTTTAATTTTGACAAATGCAAAGTGATGCATTTTGGTAGATTGAGGGCAGGGCTCACTCAGTTAGTGGTAAGACACTGGGGAGAGTTATAGAATAAAGAGATCTAGGAGCTCTTTGAAAGTGGATAGAGTGGTGAAGAAGGCATTCAGCATGCTTGGTTTCATCGATCAAAACACTGAATACAGGAGTTAGGATGTCTTGTTGAAGACATTGGTAAGGCCACACTTGGAATAGTGTGTGCAATTCTGGTCACCCTATTATAGAAAGACAATGGGTATGTTGGGTAGAGGGATATGGGCCAAATATGGCAATTGGGATTAGCTTAGGGCTTTTAAAAAAAGGGCAGCATGGGCAAGTTGGGTCAAAGAGCCTGTTTCCTTCCTCTATGACCTTGCCAGTCTTGGTGATGAAGTCCCACATCAAACATATTGTGCTCTTACTCATCTCAGTGGTGTTTAATATGGAAGAGTAACAATTCATCAGCTGTGGGTAAACGTTGGGTGACAACCAGGGGTTTCCTTACCCATGTTAAACCTGTCACAGAACATCATGGTGACCTGCTCCTCAGAGTTGCACCAATCTAACACAATCTGGCTCTATCCTATTAATGGGACATGAATGGTGATGGAAGAGTATGGGGTTTGTAAAGTATGATTGTGTGATGGTGCTCGAGCTGTCTCCTGAATGGAGACAGCACCATCTTAATTCTAACCACAGTCATGTGAAGATGTGTCCTAATTTTAAGGTTCTGCTGGCTTGTTCTGGATTCTCAATGTGAGGAAAAAATTTCTGTTTACCCTATCAAACGCTCTAATTATTTGAAACATCAGTGAGACTCCATGTTACCATCATGTCTTGTGGAAAATGCCTGATATGCCATGGGTGATTTCCTGCTGACTCCCAATTTCTCCCCTCCCCGCCCCAATTAACAGAACAGAAAGAAGACAACAGGAGGCAAATTTCCAATGTTCAGTTTTCTAATTTTTAATGGTTGGTCAGGAGCCCAGAAACAAGTTCAATTGGTTTCCCTAAAGGCTCCAGAATCAACATGTGTATATATTCCAAAAACATCACAAAGTCCAGAGATTCTGATGTACATCAAGTTTTCCAAAATAAAATACAAAAAGTTGCTGGAAATCTGCAAGAAAAAACAAAGTGCTAGGAAACATTCAGGAAGTACAGTCACCGACCTAGAACTTTAACTCTTCCTTGCTCTCTGTGCTAATTAACCTGTTGAGCGTTTCTAGCATTTCCTGTTTTAATTTCAGAAGTATGCTGGTGGCCTTTAGCCATTAATTTGTAAGAAAAGTTCAATCAAGGGTGAAGTAAAGTTTATGTTTACTTAAAGACGTTTACTTAAAGGGGGCCACCACCAGTATAGAAAACGATTGTAAACAGAAAGGAACATTTAAAAACTGAACGGAAACAGTTTGTTTTCTTTGCATTGTAACACTATTTACAGAAATGTTGCATCCAGAGCAAGCCTTTCACCCCAAGTTGCAATACCTGGCTTTGATCGTCTCACATCTCACTAGAAATGAGTTTGTGTTAAAATCGCAACCAGCCCCAGAGACAAAAAGCCAACCTTCTTCAGAATTGTGCACAGGCATTAACTGGATTTGAGACACGAGATCAGCAGAATAATCCACAAAGATTGCACCTAACTTTATTGTATGCTATTTCAGGTATTATACCAATTACAAAAGTCTCTTTTTCAGTGCTCATCATCAATATTTACAGTACATCCTGGAAGCACGTTCCAATAACACAGATACTAAATGTAAAACTGATATAAAGCAAGTTGGTCCATGAATGGACGAACCAAGTTATCAGTAGCAAAGTAGAAAACCAGCCCAAATGTAATAGAGATTGGAAGTGCTGGTAAAGCCTTCTTAAAGATGGCAAGCAGCAGGAGAGTAAGGCACAAACCCTGAAACACAAAGAGGAGGTACATTACTAATCAGGAACATTTTATCCAAAGTCTCTCCCCAAAAATATAACAAAGGAGGACAAGACATTCTAGTTTATACAGATAAAAAAACATTAAAATTCCACATCTTGGTTGGTTGAAGTAGAGTGTAGAAACCAACCAACCAACCACACGCACAAGGCCAGTGAGGGTATGGAAGATTGAAAGAGAGAGACAGACAGACATGAATGAGAAAATTTAAGAGTAAGCAAGAACACAGGGAGAGGGGAGGAGAGCGAGAGAGTCGGGAGGGGGGGGGGAAGAGGAGAGAGAGAATCGGGTGGGGGAAAGAGAGAGAGAGAGAGAGAGAGTCGGGGGGGGGGGAAGAGAGAGAGAGAGAAAGAAAGT
Organism: Prionace glauca; assembly: GCA_037974335.1. Taxonomy (NCBI): domain Eukaryota; kingdom Metazoa; phylum Chordata; class Chondrichthyes; order Carcharhiniformes; family Carcharhinidae; genus Prionace; species Prionace glauca. Next base: position 63,481,891 of record CM075735.1, on the reverse strand, counting down.
CGAGGGAGGGAGAGGGAGAGAGAGTTGGGGGGGGAGAGGGAGAGAGGGAGGGGGGGGGTGGAGAGGGAGAGAGAGAGTCGGGGGGGAGAGAGAGAGAGAGTCGGGGGGGAGAGGGGGAGAGAGAGAGAGAGAGAGAGAGAGAGTCGGGGGGGAGAGAGAGAGAGAGAGAGAGAGTCGGGGGGGGAGAGAGAGAGAGAGAGAGAGTCGGGGGGGAAGAGAGAGAGAGAGTCGGGGGGGAAGAGAGAGAGAGAGTCGGGGGGGGAAGAGAGAGAGAGAGAGTCGGGGGGGAAGAGAGAGAGAGAGAGTCGGGGGGGAAGAGAGAGAGAGAGAGTCGGGGGGAAGAGATCACGTGCTCACTGTGTGGGAAGAGAGAGAGAGAGAGTCGGGGGGAGAGAGAGAGAGAGAGTCGGGGGGGAAGAGAGAGAGAGAGAGTCGGGGGGGAAGAGAGAGAGAGAGTCGGGGGGGAGAGGGGGAGAGAGAGAGAGAGAGAGAGAGAGTCGGGGGGAGAGAGAGAGAGAGAGAGAGAGTCGGAGGGGAGAGAGAGAGAGAGAGAGTCGGGGGGGGAAGGGAGAGAGAGAGAGAGAGAGAGTCGGGGGGGGAGAGGGAGAGAGATAGTCTGGGGGGAGAGGGAGAGAGAGAGTCTGGGGGGAGAGGGAGAGAGAGAGTCTGGGGGGAGAGGGAGAGAGAGAGTCGGGGGGGGAGAGGGAGAGAGAGAGTCGGGGGGGGAGAGGGAGAGAGAGAGTCGGGGGGGGAGAGGGAGAGAGAGAGTCGGGGGGGAGAGGGAGAGAGAGAGTCGGGGGGGAGAGGGAGAGAGAGAGTCGGGGAGGGGCGAGGGAGAGAGAGTCGGGGGGGGGGGAGGAGAGAGAGAGTCGGGGGGGGGAGAGAGAGAGAGTCATAAGAACATAAGAAATAGGAGCAGGAGTAGGCCATCTAGCCCTTCGAGCCTGCCCCGCCATTCAATAAGATCATGGCTGATCTGTCGTGGCTCAGTTCCACATTCCCGCCCTCTCCCCATAACCCTTAATCCCTTCTCTTATCAAAAACCCATCAACCCGCTTCTTAAAAATATTTAGTGAAGCAGCCTCCATCACTTCAACGGGCAGAGAATTCCAGAGATTCACCACCCTTTGAGTGAAGAAGTTCCTCCTCATCTCTGTTCTAAACCGCCCCCCCACTTTTATCTTGAGGCTGTGCCCCCTAGTCCAACTGTCTTTTTTGAGCGGGAAGAGTCTCTCCACCTCTATCCTATCCATCCCATTCATCATCTTATACGTCTCAATGAGATCTCCCCTCATTCTTCTAAACTCTAACGAGTACAAGCCTAGTTTATTCAGCCTCTCCTCATAGCTCAATCCCTCAACTCCGGTTTCAGCCTAGTAAACCTCCTCTGCACTCCCTCCAGGGCCAAAATATTGGGCGCAGGTGCGGCGCCCAAAACTGCACACAGTACTCCAGCTGCAGCCTCACCAATGTCCTATACAGCTGCAGCAAAACCTCCCTACTTTTATATTCAATCCCCCTCGCTATGAAGGCCAGCATCCCATTCGCCTTCCTGACCACCTGCTGCACCTGCAAGCTGGGTTTTTGCGACTCATGCACAAGGACTCCGAGGTCCCTCTGCACCGTCGCCTGCTGCAGTTTTTCGCCACGTAAGTAATAGTCCTTCCTACCATTCTTCCTGCCAAAGTGGACCACCTCACACTTGCCAACATTAAATTCCATTTGCCATTTCCTGGCCCATTCGCCCAGCCTATCTCGATCCTTCTGCAGACTCTCCACACCCTCCGCACAATTTGCCTTTCCCCCAATCTTGGTGTCATCAGCAAATTTCGACACCCTGCACTCGGTTCCTCCTCCAGATCATCTATATAAATGGTAAATAGCTGAGGCCCCAGCACCGACCCCTCTCCTCCCTGGGGCACCCCACTAGTCACCAACCGCCATCCGAATAGCACCCATTGACCCCCACTCTCTGCCTCCTATTTGACAACCAATCCTCTATCCAAGCTAACACCCTACCCCAACTCCATGTCCCCTGACCTTCTGCAATATCCTCTTGTGAGGTACCTTGTCAAACGCCTTCTGAAAATCCAGAAAGACCACATCCACCGGCTCTCCTCTATCCACTGCCCTAGACACATCCTCATAGAACTCCAGTAAATTTGTCAGACACGACTTCCCTTTAATGAAACCGTGTTGCGTCCGCCCTATCAAGCAATTCCCCTCAAGATGCCTCGCTATTTCCTCCTTAATGACGGATTCTAACATTTTACCTACCACAGATGTTAAACTAACCGGCCTATAATTCCCCGCCTTTTGCCTGGCACCCTTCTTAAACAACGGCGTAACATTAGCCGTTTTCCAATCTTCCGGCACTTCCCCGGAATCCAGCGACGCCTGGAAAATAACTACCATTATAGCATCCACTATAACCTCCGCCATCTCTTTCAGAACCCTTGGATGCATTCCATCCGGTCCTGGGGACTTGTCCACAATCAGCCCCTCCAGTCTGTCGAGCACCACCTCTCTAGTAACAGTAATGTCATTAAGACCCTCCATTCCTACCACCTTTCCATCGCTAACACCCAGCAAATTATTCACGTCCTCCTCCATGAAGACAGAAACAAAAAAGTTATTCAAGACCTTAGCCATATCCCCATCCCCTACCACTAGCTCCCCTTTCTCATCCTCTAAAGGACCAAAGGACCTAGCCAGCCTCTTCCTTTTTATATATTATAAAAACTCTTGCTATCCTTTTTTATATTAAGTGCTAGCCCAGCCTCATAGCTTCTCCTACCCTCCTTTATCAACTTCTTTGTCAATTTTTGTTGACATTTAAACCTTTCCCAATCCTCTTCTCGTCCACTGCACTGAGCTACTCTAAATTCCTCTTTTAATTTAAGAGAGAGAGAGTCGGGGGTGGGGGAGAGAGAGAGTCGGGGGTGGGGGAGAGAGAGAGTCGGGGGTGGGGGAGAGAGAGAGTCGGGGGGTGGGGAGAGAGAGAGTCGGGGGTGGGGGAGAGAGAGAGTCGGGGGTGGGGGAGAGAGAGAGTCGGGGGTGGGGGAGAGAGAGAGTCGGGGGTGGGGGAGAGAGAGAGTCGGGGGTGGGGGAGGAGAGAGAGTCGGGGGTGGGGGAGAGAGAGAGTCGGGGGTGGGGGAGAGAGAGAGTCGGGGGTGGGGGAGAGAGAGAGTCGGGGGTGGGGGAGAGAGAGAGTCGGGGGTGGGGGGAGAGAGAGAGTCGGGGGTGGGGGAGAGAGAGAGTCGGGGGTGGGGGAGAGAGAGAGTCGGGGGTGGGGGAGAGAGAGAGTCGGGGGTGGGGGAGAGAGAGAGTCGGGGGTGGGGGAGAGAGAGAGTCCGGGGGTGGGGGAGAGAGAGAGTCGGGGGTGGGGGAGAGAGAGAGTCGGGGGTGGGGGAGAGAGAGAGTCGGGGGTGGGGGAGAGAGAGAGTCGGGGGTGGGGGAGAGAGAGAGTCGGGGGTGGGGGAGAGAGAGAGTCGGGGGTGGGGGAGAGAGAGAGTCGGGGGTGGGGGAGAGAGAGAGTCGGGGGTGGGGGGAGAGAGAGAGTCGGGGGTGGGGGAGAGAGAGAGTCGGGGGTGGGGGAGAGAGAGAGTCGGGGGTGGGGGAGAGAGAGAGTCGGGGGTGGGGGAGAGAGAGAGTCGGGGGTGGGGGAGAGAGAGAGTCGGGGGTGGGGGGAGAGAGAGAGTCGGGGGTGGGGGAGAGAGAGAGTCGGGGGTGGGGGAGAGAGAGAGTCGGGGGTGGGGGAGAGAGAGAGTCGGGGGTGGGGGGGAGAGAGAGTCGGGGGTGGGGGGGAGAGAGAGTCGGGGTGGGGGGGAGAGAGAGTCGGGGTGGGGGGGAGAGAGAGTCGGGGTGGGGGGGAGAGAGAGTCGGGGTGGGGGGGAGAGAGAGTCGGGGTGGGGGGAGAGAGAGTCGGGGTGGGGGGGAGAGAGAGTCGGGGTGGGGGGGAGAGAGAGTCGGGGTGGGGGGGAGAGAGAGTCGGGTGGGGGGGAGAGAGAGTCGGGGTGGGGGGGAGAGAGAGTCGGGGTGGGGGGGAGAGAGAGTCGGGGTGGGGGGGAGAGAGAGTCGGGGGTGGGGGGAGAGAGAGTCGGGTGGGGGGGAGAGAGAGTCGGGGGTGGGGGGGAGAGAGAGTCGGGGGTGGGGGGGAGAGAGAGTCGGGGGTGGGGGGGAGAGAGAGTCGGGGGTGGGGTGGAGAGAGAGTCGGGGGTGGGGTGGAGAGAGAGTCGGGGGTGGGGGGGGAGAGAGAGTCGGGGGTGGGGGGGAGAGAGAGTCGGGGGTGGGGGGGGAGAGAGAGTCGGGGGGTGGGGGGGAGAGAGAGTCGGGGGTGGGGGGGGAGAGAGAGTCGGGGGTGGGGGGGGGAGAGAGAGTCGGGGGTGGGGGGGAGAGAGAGTCGGGGGTGGGGGGGAGAGAGAGTCGGGGGTGGGGGGGGAGAGAGAGTCGGGGGTGGGGGGGAGAGAGAGTCGGGGGTGGGGGGGAGAGAGAGTCGGGGGTGGGGGGGGAGAGAGAGTCGGGGGTGGGGGGGGGAGAGAGAGTCGGGGGTGGGGGGGAGAGAGAGTCGGGGTGGGGGGGAGAGAGAGAGAGTCGGGGGTGGGGGGGAGAGAGAGAGAGTCGGGGTGGGGGAGAGAGAGAGTCGGGGGTGGGGGAGAGAGAGAGAGAGTCGGGGGTGGGGGAGAGAGAGAGAGTCGGGGGGGAGAGAGAGTCGGGGGAGGAGAGAGAGAGTCGGGTGGAGGGAGAGAGAGAGAGAGTTGGGGGGGAGGAGGGAGAGAGTTGGGGGCGGAGGAGAGAGAGAGAGTCGGGGGGGAGAGAGAGAGAGAGAGAGTTGGGGGGGTGGGGAGAGGGGCTGCCCTTCTGGTGAAAGAGAGGGAGAGGGAGAGATAGACCCTAGGGGTGGGTGTGACAGGGCGCACCTGGCAAGGAGAGAGAGAGAGAGAGAGAGAGAAAACGGGGGGGGGGGGAGATGGGGGAGGCGGGGGGAGAAAGGGTGGCCCAACACCTATTCCCCCCAGGGTGAGGACAGGAGGACCACTCCACTCCGCGCGACAATGTGCACCCCTGCTCCTGGGTGATGACCCGAGGGGGATCCCCCCCGCAAGAATCAGAGGGGGGCCTCCCACATGAATAGGAGGGGAACCCCTGCGAGAAAGAGTTTCACAGGTTAGGTGGATTAGCCATGCTAAATTGCCTCTTTATTTGCCAAGATGTGTAGGTTAGGCACAGTAGCCATGATAAATGTGCGGAGATGGGGCAGCGGGGCTGGGTAAGACACAGTTGTGTCGAATCGACAAGCCAAATGGCCTCCTGTTGCACTGTAGAGATTCTATGATCATTCAGCCCATGGGCTTGTTCCACCATTCGATTAAATTGATGGCTGAGCCACTCCTGCCTTATCCATGATGTTTCATATCCTTATCCAATGATAAACCAATGACACTTACGAAAACTCCAATTGATCCCCCAGAATCTACTCTGGGGGGGTAAAAAAAAGACTGCTCCAGATTTCCACTAACCTACAGGGAAAAGTATTTCCTGATTTCATTCATGAATGGCCCAACTTTTATTTTAAGTTTGCACCTCTGCCCTAAATTAAAAGTAATTTCTCTGTATTCATGCTTACAATATTTGAACACCTTTATTGATAAGGGATGATAAGGGTGGCGGTGTGGACTCGTTGGGCCAAAGGGCCTGTTTCCCGGGCTGTTTTTGTTCTTCTTTAAAATCATTCATTTATTTAAACTCAAGGGAATGCAAGTCTGGTTTCTGCAACCTGCCCTAATGATTTCACGCTCTTTCTCATAGCATTACTTTGGAGAATTGACATTCTATTGCCTACTAAGTCAGTAAAAACTATTTATGTTCTTCCGCACCTCTCAGTAATATATCAAACAGGCTATATCACCCAGCAAGTCCATGGTGCTGATGCTCCAACCTTTATTTTAACTCTTATCAACATATCCTTCTATTTATTCCTGCTTCATGTATTTATCTAGTTTCCACTCAAATGATTTATGCTATTTACCTCAACTGTTTCTTGAGAGAGATCAAAACAGTGAATGTTTCAGTAAATCTGTTATTACCCAAGTGTGAGGACTTATCTTCTTCGACATTCTCACCACTCTGGGTAAAAAAAGTTTCTCTTGAATTTGTTAGTCATCTTAAATTTATGGGCCCTAGTTTCAGACTCACAGATTTAGATTTAGTTTAGGTCTACCCTCATATAAAGTTCATAATTATCCAATAGGTCAGCCTTCTCTCTACATCATTAAGTAACACTCTGTTTCTGTTAAAAACCAGGAGGACCACAGATCTACCTGCTTAATCAAAGAACATAACCCTCTCACAGCCTCATTCGAACAGAAATACCTAAATACACCTGCTGTTCACTGCACCAATGTTACAATTGTGTTGCAGAGTAAGCTTCTTAAATACAGGCTGTTTAACGGTTCTGTTAGAATGTCACAAAACTCACTCTACACAGCAGGGAGTAGACTGCAATCAGCTCACTAATCTGGCTCACCCAAAGTCTATTGTGATTAATTGGGAGGTTTAATTTAGTTTATTAGCATGGAAGTATATGCCCATTGATGTTTCAGCACTGCACCTCAAAGATTTAACTTTCACTATTTATTAAAATTCTGGGGCACTGACTTCAGAGCAACATAATCAGTTGTGTACATATTATGGGAAACTCCTGATGTATACTCACAATTAATATTGCTACAAAGCAGGCTAGAGTTGTATTCCAGTCTCCACTTGCTGCTGCAGATGCTTTTCCAACAAGAACACTGTAGAATATGAAGTCACCTAAACCAAGTTTCACACCCCCTAAAAGAAAAGCAAGAGAATCTGACAATGATGAATAAAATTTGAAAGAGATTACAAGGGGAAGGGATGAGAGAATCAAAAATAACTTCAATGGTCCTGCACAAAGGTTTTCTTTAAAAAAAAATACTTCTAGCTATGAACGCAGTTTATAAACAGAAGGCCTAATCAGTCCAGTGCAATATTGCTAATGAACAGGAATCACAGGATTATTGAACCACACAACCTAAATATGTTAGGATTCCTGCTCTTATCTTCCTGATTATCTACTAACAATCTAGGCATTGGTGTACAGGGCACAATTTCAAAATTTGCAAATGATACAGAGCTTACAAAGATTGTGAACTGAGGAGGCTAATGATAAAAGTCAAAACGGCAGATAAGCTGGTGGGATGATCAGACAAGTGACAGATGAAACTTAATGCAGAGAAATATGAAATGACTTATTTTATTATAAAGAACATGGGGAGACGATATAAAAGGTAAAACTCTAAAAGATGTGCTAGAGCAGAGGGACTTGGGTATATATGTGACTCAGTATGTAGATAGGCCAACTAGAGGTGAGGCTATATTGGATTTGGTGCTGGGTAATGAGCCAGACCAGGTGCTAGACTTGGAAGCTGGTGTGCATTTCGGTGATAGTGACCACAATTCGGTTACGTTCACCTTAGTGATGGAAAGGGATAGGCATGAACCTCGGGTCAGTAGTTTTAGCTGGGGGAAGGGTAATTATGAGGCTATTAGGAGAGAATTGGGAAGCATAGGTTGGACTAGGAGATTACAGGGACTGGAAACGTCCGAAATGTGGAATTTTTTCAAGGAGCAGCTACTGCGGGTCTGTGATAGGTATGTCCCTGTCAGGCAAGGAGGATTTGGTAGGGCTAGGGAACCGTGGTGTACTAAAAAAGTTGATTCGTTGGTTAGGAAGAAAAAGGAGGCTTATGTTCGGATGAGGCTTGAGGGCTCAGGTAGTGCATTAGAAAGCTTTAGATTGGCTACGAGGGAGTTGAAGTGGCTACGAGGGAGTTAAGAAGGGCTAAAAGAGGACATGAGATGACTTTGGCTGATAGGATTAAGGAGAATCCTAAGGCGTTCTATAGGTATGTCAAGAACAGAAGGTTGGTTAGGGCAAGATTAGGGCCAGTTACAGACAGTAGAGGGAAGTTGTGTGTGGAACTGGAAGAGATTGGAGAGGCATTGAACCAATATTTCTCTTCGGTGTTCACGCAGGGGGACATGAATGTAGCTGAGGGGGACACTGGGGTGCAGGGGTGTAAAATAGAAAGTATTGCAGTTGATACCGAGGATGTGCTGGGTATTCTAGAGGGCTTGAAAATAGATAAGTCCTCTGGTCCGGACGGGATTTATCCTAGGATTCTCTGGGAGGCTAGAGAGGTGATTGCAGAGCCTCTGGCTCTGATCTTCAGGTCATCGTTGGTCTCTGGTATAGTACCGGAAGATTGGAGGACAGCGAATGTTGTCCCATTGTTTAAGAAGGGGAACAGAGACTTTGCTGGGAATTATAGACTGGTGAGTCTTGTTGTGGGCAAGGTTTTAGAAAGAATTATTAGGGATAGGATTTATAGTTATTTGGAGAGTAATGAATTGATTAGAGACAGTCAGCATGGTTTTGTAGCAGGTAGCTCGTGCCTTGCTAAGCTTATTGAGTTCTTTGAGAATGTGACCAAAGAGGTGGATAGGGGTAAGGCAGTTGACATAGTATATATGGATTTTAGTAAGGCGTTTGATAAGGTTCTCCATGGTAGGCTTCTGCAGAAAATGCAGATGTATGGGATTGGGGGTAATCTAGGTACTTGGATCAGGAATTGGCTAGCAGATAGGAGACAGAGGGTGGTGGTTGATGGTGAATATTCGTCATGGAGTTCGGTTACGAGTGGTGTGCCTCAGGGATCTGTTTTGGGGCCACTCCTGTTTGTAATTTTTATTAATGATCTGGATGAGGGTCTAGTTGGGTGGATTAGTAAGTTTGCTGATGACACCAAAGTCGGAGGTGTGGTAGATTGTGAGGAAGGGTGTCATAGTTTGCAGGGTGACCTAGACAGGTTGCAGAGCTGGGCCGCGAGGTGGCGGATGGAGTTTAATGCAGAGAAGTGTGAGGTAATTCATTTCGCTAGGAGTAACAGATGTGTTGAGTATAGAGCTAACGGGAGGACTTTGAATAGTGTGGAGGAGCAGAGGGATCTAGGTGTATGTGTACATAGATCCCTGAAAGTTGGGAATCAAGTAGATAAGGTTGTTAAGAAGGCATACGGTGTCTTGGTGTTTATTGGTAGGGGGATTGAATTTAGGAGTCGCAGCGTCATGTTGCAACTGAACACAACTCTGGTGCGGCCGCACTTGGAGTACTGTGTGCAGTTCTGGTCCCCACATTACAGGAAGGATGTGGAGGCTTTGGAGAGGGTGCAGAGGAGGTTTACAAGGATGTTGCCTGGTATGGAGGGGAGGTCCTATGAGGAGAGACTGAGGGATTTGGGGTTGTTTTCGCTGGAAAGAAGGAGTCTAAGAGGGGATCTTATTGAAACATATAAGATGATTAGAGGTTTAGATAGGGTGGATAGTGATAGCCTTTTTCCTCGGATGGAGAAAGCTAGCACGAGGGGGCATGGCTTTAAATTAAGGGGGGGTAGTTATAGGACGGATGTCAGGGGTAGGTTCTTTACCCAGAGGGTGGTGAGGGATTGGAATGCCCTGCCTGCTGCGGCTGTAAATGCGCCTAGTTTGGGGGCGTTTAAGAGATCTGTGGATAGGTTTATGGACGCAAAGGGATTGGTTTACATTAGTGGGTCAGTATTTCTTTTTAAAAAAACTGGTCGGCGCAACATCGTGGGCCAAAGGGCCTGTTCTGCACTGTAATGTTCTATGTTCTATTATCAATAGGGGAATATAGAGTGCAAAAGCAAAGAAATTACAGTAAATCTGTCTAAAACAGGTTTCCAGAGATGCATTACGTAGATGGATTGGAGAAGCTGGGACTGTTTTCCTTTGAGAAGAAATTTGATTAGAAGTATTCAAAATCATGAGGGGTCTGGACAGAGTAGAAAAGGATATCTATCGATCCTTTTGGTGGAAGAATAGAGGATGAAAGGGGGTTGAGGTGTAAGGGACTAAATGCAACCCTAACAACCTATTCCTCTTAATGGTATGGTCACTTACTTTCCTCTGGATCTTCAATCATCATTGGAGGGCTTGGCAGAGACTGCACAGCTGCCCGACTCTCCTGGGTTGACTCTATTGGACCCAACCTGGCATCTCTGCTGTTTGTCCATTCCTGGGTGAATCCACCATCATCTGCATGTGTCAAATCATCATCTACCCGGGTCTCACCATCATCTGTACGCGTTTGATTTCGGACATGGTCTATAGAAATTAACAGAGAAGCCACATTACTAACACAGATAGCTACTGTTTCCACCAAGGCAAACTGAAGGTCTGATATACAAGTACAAACTCAACAGTTAAAGACTCAGATAGCTTGTCTCAGGTCAACAACATATTGCAAAAAGGCAATAAAAAAAAATCACAGGCCAACTACATCCAATCATACAAACTGATGCATTTTGGAATGCACTTCCAACACTGGTGGAGGTAGATTCAAAACTAACTATTAAAAGAGTTAAATATTTGAAAAGAAAAGGTTTGCACAGTGATGAGGAAAGAACAGGGGAATAGAACAGTTCTTTCAAAGAGTCAGTACGGTCATGAGGAACTGTGACCCTTTGTGTTGTCATTTCCATGATTTTCTCTCTTACCCTGTTCATCTAATATTGTACTGGGAGATAAAAATAGTCAGAGTGGAAAAACTTTAAAGAATTAAGAAAAATCTTCAGGGAAATTCCTCTCTGGCTTGAAGATCGAGGCAACGATGACTCCATTTGTCTCAATACAATCACCACTACAATTATACCCTGACCATTCATGCTTTATTGCGTCAAAAATAAAAGTAACTTTTTTTTCCCTGAAATAATAACAAAGAACTCTGGATTTGGTACTATTCTGAGCCTTAACAGCAAGAAACTTAAAGCGACTCCAGGCATTGCACACTTAGCTTAAGAAACATGTAAATGTACCAGGCCAAAATTCAATGCACATGTGGAGCATAGCTTATATTGACAGTTCACCCAATATCCCTATACTTAAATGAGCTACACTAGCTTCTAGTCTAGCAACAGATTTAAAAGCCTCACTATTGCAAAGCCCTTGAGGTCCTGCCCCTTCCTATCTGTGGAACCTTCTACAGCTACCCTACCGGGTCCTCCCCAAATTTTGACGTCTCCAATATCCTCCATTTTCCTTCACTGTGAGATTGAAAGACATGTTTAGAGTTTCAGAGGACTTAAAAACTTTGGAATAACCTCTAAAAACATCTTTGCTTCTCCCTTTTGGTTTAAAACACTCAACAAAACATACTTCTTTGACCAAGCTTTCATCCTAGTAACTCACATAAGCATTTCAATTTGTCTACCAACACTTTTGTAAGACTCCTTGAGATGTTTTAAAAGTGTTACAAAAACGCAGGTTGAAGACCATTTTTCCCTCGCCCACAAGGTGAGACAGGTAACCAAACTTGCATTGCCATTTCAAGGACAAAATACATGCTTCAAGCATGTTTGTTAGTGATCTTAGCAAAGATCAGATGGGACACTTGAAAATATTGCTTCTCAATAAATGTTTTTTTAAAAAAAAATAAGTTAAATATACTGTAGAAAACAATCAGTTGTAGCAAGCGGAATAGGCACCAGCGAAGGAAGCTTTTTTTCTTCATATATTCGTGCATCTTGCAGCATCCTGTGGAGAGCCTGGTGGCCAACATATAGGATTTTTTTTGTAGTACATTTCCAATCTAGAATGTCATCACTGAATTTGTGGCAAAATTCTTGACAAACATCTGTTTTTGAATAGCTACATCATAAACACATAAACGCATAGTCAAAGCAGATTACATTTATACAAAGGCGTGTGATGCAGCAACAATCCTATGCCACTTCACAAAAGCATAATTGAACAGAGTCCTTTATAAAGCCCCATAAACGGATATTAAGACAAGGGACCAAAGGTTTAGCCAAAGCAGTAGGTTTTGAAGAGTGTCTTAAAGAGAGGGAGAGCACAGACAGGTTTAATGAAGCCATTCTGGAGCTCAGCGATTGGACAGCTAAAAATGGCCACCAATTAAAGACTGCTGAAAATTGGAGCAAGAGGTTCCAATTGGAGAACAGAGAAGAGCCAAATCTTGCGTTTAAACCATACTGCACTCTGGTCAGACTCTATCCAATACCACCAAGCTAGCATAGAAGAGAATCACGAGACTATTCCTTAGCATCACACAATTCATGATGAGGTATCACAACACCAAGTTACAGTCCAACAGGTTTATTTGATTTCACAAGCTTTTGGAGTACTGCTCTTTCATCAGGTGACCTCTCATCTTGTCCACCCTTGTCCAACACTGGCAGTTCCACATCATGGACACAATTAATGCAGTCAGAATGCAGAAAAAGGCTTCATGTGGCCTTAATACACAGAAACATAGAACAGTACAACACACTTCAGGCCCTTCGGCCCTCAATGTTGTGCCTTACTATGTCCAAACCCAATATCAAGCTATCCCACTCCCTATCATTCTGGTGTGCTCCTTGTGCCTATCCAATAACTGCTTGAAAGATCCTAAAGTGTCTGATTCCACTGTCAGAGCAGGCAGTGCATTCCACACCCCAACCACTCTGAGGAAAGAATCTACCTCAGACATCCCTCCTATATCCCTCACCATGAACCTTAAAGTTATTAACAGCTACATCCACCCGAGGAAACAATCTCTGCACGTCCACTCTATCTATCCCCCTCTTATAAACCTCTATTAAGTCGCCTCTCATCCTCCTCGGCTCTACACAGAAAAGCTCCAGCTTCCTCAAACCTTTCCTCATAAGACCTACCCTCCAAACCAGGCAGCATCCTGGTAAATCTCTTCTGCACTCTCTCCAATACTTCCATATCCTTCTTATAGTGAGGTGACCAGATGCAGTCTCACCAAGGTCTGGTATAGTCGCAGCATAACCCCACGGCTCTTAAACTCCAACCCCCTGTTAATAAACACTAACACACTATAAGCCTTCTTCACAGCTCTATCCACTTGAGTGGCAACCTTCAGAGATCTGTGGATATGAATCCCAAGATCTCTCTGTTCATCCACATTCCTCAGAACCGTGCCATTTGTGAGAAACACAGCTCACAGTTAAACAATTTAGTCAAGTCAAGTTCTGAAGGAGCAAGATTTTATTTGACGTTCTTGCAAGACCGGGTGTCTAGCAAAATAGGCATATCTTACATAAATTTGCAGCATATTTTATACTTTTTTTACAAGCATTGTAATGGCTTTGCAATGTGATGTTCTCCCCTAATTGGTGGTCCCTGTCCCATCTATGTGTTGTCATTCCCCTATTGGCTTGAGGTGTCATCCCCTCTACCCCCATCTAACAATGTCTCCTGTTATTACAAGAGTGCATTAGCAAACTCATCCACCTTATCCAACACTGTTACATGTCCAGTTCAGATTGGCGGTAATCAATCCTTTGCCAATGTAATCACTGCTGTCCCAACTATCTCAGTGACCTTTTCCCCTTTTATGCTTAGTTGTAGAAACAACACATCTTGCAGACCATTTGCTTTTTATAACGTGGGCCTCTTACATTCCTGCAGGATGTGGTGTATGCTTCACTGCACATCACATCTCTGATGTTATCTCTACATTACAGGCAGTCTTTTTATTATCCCTAATTATTGCTGTGTTAGCAGCATCGAACCTTATGTCCTATGTTTGTGACTAAACTCACAGTTGTTTCCATAAAGTGGGTTATCAATGTGCCTGACTATATCCAGTCTACTTAACTTTAAGCTATTTCTCTATGCTCTACAGATACATGTGTTAACAGCATCTTTACCTATTACTCACACATTGACCCTGTAAACCGCATTCAAGTTTGTCCTACCAAAATGAATCACCTCGCACTTATCAGGGTTAAACTCCATCTGCCACTTTTCTGTCCAGCTCTGCAGCCTACAAGAGCCCCCCACCTCATCCACTACTCCACCAATCTTGGTGTCATCAGCAAATTTACCAACCCACCCTTCAGCCCCCTCTTCCAAGTCATTGATAAAAATCACAAATAGCAAAGGACCCAGCACTGACCCCTGTGGTACACCGCTGGTAACAGGCCTCCAGTCTGAAAATTTCCCCTCCACCACCACCCTCTGGCTTCTATGAGACAGCCAGTTAACTATCCAGTCAGCCAAATTTCCTTCTATCCCACACCTCCTTACTTTCTTCATGAGCCTACCATGGGAAACTTTATCAAATGCCTTACTAAAATCCATGTATACGACATCAACTGCTCTACCTTCGTCTACACACTTAGTTATCTCCTCAAAGAATTCAATCAAATTTGAGAGGCAGGACTTACCCCTCACGAAACCGTGCTGACTATCCCTGATTAAACTGCACCTTTCCAAATGGTCATAAATCCTATCTCTCAGGACGCTTTCCATGAACTTACCAACCACCGAAGACGAACTGGCCTATAATTACCAGGGTCATTCCTATTTCCTTTCTTGAACAGAGGAACAACATTCGCCACTTTCCAGTCCTCTGGCACAATCCCCATGGACAGTGAGGACCCAAAGATCAAAGCTAAAGGCTCTGCAATCTCATCCCTTGCCTCCCAAAGTATCCTAGGATGTCTCCCATCAGGCACAGAGGGCTTATCAACCCTCAGGTTTTTCAAAATTGCTAATACATCTTCCCTCAGAACATCTACCTCTTCCATCCTATCAGCCTGTATCACACACACCCTCAAAAACATGGCCCTCTCCTTATTGAGCAAAACATGGCCCCTCTCCTTAGTGAGCACTGAAGAAAAGTATTCATTCAATGCCTCACCTATCTCTTCTGACTGCATGTACAAGTTCCCACTACTATCCTTGACTGGCCCTAACCTCACCCTGGTCATTCTTTTATTTCTCAATTATAAGGCAATTAATGCGACATTCTATAAGCTCACAAGATTCCTAGAGAAACCATAAGGGGATGAAAGAGGTGCTGTTCTGGTCTTTTACAAAACGGTGGTTTTATAGGAAAGTTCATGTTTGATAATTAATTTTAGTTTAATTATATCATGATCACGTAACCCAAGTATATCAATTAACCTGATATGATATTCTGCTCAACTGTGATCACATCATGCTAATCGTTGTCGATAGTTAAATTTTTAAGAATGCAATGCAGCACATGGCCCTAAAATGTGTACTTTACACAGGACAAGACTTACATAGCAATGCTGTAAAGCTCATCAAAATTGGATGAACCAAGGTGTGAAATCGTAATACTCCCAAACATTATCAGTTATATCTGAGTTAGAAAGTTCTATTTTACGAAGAAAACAGATGAGAGTTTTCAAACCTTCAGTCTGATGTCTCATTTTAATTTAGCCTTTTAACTTGTCGTGTCTTAAAAGAACAGTCACTACTTCAAAGTATACAACAGACCTATGAATCACTTTGGTTCTGTAACTCATAATTAAGTTCTGCGATCAGTTTTGCGGTTACACAGTTCTTGTGGCTTTTATTTCCTATGAACATGTATTATTTGACTGTATTGTGCTGCATCTTGTGTGTATCTTGCTACCTCAGTTGTAACACACAGTTGTCTTTACACACTGATGTTAGAGCAACTTTGTAATTTGGGTATTAATTTAAGCTGTGTATTCTATTTTTTAAGTAACTTGCTTCTGGCATCAGTAGTCACACGTTGAGGCTTGAACACCCCAGAACATCTCAGATGTATCATAGGCATTTTGGGGTGATGAACCCATAGCAATCAGGAGGTGACACCACACATCCTCTCATCACAAATAACCTCATTGCCTCATTATCTTAGTGGAAAGCCATAAGCTTAATTAAATAACAACAACACTCATGACTGGCATATAAAGGAATCAGAAAGGAATTAAACAGGAAGTGATATCATTATGATTGTCATCATGCTCAAGAGACAAGCCATAACCAATCAGGGACTGATCAATGTGTGGACCAGAGTTTGGGGATGTCAAATGCACAGCATGAAGAGGAAATAGACTTTGATCAATAGAACAGCACAAGAGATGGTGCTGCAGTTAACCGGATGTTGTGTGCCAGGGATCCAAAATGAACTGACTGCTTCCACTATCTTCACCAAGTATTACAATTTTGTACTTATTGTAATTAATTCAATAAACGTGTGACAATTTAATCATACCAAGCATGTTCTACAGCTAGTCCCAATTGGAGGTTCCTTTCAAAACAGCTCTCTCAACTCAGTCTAACAATTATAATTGACTCAAGTCTTAAAATTCACAACAGATTGACAATATTTACAATGTAGGAGGCCATTCAGCCCATCAAGCCACCATGGGCCCTCTGAAAGAGCATTCTATCTGTACTACTCCCCTGCATTATCACTATAACCTGGCACATTCTTTTCTTTCAGATAGCAATCCAATTCCCATTTGAATAACTCAATTGAACTCGCCTCCACTAGTCCAGGAAATTTCTTCCACACTCCATCAATTATCTGGGTGAATATAATTCTCCCTGTTTCATTCTATTTTATTCAGAACAGAGGTAGCACTAAAACGGGGGTGGGGGGGGGGGGGGGTGGGTGGGAAAGAAGACGAAGAAGGAGAGAAGAGAGAGAGAGTGCGCGAGTTTAACCTGGTGTTGTGAGACTTCTTACTGTGCTTACCCCAGTCCAATGTCAGCATTTTCACATCTTTCCCATCTGATCAGAGTTTAGGACATACACTTTTAAACATCAATTACAATAACCAAGGTTGATGATGGGGGAAAGCATAAATTACTTTTTATTTATACCAAGTGTTTTCTTTTGATCTGTTTTCTAAACCTGAGCAATTTAAAAAAAAGCTTAGATTGTTGTTTATTGCAAAAAAGTAAAGCTTCCTCTGCTAATGGGCACATGGTAATTGAAAGAAACAATGTTATATAAACATTGTTTAGAAATTAGAAGCAGCAGTAAAACATAGAATTAGAGAAGCAGGGCAGTTTTACACATGCTGAAGCACTGCACTGGATTTGCATTGTTTTATTACAAAACTGACATAGTGAATTTTTAAATTTTACTTTATTTCAAACTTTTCTATAGAGCTTGGCAAATACTAATGTTGAACTCACCAGATGGCTTTGAACCAGAATCATTTGGAGCACTTGGCCTGGCTTCTTGATCAGTATCTGCCATGTTAACCAACCATACCATTGTTGCTGTAAAAGAGCAAACAGGAGAGTTAACCCAATGAATAGAGACTTTTACTTAAATAATAATCAAAAAGAAAAAACTAATATTAACTTACAGGAATAGATCAGAGCTGGAAATATTGGTTCATTTCTCTCTTGGGCAGTCTCAACCAGAATTCGCAATGGGCCCTTAGGGCATAGCACTGCTACCAGATCTGAAAAAACAACATTTGCTCAATACAAATTTTGTATCATGATTTGATTGAAAAGTTGCAAGAAAATGTAAAAACCTTGTACTTCTAGATGGTAGAGATTGTAGGCTTGGTAAAGCAACTTTAGGGAGTTGCTGCAGTGCATCTTGTAGATGGCACTCACTGCTGGCACTTGTGTGCCAGTGATGGAGGGAGTGTGTGTTTCAGGCAGTGGATAGGCCATTCAAATAGGGTGTTTTGTATCGGTATGAAGCTCTTCACAGACTTGTGACCCGTAGTTGATGGATAGGCTTTGGGGAGTCAAGGGGTAAAGTTGAAACCCTGTTGAAACCCTAGCCCTGGATCTGCTTGCGTAGCCACAGATTTATGGCTGGTGCAGTTAAATTTTCTGATCAATACTAGCTCCCAGGATATCGATGGTGGAGGGCATCCACCAATTGTAGATCTGTTGAATGTCAGGGGGCCATGATGAAGTCTACTCTTGTTGGAGATGAACAAAGAACAACACAGCATGGGAAACAGGCCCTTCGGCCCAACGAGCCCGCGCTGCCGTCCCATGGTCAGTGACCTATTCATGATTTTAGTCTATGCCTAATGTGTGAGGATCAGGGAGGTCCAATATAGGGACAATTTGTTACCCAATCAATCAGCCTAAAAGCACATTTTTGGGATGTGGGAGGAAACCGGAGCACCCGGAGGAAACCCACGCAGCCATGGGGAGAATGCGCAAACTCCCACGGACACAGGCCCAAATCCATGTGTCCGCACAGCAACAGAGATAGCCTCTGAGCTGTCATGATGCCCTCGAGATGGTCCAGTTTACGCACACCAACGACACGAAGCAGTAGGCAACTCCCGAAGCAATATCCAAGAGCAGCCCACCACAACCTGCCGCCCGCATGCCCCTTGCTGGACTTAAATGCCTGTGGATAAAAAATTCATTATTAAAAGACTCTATATCCCTGAGGCTAAAACTGAACCCCAAGCCTACAATGCTTAGTAAGGCCTGCTATATCCCCCTATATGTAGACCACTCATGTGGCTGTCCAAGTGACTCTTGAACAACCCTAGCGTGCCTGCTTCCACCACCTTACTCGGCAGTGCATTCCACATCCCCACTACCCTTTGTGTGAAAAACTGCCCTCTAATATTAGTCTTATATCTATCCCCCCTCACCCTAAGCCCGTGACCCCTCGTTCTATCCATTTCTAATAGCGGAAAAAGCTTACCACCATTTACTCTATCTATCCCCTTCATAATCTTATAAACCTCTATTAGATTCCCCCTCAGCCGACGTCTCTCAAGGGAAAACAGCCCAAGTGCGTTCAATCTTTCCTCGTAAGACAGCCCTTCCATACCAGGCAACATCCTGGTAAATCTCCTCTGCACTCTCTCCAGGATCTCTACATCCTTCCGGTAGTACGGCGACCAGAACTGGACGCAGTACTCCAGGTGAGGCCTAACCAACGTTCTATACAACTGCAACATCAGACTCCTACTCTTATATTCTATACCCCTTCCTATGAAGTCTAACATGCCATACGCTTTCCTCATCACATTCTGCACCTGCACCTACACCTTCAGGGACTTGTGTACCTGCACCCCCAGGTCTCTCTGCGTATCTGTACTCCGGATAGTTCTACCTTTTATCATATAACTCCCCTCCACATTATTCCGGCCAAAGTGCATCACCTCGCATTTCTCCGGATTAAATTCCATTTGCCATCTATCTGCCCAATCTACCAGCCTGTCTATGTCCTGTTGCATTGCCAGGCACTGCTCCTCAGTACCCGCCAATCCAACCATCTTAGTGTCATCAGCAAATTTGCTGATCACACCACCTACCCCCTCTTCCAAGTCATTAATATATACTACAAATAGTAAAGGTCCTAGTACCGAGCCCTGCGGCACCCCACTGGTGATAGACCTCCAATTGGAAAAGGAGCCTTCCACTACTACCCGCTGTCTCCTCCTCCCAAGCCAGTTCTCCACCCATCTACATACCTGGCCTTGTATCCCATGAGCCTTCACCTTTTCTATCAGCCTACCGTGAGGGACCTTGTTAAACGCCTTACTGAAATCCATATAGACAACATCAACGGCTTGTCCTTCGTCAACCGTTTTTGTCACCTCTTCAAAAAATTCCAATAGATTCGTAAGGCACGACCTCCCTGTAACGAAGCCATGCTGCGTATCCCTGATCAGATTGCAGCGCTCCAGATGCTCATACATCCTATCCTTGAGGATCCTCTCCATTATCTTGCCTATAACTGAAGTCAAGCTCACTGGCCTATAGTTCCCTGGGTTATCCCTCTGACCCTTCTTAAACAACGGTATTACATTTGCAATCCGCCAATCCTCTGGGACCTCATCTGTGTCCAAATGACCATTACCCTACATTGAGAAATGCACAGGGAAAAGGGCTGGAATTCTGGATGTTGATCTGTGCGGTTCCAGCATCCCTTGGATGCTGAATGTTCTGAACTTACTTACATTTTTCAGTCCAAACCTCAAATGTTGTCAAGGTCTAGATACATCCAGTCACAGATTGCTTTATTATAAGGAATATTCAATCTTAATTTTACAAAGTTTAACAGAGGCAGACAGGCCAACATTGCATATTACATGGAACACTGAAACTGGCCATTCAGTTCAATGTTCTGTGCTTTCACAAGACCCCTCCCACCCTTCATCTACCCACATCCTATTCTTTCTTCCTTCAAGTGCTTCTTCTGCTTACTCTTAAATGCATCTAAGTTACTTGTCTTAATCACTCCAGCTGGTAGGAATTTCCACATTTAAAATTTATCTGGGTAAAGTGGTGTCCACAAATTCCTTACTGAATTTCTTAGTGACTATCTTAGAGTCAGAGTTTTACAGCTTGGAAACAGGCCCTTCTGTCCAACTTGTCCATGCCACCCTTTTTTTAAAACCATTAAAGCTGGACCCAATTGCCTGCATTTGGCCCTTGTCCCTTGATTGCCATCTTATACATGTAACTGTCTAAATGCTTTTTAAAAGACTAAATTGTATCGGCCTCTACTACTACCTCTGGCAGCTCATTCCAGACATTCATCATTCCTGTGTGAAAAAATTGCCCTTCTGGACCCTTTTGTATCTCTCCCCTCTCACCTTAAACCTATGCCCTCTAGTTTTAGACTCCCCTACCTTTGGACCATCTTCTATTGACTGTCCACAAATGGATCCATTTCTATACCCATAGCAGTTGACCCTACCAAACCCTTTCAATCTCCCAAAGCCTCCATAATGTTATCTCTGAATCTTTTCAGGAGAAAAGCAAAGAACAGCTCCAGCATGCAAGTCCTTTCCTGATAGTTAAAGCTTCTCAGTTCTAGAATAATCCATGAATACCTTTTTTGTACCTTCTCCAGTGCCTCTATATTTTTATAATATGGAGACCAGAACTGCATACAGTATTCAAGTGTGGTCTGGCCAAGGTTTTATATGAATTTAATATCGTATGACTTTCAATTCTATTGCTCTGGAAATTAACACAGGTATGCAAAGCGACTGTACAGCCACCTTAACTTTACAAAAATAGTCAGTAGTTCTGTAGGTAAGAATGCCTTGCAGCTGTGTTACTGAACAATGCCTAGACAAAACATTCATTGTTTGAATGCTGCTTATATCTTAAAATCATTGGCAGTCATTCAAATAATTCTTTTGTTTTCTTACTCAATACTTGGGATAACCCATAATTATAAATTGCTTGATTACTGCGAACCAGGATATCATTTAAGATTTCTGCTCATCATAACTCTCTTGCCTTGACTGATTCTTTAACTGATGTGTACATCAGTCTACAGATACAAGCGTCCACATGCCAGTTAAAGAAAACATCATTTTTGGTTTGTATTTCAAAATATATATTTTATGGACTTTGCTTTCCTACAACAACATTCGACAAAGCCATGACTGGGACAGTAAACCTGCAACATTTGGCACTCTTCAAATGGGATAAGATATTACACACATCTAGGGAAAAACAGAACTCAATACTACACAGTGAACATAATGCTTACTATGTATTTTGTCACTGAAAATTGGGTCCTTCCCATTTTTAGATATTTGGAATCAATTTGAGGCATGTTCTTCAATGAATATTTGGAAATTCTAATTGAGGAATTAAATAAATTAGGTATGCAGGGCATCTTTAGGTTATGCATCTCCATGCACAATGCAACATGATATCTTTGTCTGGATACTTTTGAAGTGTATTCCCTGCCATGATGCAGAAAATTCAGCAACCAACTTATACACAGTAAACTCCCATTAACAGCAATTAAGAAACTAACTACTTTCTGTTTTAGATATTTGTTGAGGTTTAAACATCAGCCTCACTGAAATCTCCACTATTGTTTTTTCAAATAGTGCTGCCAGTAGTTTTGAATCAGTATCTCTCGACAGTGCAGTGTCATGTAGTAATGCACTAGCAGTATCAGACTGGACTTTGTGCTCAGGGGCTTAAATCATATGACCCAGTAGCAAAGAATATTATCACTAAGCCACAGATGATGCTGTGAAGGTCAAAATGAGCAAGGATTAGTTTTTGAGGTGACAGACAGGGAAAGGAAATTTAGAGAGCATGCGTGTCATGGTTGAATATATTTTACCAATACCGAAATGGAATGGATACTAAACACAGTAGGATGCTACAGTCTACATGATCTGAGGGTATTCACTGAGACTAATTTTTGTTGAGCATTTGAAGCAGAGAAATCCAGTGGGATGGTGTAGAGGGATACATTTCATGATAACTAGCATTCCTCAGCAACAGTAAGAAGTTTACCCCAGTCCAACGCCAGCATCTCTACATCATTCCTCAGCAGCTCCAGATTAGAGTACCTGGCTTTGATAGCAATAATCATGTGAGTTTCACAAATTGTATTAGGGCTACTTTGCATCTATGCCACATGGCATCTGTCTCTAATGGACACCACACCATGTCATACCCAAAACCTTGCCCATTAATGGAACTGTTTACTGTAAATTAAAATCCGTAAAAAGTAGAAGGATGACCTGACAGCATTCCTGTTCTCTCAGTAAGAGAATTCACAATTGAATTTAGTGCGTTGCTAACACAGATTGTCAACAAATTATATCATGTTGGCAAGGTCCCGATAGTGGAAGCATGTCACTTATAAAAGTAAATGTGCGATGGAGTAAAGGAGAAAGACACACTATTCCACAAGTGAATAGGGGCAGCACGGTAGCACAGTGGTTAGCACTGCTGCTTCACAGCTCCAGGGACCTAGGTTCGATTCCCAGCTTCAGTCACTGTCTGTGTGGAGCTTGCACATTCTCCTCACGTCTGCGTGGACTTGCCCTGGGTGCTCCAGTTTCCTCCCGCAGTCCAAAGATATGTCAGTTAGATTGATTGGCCATGCTAAAATTGCCCCTTAGTGTCTCGAGATTGTCGGTTAGAGGAATTAGCAGGTAAATATGTAGGGATATAGGGGTAAGGCCTGGGTGGGATTGTGGTCATTACAGACTCGATGGGCCAAATGGCCTCTTTCTCACTGTACGGTTTCTATGAATTATGTAACAAATAAACTATGAGACAGCCCAATACCTTACTCTTTAAATCATTCTTGTACAATCCTTTTTTTTGCATCTTAATCTTATTTTTATGGTTGTCTACAATTATATCATTCATTATAGTTATTCGTTTTATTTGTATCAGCATCACAATTCTGCATTTGCCACCATGATGGTTTTTCAATAATTTATTGAGCACTGGGAATTACGGAGGTAGAATGGAGAAGGGGTTTGATCGATTTAAAACAAAGACAGATGTTAAAGTTAATTTGCTGGTACACCATAGGGTAGACAATAAGATAAGTGAATGGGGAATGGGATTTGGATATGGAGTACTGAAAACGCAGAGATAAGTTAATGTTTGAATTGAGGAGATGAAGGAGCAAATTTGTCATAAGGCAAAAAGGGGGATGGCGACAGAGTGGTAAAGATGAAGCTGACAGGTATTACAGAATGGAAGGAGGTCCCAAGAACAGATGTTGGGAAGAAGGTTTAGCTGACAGCCAAGCAGAGGAAATCAAAATTGCACACTTCCAACCTTAGCTTGTTAATCGTGAGGGTTGCAGATGGATTAAATTCAGAGCATGTAAATAGCAGCAGCAGAATGCAGTGGCTTAAATTCTCGCAATATTGCTGCAAGAAAGTCTGGGTGATGATCAGACAGTGGATAATTTGGTAGGCTCTTTGCAAATAACTTTAAGCTAGATCAGGCTTCTTTTCACATCAGCTTTAATATTTTTCTAAAAGAGAATATTCTTCCTAAGGGTTCTTGCCCAAACTGGTTTTATTAATGGGATTTGAGCAAATCTGGCAAGGTCAGCATTCACTGCCCATCCCTAATATGCCTTCAGAAGATAGGTGATGATGAGACACTTTCTTGAACTACAGTTGTATCTGGTATAGGGCAAACAAACAGTGGTTTAGGAAGGAGCTTCAGGTTTTGACTACAAAACTCGTAGATACAAAACTCGCAATTTCCTCGTAGATACTTAGCAATATTTGGCTGCAAAGTGCTTTTATATTCTGAGATTGTTGATGAGTTATACCACCCTATGAATAAATTTGTAATAATCAGTGATGAAGATGCTAGCAAGTGTCACTTGAACATAGGTGAGCAGGCTTTAAGTGCCACTTGCTAGCATCTTCCATCACTGATGATTTCCTTTCCTTTATCTTGTGCAGTACATTGCTTCCTGTCTTCTCCATTCAGGAACCCCATTCTATGCTGTTCTACATGTTTATTGGCACTTGTTAAAATTCTGGGATAGCTAGTCTTTGGTCAGCTTCTACTAAATCATGAAAGGTATTTACCATATGACTTTTCCCCATAAATCAGACTGTCAGGCAAAGGGATTTTTTTGAAGAAATTAAAGGCATACATCAGCCATGCTGATGTTTTTTGTAGCAACAGTTGTCAGGACCAGTGTGCTCTATTACTAACTGCCACATTAAATGACACAGCTACAGAACTAAATGACAACCGGTTAACAGGTTTATCTCATGTGATCAAATGGAAACCTCTCTCCATCATAACTTTCAGAGTGTTACCAGGCAAGAAAGGAATTAGGTTTTCAAAACAACCTTCATATTACTGAACCACTATAGTTAAAATTTTTTTTTACACATGCAGTTTCCTGAACAATGAACCTGGGCTCTCGATACACATTGCTTATATGGGGTTTTATGGGATTGGGGGTTATAGATAGATGTTGATGTGATCGGCGCAACTTGTGGGCTGAAGGTCCTGTTTGTGCTGTAGTGTTCTATGTTCTCAGTGTATTGAGCAGGATGGAATGTGGCACAGTGATTAGCACTGATGGCACAGTGCCAGTGGCCCAGGTTTGATTCCAGTTTCAGTAAACTGTCTGTGTGGAGTTTGCACATTCTCCTTTTGTCTGCTCCAGTTTCCTCCCACAGTCCAAATTGTTAGCCATGATAAATTGCCCCATAGTGTCGGGGAATTGGGAACGTAAATGTGGGATTACAGGGATAGTGCCTGGGTGGGATTGTCATTGGTGCAGGCACGATAGAATCTACAATGCAATTTTGGCTATGATTACAACCAAATTAGCTGTGTATCGCTCCAAGGTCTCCATTCTTTGAATCATTCCCCCACCCAGTGCCTACTGCACTGTTAAGTTCAAATGAAGGCTTGCAAGGAAAAATATCACAATAAAAAGAACATTGTGTTTGATGTTCAAAGCTTTAATCTACCTCACAATATGAATGTACCTGAATACATAGGTGCAATAAACAATCTATTCATCTGGCTCTGGGGAGCCCACTTCAGGGAAGGTGTTTTGTGTCTGCTATTTTTAATTATTTTTAAACAGATAGCTAGCTGTGTGGGGTTTTGGCACTTGCTTTTGAAAAGACTCTGGGAATTCTAGAAACATTCCCCTCCCCTATTAACAAACAACAAAGGGCAAGTCTTGAATATCACGTCAAACGGGTGAAATAGGAATATTCATCAGTAGGATCTAGTAGCTCTGACAATATTTAATAACTGAGGTGGAATTGTAATTTCAACTGTTCTGAGTATCTCTGCAAAACTCCCATGTGTCACATTAACATAGCTACATAGATAGTACAACATTATAGTGAAAAATACACCACAATTGTGTCTGAGCTTCAATCATCTATTTGTTATCATGTAATCATTTAGGAAATAAATCTTATCCCAAAGCACAAATTGACAATGGATGATCCCTAAAAAAGTTTACACTGATTAGTCAGCGAGCGCTCCGCAGGAAGGCACTAACAGACATTGATTAGACACAGAGCATTCAACAAACAGCTGGCACTCTGTAAACCAATCACAAAATTGGATTTAATGGTTGAATCAATTTTCGCAGCCAGTGACAGTGCCACACCCTTTTCTGAGCATTGTTCAGATTCTGTGAATCACTGAAGTTGTGAGAATTAATATCAAAAATCGAATCTTGTGCTAAATAATTCAGCACATACTATTTGTCACAATTCAGAGAAATGTACAACCACATTGACTCAAACCAGCCCAGACTAGTGTATTAGCTACTAGTGTATTAGCTGGAATCAATGGAATTAATAAAATTCAGCGTTGTGGGCATAAATGCCATCAGGACAAACTGTGAAACTAAATTTAGTAGCATGTCATGTGTGGGCTGTCAATAGATAAAAGTGGCCAGCAGTTGTAAAAATCTAACTGGATCACTAATTTCTTTCAAGGAGAGAACTGCCATTCTCTATGTTGGCCCACCATGTCCAACATCATGTGGTTAATCCTTGATGCCACCAAGAGCATTAGGTTGAGAATAAATACCAATTATTTTGTATGACTCAAATTAAGGTCAGTCAGTTTGAAATGAGGGTAACTATTGTCCTGAACATGACCATATGAAAGCAGGGAAAATCAGGAAAGAAAGCCTGCCCTCCTTGATCACATCTCTTAACTGCACATTGATTGAGGATAATGAAGGAAGAATCAGGTTGAGCTGCAGTAGGTTTCCAGAGGATAATGTCCTCATCATCTTCACAGTCCAAGACAAAGAACAAAGAAGATTACAGCACAGGAACAGGCCCTTAGGCCCTCCAAGCCTGCACTGACCGTACTGCCCAACTTAACTAAAACCGCCTACGCTTCTGGGGACCATATCCCTCTATTCCCATCTCACTCATGTACTTGTCAAGATGCCCCTTAACAGTCACTACCATATTCACTTCTACTACCTCCCCCAGCAATGAGTTCCAGGCACCCACCACTCTGTAAAATCTGCCTCACACATCTCTCTTAAAATTTGCCCCTCGCACCTTAAACCTATGCTCCCTAGTAACTGACTCCCAACCCTGGGAAAAAGCTTCTGACTATCCACTCTGTCCATGCCTCTCATAATCTTGTAGACTTATATCAGGTCTCCATCTCAACCTCCGTCACTCCAGTAAGAATAAACCAAGTTTCTCCAGGGGGATTGAATATAAAAGTAGGGAGGTCTTGCTGAGGCTGTATAGAGCATTGGTGAGGCCGCAGCTGGAGTACTATGTGCAGTTTTGGGCGCCGCACCTGCGCAAGGATATTTTGGCCCTGGAGGGAGTGCAGAGGAGGTTTACTAGGCTGATACCGGAGTTGAGGGGATTGAGCTATGAGGAGAGGCTGAATAAACTAGGCTTGTACTCGTTAAGAGTTTAGAAGAATGAGGGGAGATCTCATTGAGACGTATAAGATGATGAATGGGATGGATAGTATAGAGGTGGAGAGACTCTTCCCGCTCAAAAAAGACAGTAGGACTAGGGGGCACAGCCTCAAGATAAAGGGGAGGCGGTTTAGAACTGAGTTGAGGAGGAACTTCTTCACTCAAAGGGTGGTGAATCTCTGGAATTCTCTGCCCGTTGAAGTGGTGGAGGCTGCCTCGCTAAATATTTTTAAGAAGCGGGTTGATGGGTTCTTGATAAGAGAGGGGATTAAGGGTTATGGGGAGAGGGCGGGAAGGTGGAACTGAGCCACGACAGATCAGCCATGATCTTATTGAATGGTGGGGCAGGCTCGAAGGGCTAGATGGCCTACTCCTGCTCCTATTTCTTAAGTTCTTATGTTCTCTCCTCATAGCTAATGCCTTCCATATCAGGCAACATCCTGATCTTTTCTGTACCCTCTCCACATCCTTCTGGTAATGCGGTGACCAGAATTGAACACTATATTCCAAGTGCAGCCTAACTAAGATTCTATAAAGCTGTAACACGACTTGCCAATTTTTAAACTCAATACCCCAGCTGATGAAGACAAGCATGCCGTATACCTTCTTGACTACCTTCTCCACTTGCATTGCCACTTTTAGTGACCTTTGTACCTGTACAACCAGATCCCTTTGCCTATCAATGCTCCTAAGGGTTCTGCCACTTACTGTATAGCTCCTATCTGTGTTAGACCTTCCAAAATGCATTACCTCATATTTGTCCGGATTAAACTCCATCTGCCATCTGTCCGCCCAAGTCTCCAACTGATCTATATCCTGCTGTGTTTTTTGATGGTCCTCATCGCTATCCGCAAATCCACCAACCTTTGTGTCATCCGCAAACTTACTAATCAATCTAATTACATTTTCCTCCAAATCATTTATGTGTATTACAAACAGCAAATGTCCCAGCACTGATCCCTGAGGGACACCACTTGTCACAGCCCTCCATTCAGAAACACATCCTTCCACTTCTACTGTTTTCTTTGACCGAGTACTTCCCCGGAGCAGAGAAGCTACAATATCTCCTCCGGAGTCTTCAACATGTCACTGATGAAGACGAACATCTCACCAGGGCCATCCTCACACCGCCACTTCTTGTCTTCAAACAACCGTACAACCTCAAACAGACCACTGTCCGCAGCAAACTACCCAGCCTTCAGGAGAAGGGTAACCACAACACCACACAACCCTGCCACAGCAACCTCTGCAAGACATGCCGGATCATGGACATGGATGCCATTATCTCACGTGAGAACACCATCCACCAGGTACACGGCACATACTCTTGCAACTTGGCCAACGTGTCTACCTGATACTCTGCACGAAAGGATGTCCCGAGGCATGGTACACTGGGGAGACCATCCAGATGCTACGACAATGGATGAATGAACACCGCTCCACAATCACCAGGCAAGACTGTTTCCCTCCTGTTGGCAAACACTTTAATGGTCAGGGCGTTCGGCCTCTGATCTTCAGGTAAACGTTCCGGAAGGCTGCTTTCGTGACATACGACAGTGCAGAGTCGCTGAGCAGAAACTGACAGCCAAGTTCCGCACACAAGGATGATCTCAACCAGGATCCTGGGTTCATGTCACTCTATGTAATGAGGCGGGTAGAATTAGGGACCTTGCGGTGAAGGATCCTCTTGGAGAGAGTGATCATTGTATGGTGGAGTTTCTGGTGCAGATGGAGGAGGAGAAAGTGGGTTCCCAGACACGCGTCCTTTGTTTGAATAGAGGGGAGTATGGTAGGTTGAGAGAAGAATTGGCGAATGTGGACTGGGGAGCGCGTTGGAAGGTAGGTCTGCTGAGGAGCAGTGGAGGATCTTTAAGGAGATCTTTCTTGGTGCTCAGCAGAAATTTATTCCGATGGTTAAAAAGGACAGTAGGAGGAGAGGTAATAAGCCGTGGATAACGAAGGAGGTGAAGGAAAGTGTTAAATTAAAAGCGGAGGAGTTTAGAGTAGCTAAGAGCAGTGGGCGAGAAGAGGATTGGGAAAGGTTTAAATGTCAACAAAGATTGACAAAGAAATTGATAAAGGAGGGTAGGAGAAGCTATGAGGCTGGGCTAGCACTTAATATAAAAAAGGATAGCAAGAGTTTTTATAAATATATAAAAAGGAAGAGGCTGGCTAGGGTGAACGTTGGTCCTTTAGAGGATGAGAAAGGGGAGCTAGTTAGATAGAACATTACAGCACAAACAGGCCCTTCGGCCCTCGAGTTGCGCCGATCACATCAACCCCACCAATCTATAGACCTATCGATAACCCCCAATCCCATTAAACCCCATATACTCATCCAGAAGTCTTTTAAAAGACCCCAGCGAGTTCGCCTCCACCACCGATGACGGCAGCCGATTCCATTCACTCACCACCCTCTGAGTGAAAAACTTACCCCTAACATCACCTCTGTACTTCCCTCCCCGCACCTTAAATCTGTGTCCTCTCGTAGTGACCATTTCAACCCGGAGAAATAGCCTCTGAGAGTCCACCCTATCTATTCCTCTCAACATTTTATAAACTTCTATCAGGTCGCCTCTCAACCTTCGCCTCTCCAGGGAAAAGAGTCCCAGCTCCCTCAACCTATCTTCATAAGGCATGCCTCCCAGTCCAGGCAACATCCTTGTAAATCTCCTCTGCACCCTTTCAATAGCTTCTACGTCTTTCCTATAGTGAGGCGACCAGAACTGCGCACAGTACTCCAAATGAGGCCTGACGAGGGTCCTGTAAAGTTGCAGCATTACCTCCCGACTCCTAAACTCAATCCCTCGATTAATGAAGGCCAGTACACCATACGCCTTCTTGACCACCTCCTCCACCTGCGAGGCCAATTTAAGAGTCCTGTGAACCCGGACTCCGAGATCCTTCTGCTCTTCAATGCTACTAAGACTCCTGCCCTTAATAGTGTACTCGTTCATCCCGTTGGTTCTGCCGAAATGGACGACTACACATTTATCCGCGTTGAAGTCCATCGGCCATTTCTCCGCCCATTCCTGCATCCTATCTATGTCCTGCTGCAACTTTTGACATCCTTCCAGACCATCCACAACACCACCGACCTTCGTGTCATCAGCGAACTTGCTAACCCATCCCTCCACTTCCTCATCCAGGTCATTTATGAAAATGACAAACAGCAAGGGTCCCAGAACAGATCCCTGGGGCACCCCACTGGTGACTGACCTCCATTCCGAAAAAGACCCATCCACAACCACTCTCTGCCTTCTGCAGGCAAGCCAGTTCTGGATCCACAAGGCCAAAGGCCCTTGGATCCCATGCCCTCTCACCTTCTCAAGAAGTCTTGCATGGGGGACCTTATCAAAAGCCTTGCTGAAGTCCATGTACACTACGTCCACGGCACTTCCTTCGTCAATGTGTTCAGTTACCTTATCAAAGAACTCAACTAGGCTCGTAAGGCACGACCTGCCCTTGACAAATCCATGCTGACTATTCCTGATCATGTCAAACCTCTCCAAATGCTCATAAATCTTGTCCCTCAGAAGCCTCTCCATCAGCTTACCAACCACTGAGGTCAGACTCACTGGGCGGTAATTTCTCGGACTATCTCTGATCCCTTTCTTGAAAATAGGGACTACATCCACAATCCTCCAATCTTCCGGAACCTCTCCCGTCTCCATTGACGACGCAAAGATCATCGCCAGGGGCTCTGCAATCACTTCCCTGGCCTCCCACAGTATCCTGGGGTACATCCCATCTGGTCCCGGCGACTTATCTATTTTGATAGAATTCAAAAGTTCTAACACATCCTCCTCCTTAAATGTCCACGTACTCAATCTTTTCCACCTGCTGCAAGTCCATAGCAAGATCTCCCAGATCAGCTTCCACTGTGAATACTGAGGCAAAGTACTCATTAAGCACCTCCGCCATTTCTTCTGGTTCTACACAGACCTTTCCCCCTTCACCTTTTATAGGTCCCATCCTTTCCCTTCTCACCCTTTTACCTTTCACATATTTATAGAAGGCCTTGGGATTTTCCTTAATCTTACCCGCTAAGGTCTTCTCATAACCCCTTCTGGCTCTCCTAATTTCCCTTTTAACCTCCTTTCTACAGTCCTTATATTCTTCAAGATCCTTAACCTCTCCTAGTTCCTTGAACCTTTTGTACACCTTCCTTTTCCTCCTGACTAGGTTCAACACAGCCGTCGTGCACCCACGGTTCCCGCGACCTACCAAAACCCCCTTGTCTCATCGGAACATTGTCATGCAGAGCGCCAGACAAACATTCCTTGAATATCCGCCACCTTCCTTCGGTACTTTTCCCTAAGAATGCCTCCTTCCAGTATATTTGTCCAAGTAACTTCCTGACTTCTTCGTATCTCCCCTTACTCCAGACAAACACCTTCCTAGCCTGCCTAATCCTATCTCGTTCCAATGCAATTGTGAAGGAGATAGAATTATGGTCACCATTCCCAAGATGCTCTCCTATCGAGAGATCCATCACCTGCCCTGGTTCATTCACCAGTACCAGGTCAGGTACAGCCTCTCCCCTCGTAGGCTTGTCCACATACTGTGTCAGGAAACCTTCCTGAACACACCTAACAAACTCCTCTCCAGCCAAACCCCTTACTCTAGGGATATTCCAGTCGATGTTTGGGAAATTGAAGTCTCCCATCACGACAACTCTGTTTTTAATACATTTCTCCAGAATCTGGTTCCCTATCTGCACTTCAACTAGTGGTAGGGGATGGGGATATGGCTAAGGTCTTGAATAACTTCTTTGTTTCTGTCTTCACGGAGGAGGACGTGAATAATTTGCCGGGTGTTAGCGATGGAAAGGTGGTAGGAATGGAGGGTCTTAATGACATTACTGTTACTAGAGAGGTGGTGCTCGACAGACTGGAGGGGCTGATTGTGGACAAGTCCCCTGGACCGGATGGAATGCATCCGAGGGTTCTGAAAGAAATGGCGGAGGTGATAGTGGATGCCTTGGTGGTTATTTTCCAGACGTCGCTGGATTCCGGGGAAGTGCCGGAAGATTGGAAAACGGCTAATGTTACGCCGTTGTTTAAGAAGGGTGCCAGGCAAAAGGCGGGGAATTATAGGCCGGTTAGTTTAACGTCTGTGGTAGGTAAAATGTTAGAATCCGTCATTAAGGAGGAAATAGCGAGGCATCTTGAGGGGAATTGCTTGATAGGGCGGACGCAACACGGTTTCATTAAAGGGAAGTCGTGTCTGACAAATTTACTGGAGTTCTATGAGGATGTGTCTAGGGCAGTGGATAGAGGAGAGCCGGTGGATGTGGTCTTTCTGGATTTTCAGAAGGCGTTTGACAAGGTACCTCACAAGAGGTTATTGCAGAAGGTCAGGGGACATGGAGTTGGGGGTAGGGTGTTAGCGTGGATAGAGGATTGGTTGTCAAATAGGAGGCAGAGAGTGGGGGTCAATGGATGCTATTCGGATTGGCGGTTGGTGACTAGTGGGGTGCCCCAGGGGTCGGTGCTGGGGCCTCAGCTATTTACCATTTATATAGATGATCTGGAGGAGGGAACCGAGTGTAGGGTGTCGAAATTTGCTGATGACACCAAGATTGGGGGAAAGGCAAATTGTGAGGAGGGTGTGGAGAGTCTGCAGAAGGATCTAGATAGGCTGGGCGAATGGGCCAGGAAATGGCAAATGGAATTTAATGTTGGCAAGTGTGAGGTGGTCCACTTTGGTAGGAGGAATGGTAGGAAGGACTATTACTTACGGGGCGAAAAACTGCAGCAGGCGACAGTGCAGAGGGACCTCGGGGTCCTTGTGCATGAGTCGCAAAAACCCAGCTTGCAGGTGCAGCAGGTGGTCAGGAAGGCGAATGGGATGCTGGCCTTCATAGCGAGGGGGATTGAATATAAAAGTAGGGAGGTCTTGCTACAGCTGTATAGGGCATTGGTGAGGCCGCAGCTGGAGTACTGTGTGCAGTTTTGGGCGCCGCACCTGCGCAAGGATATTTTGGCCCTGGAGGGAGTGCAGAGGAGGTTTACTAGGCTGATACCGGAGTTGAGGGGATTGAGCTATGAGGAGAGGCTGAATAAACTAGGCTTGTACTCGTTAGAGTTTAGAAGAATGAGGGGAGATCTCATTGAGACGTATAAGATGATGAATGGGATGGATAGGATAGAGGTGGAGAGACTCTTCCCGCTCAAAAAAGACAGTAGGACTAGGGGGCACAGCCTCAAGATAAAGGGGAGGCGGTTTAGAACAGAGTTGAGGAGGAACTTCTTCACCCAAAGGGTGGTGAATCTCTGGAATTCTCTGCCCGTTGAAGTGGTGGAGGCTGCCTCGCTAAATATTTTTAAGAAACGGGTTGATGGGTTTTTGATAAGAGAAGGGATTAAGGGTTATGGGGAGAGGGCGGGAAGGTGGAGCTGAGTCACGACAGATCAGCCATGATCTTATTGAATGGCGGGGCAGGCTCGAAGGGCCAGATGGCCTACTCCTGCTCCTATTTCTTATGTTCTTATCTGTAATGCCCATGACTTGCCTGAACTTGCAACATTTCACTTAATGTCCTGTCTGGAGGCAATACACATCTCTCTCACCCATGCTTAATGCTATCTGCACTCACATTGTCTGCACCTTTAAGACCTGAATAGGAGATTAGCTGTAAAGACTCACATTCTAATCAGTATTCTGTAAACGGTTTGTGCCTTTGTGATCAGAACTCTCCACTCACCTGACAAAGGAACAGCGTTCTGAAAGTTAGTGGTGTTTACTAGCAAATAAACCTGTTGGACTTTAACCTGCTGTTGTGAGACTTCTTACTTCTTTGATCAAACTAGTTTTGTATTCACCGTGCCAGCTCACCTCCGATCCCATGCGACTTCACCCTTCTATACCAGTCTGCCATAAGGGGCCTTGTCAAAGGCCTTAGTGAAGTCCATGCAGACAACATACACTGCCCTACTCTCATCAATCATCTTTGTCACTTCTTTGAAAAACTCGATTAAGTTTGTGAGCCACGACCTCCCCTTCACAACACCTCATCAAGATTTACACATAGGCTGGCTGGACAGCTGGTAGGTGATACAGTGCAATGCCAACAGTGCAGGTTCAATTCCTATAAAGGATCAGGTTATTCATGAAGGCCCACCTTCTCAACCTTGTTCCTCGCCTGAGGTATGGTGACACTCAGGTTAAATCACCATCAAGTCAGCTCTGCCCCTCAAAGAGGAGAGCAGCCTACAGTCATCTGGGGCTATGGCTACTTTACCATTACATACTATATATATTTATGGCAAAATATTGACTATTAATTCACTCCATAGTGCCAAATTTAGCGTAATACATCTTTTAAGATGTACAAGAGGTTACATGTTTTCAAGTACAGAGCACCACATTCAATGCTTCCTTAAAAGGTTAAAAAAACAACACAAGTTACAGTCCACACATTTACATCATTCATGCTATATCTTCAGACTGTCTCTGAGCATTGGCCACCTTGTCTGGTTCACAGCTGATTGAAGCTGGCTATCACAACTCCCATAGCTAACAATTTGAAAACAGACGTCAGCCAGCTGGAACGAGCTCTTTGCGAAAAACAGATATGCTGTTGGTTTTCATTTAAATAACTTTTCCTCTTCTTACTGCAGATAGTTTTAGAATCCCTATAGTGCAGGAGGCTGCCATTTGGCCCATCGGCCTGCACTGACAACAATCCTACCCAGGCCCTATTCCCACAAACGCCCAAGTGCCTTAATGCGTGGGGTATTTGCAATAAACTGGATGAATTAATCGTGCAGGTAGATGTAAATGGGTACGATATAATTAGGATCATGGAAACATGGCCACAGTGTGACCAGGGGTATGAATTGAATATCACAGAGTACGCAATATTTAGGAAGGACAGGTATAAACGACAAGGTGGTGGAGTGGTACTACTGGTTAAAGAGGAAATTAACACGATAGTGAGAAAGGATATTAGCTCTGACGTGGAGTCTGTATGGCTAGAGTTGAGAAATATCAAGGGGCAAAAAACATTAGTCGCTGTCATATATAGACCCCCAAACTACAGTGGTGATGTTGGGAATGGCATTAAGCACAAAATTAGAGATGCATGTGGTAAGGGAATATCAGTGATCATGGGTGATTTTAATTTGCACATAGATTGGGTAAATCAAATTAGCCACAATGCCTTGGAGGAGGAATTCCTGGAGTGTATATGGGATGGTTTTCTTGACCAATATGTGGAGGAACCAACGAGAGAGCAGGCCATCTTAAACTGGGTACTGTGTAATGAGAAGGGAATCATTACCAATCAAGCTGTACGAGACCCCTTGGGAATGAGTGACCATAACGTAATAGAACTTTTTATTAAGATGGAGAGTGAAGTTGGTGATTCGGAGACTACGGTGCTAAATTTTAATAAACACTATGTGGACATGCGGTATGAGTTAGCCTTGATAGGCTGGGGAGTTACTTAAAGGGATGACAGTGGATAGGCAATGGTAAACATTCAAGGAACTCATGGAGGAACTACAGCAAAATGGCTAAGAGAGCCAATCCATAGCTTACAGAGGAAATTAGAGAGTATCCGATCTAATGAAGAAGCATATAGATTGGCCAACAAGAATAATAGGTCTGAGGATTGGGAGCAGTTCAGAATTCAGCAAAGAAAGCCCAAGGAATTGATTAAGGGGAAAATACAGCATGAAAGTAAACTTGCAGGGAACGTAAAGACTGACACTAAGATTTTCTATAGATATGTGAAGAGAAATGTAGGTCTCCTAAAGACAGAAATGGGGGAATGTAGAAAGGGGACAAAGAAATGGGCAAGCAACTGAATACATACTTTGGTTCTGTCTTCACGAAAGAGGACACAAATCAAATGCCAGAAATGTTGGAGTGATAAAGAGAGAGGGAAGAACTGAGGGAGATCAACATTATTAGAGAAATGGTGATGGGAAAATTGATGGGATTGAAGGCAGATAAATCTCCACGGCCTGATAAACTACATCCCAGAGTACTTAAGGAAGTGACTCTAGAAATAGTGGATGCATTGATGGTCACCTTCCAGGATTCTATAGACTCTGGAACAGTCCATGCAGATAGGGGGGTAGCTAGTGTCACTCCAATATTCAAAAAGGGAGGTGGAGAGAAAACAGGGCCAGTAAGCTTAACGTCAGTAGTGGGGAAAATTCTTGAATTCATTATTAAAGACTTTATAGCAGAGCATTTAGGAAGCAGTGGCAAGATCAGACACAGTCAGCATGGATTTATGAAGGGAAAATCATGCTTGACAAATCTGTTGGAATTCTTTGAAGATGTAACTAGTGGAGTTGACAAGGGGGGAACCAGTAGATGTGGCATATTTTCAGAAAGCTTTTGAGATTATTGTGCAAGAGTAATGTGTATGGGATTGGGGGAAATGTACTGAGATAGATAGAAAACTGGTTGGCAGAGAGGAAACAAAGAGTAGGAATTAATGGGTGTTTTTAAAATTGGCAGGCAGTAACTAGTGGGGTGCCACAGGGATTGGTGCTGGGACCCCAACTACTCATATTAATGATTTGGATGAGGGAACAAAATGTAACATCTCAAAGTTTGCAGATGATACCAAGTTGGGTGGGAGGTGAACTGTGACGAGGATGTAGAGATCTTTCAGAATGATTAATTGGGGGAGTCTGTGGGAAGGCAAAGGGACGTCTGGTAAGTGTCATGCTTTCAAAAGTGTGTTAACCAGGATTCAGGGTAAACACATTTCTCTTAAAGTGAAGGGCAAGGCAGGCAGAAGTAGGGAACCCTGGATGACCCGGGATATTGAGGCCCTGGTCAAGAAAAAGAAAGAGGCACATGACATGCATAGGCAGCTGGGATCAAATGAATCTCTTGAAGAGTATAGGGTGTGTAGGAGTAGAGTTAAGAGAAAAATCAGGAGTGAAAAAAGGAGACATGAGATTGTTTTGGCAGATAAAGCAAAGGAGAATCCAAAGAGTTTCTACCAATACATAAAGGGCAAAAGAATAACAAGGGAGAGAGTAGGGCCTCTTAAGGATCAAGGTGGTCATCTATGTGCAGATCCAAGAGAGCTGGGTGAGATCCTAAATGAACATTTATTATCAATATTTACTGTTGAGAAAAGCATGGATGTTAGGGAACTTGGGGAAATAAATAGCAATATCTTGAGGAGTGTTCATATTTCAGAGGAAGTGGTGCTGGAAGTCTTCAAACACATCAAGGTAGATAAATCCCTGGGATCTGATGAAGTATATCCCAGGACATTGTGAGAGTTTAGGGAGGGAATTCAAATACCTAGCTGAGGTATTTGAATCATTGATAGCCACGGGTGAGGTATATGAAGATTGGAGAGTGGCAAACGTGCCTTTGTTTAAAAAGGGTTGCAAGGAAAAGCCTGGAAACTAAAGGCCAGTGAGCCTCATGTGTGGTGGGTAAATTGTTGGAAAGTATTTTGAGAAACAGGATCCATAGGCATTTGGACTTGCAAGTACTGATTAGTGTCAGTCAGCATGGCTTTGAGAGTGGAAAATCATGTCTTACAAAATTGATTGAGTTTCTTGAAGGGGTAACCAAGAAGATAGATGAGGGCAGTGCAGTTGATGTTATCCACATGGACTTTAGCAAGGCCTTTGACAAGGTACCGCATGGTAGGTTGTTGCATAAGGTTAAATCTCACGGAATCCAGAGTGAGGTATCTAAATGGATACAAAATTGACTTATTGACAGAAGCCAAAGGGTGGTTGTAGAGAATTGCTTTTCAACCTGGAGGCCTGTGACCAGTGGTGTGCCTCATTTGTCATTTACATTAATGATTTGGATGAGAATGTAGGAGGCATAGTTGACACTAAGATTGGTGGCATAGTGGACAGTGAAGAAAGTTATTTCCAATTGCAACGGGATTTTGATCAATTGGGCCGATGGGCTGACAAAGGAAGATGGCACTTAATTTAGACAAATGCGAGGTGAAGCATTTTGGTAGATTGAACCAGGGCAGGACCCACTCAGTTAATGGTACAGCGTTGGGGAGAGTTGCAGAACAAAGAGATCTAGGGGTACATGTTCATAGCTCCTTGAAAGTGGAGTCACAGGTGTACAGAGTGGTGAAGAAAGCATTCAGCATGTTTGGTTTTATTGGTCAGAACAATGAATACAGGATTTGGGACATCTTGTTGAAGTTGTACAAGACATTGGTAAGGCCACACTTGGAATACTGTGTACAATTCTGTTCATCCTATTATAGAAAGGATATTATTAAACTAGAAAGAGTGCAGAAAGGATTTACTAGGCTGCTACAGGGACTTGATGGATTGAGTTATAAGGAGAGACTGGATAGACTGGGACTTTTTTCTCTGGAGCGTAGGAGACTGAGGGGTGATCTTAGACGTCTATAAAAATAATGAGGGGTACAGATCAGCTAGATAGTCAATATCTTTTCTCAAAGGTAGGGGAATTTAAAACTAGAGGGCTTAAGGGGAAAGGGGGGAGATACAAAAGTGTCCAGAAGGGCAATTTTTTCACACAGAGGGTGGTGAGTGTCTGGAACAAGCTGCCAGAGATGGTAGTAGAGGCAGGTACAAT
This sequence comes from Prionace glauca, assembly GCA_037974335.1. NCBI lineage: Eukaryota > Metazoa > Chordata > Chondrichthyes > Carcharhiniformes > Carcharhinidae > Prionace > Prionace glauca. Next base: position 63,443,259 of record CM075735.1, on the reverse strand, counting down.
TTTGACTTTTAAAAAACATTTAGATAGTTACATGGGTACAGTGGGATATGGGCCAAATGAGGGGAATTGGGATTAGTTTAGGGTTTTTTTAAAAAAAGGGCGGCATAGTTGGGCCATAGGGCCTGATTCCATGCTGTAAACCTCTATGATTCTAATGATCTGGACAGTTTGGGCGAGTGGGCAAATCAATTACAGATGCAGTACAATTTGGATAAATGAGGTTATTCACTTTGGAAGCAAAAACAGGGTGGCTGTAAATTGGGAGAGGGCTGTGTGCAGTGGGACCTGGGTGTCCTTGTGCACCTGTCACTGAAGGTAAGCATGCATTTGCAGCAGGCAGTAAAGAAGGCAAATGGCATTCTGGCCTTCATTGCAAGGGATTTCGAGTACCGGAGCAGGGATATGTTGTTACAATTATATAGGGCCTTGGTGAGGCCATACTAGATTACTGTGTGCAGTTTTGGTCTCCTTTTCAAAGAAAGGATGTTCTTGCTCTCGAGGAGTGCAGCAAAGGTTTACCAGGCTGATTCCAGGGATGGCAGGACTGATGTGTGAGGAGAGATTGACTAGGTTAGGATTGTTTTCGTCGGAGTTCAGATGAATGTGGGGGGATTGAGGAGGTCATCCATTTTGGTAGGAATAACAGCAAAATGGATTATTTAAATAGTAAAAAAAATTGCAGCATGTTGCTGTGCAGAGGGACCTGGGTGTCCTTGTGCAGGAATCTCAAGGAGTTGGTTTGCATGCGCAACAGGTAATTAAGAGGGCAAATGGAATTTTGTCCTTCATTGTTAGAGGGATGGAGTTTAAAAACAGTGAGATTATGTTGCAGCTGTATAAGATGCTAGTGAGGCCACACCTGCAGAAAATGCAGATGTATGGGATCGGGGGTGATCTAGGGAATTGGATCAGGAATTGGCTAGCGGATAGGAGGCAGAGGGTGGTGGTTGATGGTAAATATTCATCATGGAGTTCGGTTACGAGTGGTGTGCCTCAGGGATCTGTTTTGGGGCCACTGCTGTTTGTAATTTTTATTAATGATCTGGATGAGGGTATAGTTGGGTGGATTAGTAAATTTGCTGATGACACCAAAGTCGGAGGTGTGGTAGATAGTGATGAAGGGTGTCATAGTTTGCAGGAAGACTTAGACAGGTTGCAGAGCTGGGCCGAGAGGTGGCGGGCGGATGGAGTTTAATGCGGAGATGTGTGAGGTAGGAATAACAGATGTGTCGAGTATAGGGCTAACGGGAGGACTTTGAATAGTGTGGATGAGCAGAGGGATCTAGGTGTATGTGTACATAGATCCCTAAAAGTTGGGAGTCAAGTAGATAAGGTTGTTAAGAAGCCATACGGTGTCTTGGCGTTTATTGGTAGGGAGATTGAATTTAGGAGTCGCAGCGTCATGTTGCAACTGTACACAACTCTGGTGCGGCCGCACTTGGAGTACTGTGTGCAGTTCTGGTCCCCACATTACAGGAAGGATGTGGAGGCTTTGGAGAAGGTGCAGAGGAGGTTTACCAGGATGTTGCCTGGTATGGAGGGGAAGTCCTATGAGGAGAGGCTGAGGGATTTGGGGTTGTTTTCGCTGGAAAGAAGGAGGCTAAGAGGGGATCTTATTGAAACATATAAGATGATTAGAGGTTTAGATAGGGTGGATAGTAATAGTCTTTTTCCTCTGATGGAGAAATCTAGCACGAGGGGGCATGGCTTTAAATTAAGGGGTGGTAGTTATAGGACGGATGTCAGGGGTAGGTTCTTTACCCAGAGGGTGGTGAGGGATTGGAATGCCCTGCCTGCTGCAGTTGTAAATGCGCCTAGTTTGCGGGCATTTAAGAGATCCGTGGATAGGTTTATGGACAAAAAGGGATTGGTTTAGGTTAGTGGGTCATTGTTTTTGTAACTGGTTGGCGCAACATCGTGGGCCAAAGGGCCTGTTCTGCGCTGTAATGTTCTATGGAGTACTGTGTACAGTTTTGATCTCCTTACTTGAGAAAGGATATACTGGCACTGGAGGGGTGCAGGGGAGATTCATTCTAGGTTGATCCCAGAGTTGAGAAGGTTGGCTTATGAGGAGAGACTGAGTAAACTGGGGCTATACTCATTGGAATTCAGAAGAATGAGGGGAGATCTTATAGAAATGTATAAGATTATGAAGGTAATAAGCAAGATAGAAGCAAGGAAGTTGTTTCCACTGGCGGGTGAAACTAAAACTAGGGAGCATAGCCTCAAAATAAGGGGCAGCAGATTTAGGACTGAGTTGAGGAGGAATTTCTTCACACAAAGGATTGTGAATCTGTGGAATTCCCTGCCCGGTGAAGCAGTTAAAGCTACCTCTTTGAATGTTTTTAAGGCAAGGATAAACAAATTTTTGAACAGTAGAGGAATTAAGGGTTATGGTGAGTGGGCAGGTAAGTGGAGCTGAGACCACATAAAGATCAGCCATGATTTTATTGAATGGTGGAGCAGCCTCAAGGGGCCAGATGGCCTACTCCTGCTCCTAGTTCTTAAGATCTCAAAGACTTATAAAATACGAACAGGACTCGGCAGGGGAGGTATTCCTGATTCCTGGTGGGGAGTCCAGAACCAGGGGTCACAGTCTGAGGATGCAGGGTAGACTACTTAGGACAGAGGTGAGGAGACATTCCTTCACCCAAAAAGGAAGTAGTTGATGCCAGAACATTGAATGTATTCAAGAGGCGGCTAGATTTTGCACTTGGAGCAAATGGGATCAAAGGCTATGGGGAGAAATCAGGATTAGGCTATTGAGTTGGATGATCAGCCATGATCGTAATAAATGGCGGAACAGACTTGAAGGGCCACCTGGCCTCCTACTGTTCCTATCCTCTATGTTTCTATAATCCATGTATTTAACCTGATGCCTATTTGATACTAATAGAGTATGAAATGGGCAATTTACATGGTCAATTCACTTAATCTGCACATCTTTAAACTGTAGGAGGAAACCCACACAGATGCAGGGAGAACGTGCAAACTCCACACTGAGTCACCCGAGACAGAATGGAACTTGGGTCCCTGGAGTTGTGAGGCAGCAGTGCTAACCACAGTGCTGCACTGTGATGAAGAGGATTCTAGCGAACAGGATTGTCAGAATGTACAGTAAGCTATTGACTGATTGCGACTTGGGCAGAGAAATGGTTGATCATAGAATCATTGACACATTTCAGTGCAGAAGGCCTTTTGACTGATCAACTGACCACAATCCCACCCTGGACCTATCGCTATAATTCCACATATTTACACCGCTAATCCCTCTAATGTACGCATCCTGAGACACTAAAGGGCAATTTAGTGTGGCTAATCAACCTAACCCGCACATCTCTGGACTTTGGATCTGATCTACTTGATTAGTCTCCCACGTGGAACCTTGTCAAAATCCTTACTGAAGTCAATTCAGATTACATCAAAGGGCAGCATGGTGGCATAATGACTAGCATTGCTGCCTCTCAGTGCCAATGACCCAGATTTTATTCCAGACTTGGGTGACTCTGCGGAGTTAGCACATTCTCCCAGTGTCTGAGTGGGTTTCTTCTGGGTGCTCGTTTTCTCCCTCAGTCCAAACGTGTGGAAGTTAGGTGGATTATCCCTTAGTGCCCAAAGATTTGTAGGTTAAGTGGATTAGCTATGGTGAATGCACAAGGTTACAGGGATAAAGTAGGAGGGTGGGCCTGGGTAAGATGCTCTTTTGGAGTGTCAGTGCAAACTCGATAGGGTGAATATAGGGATTATATGAACTGCACTGCCTGCACCCACACAACTAGTCACCGCCTCGAAAAACTGAATTGAATTTGTTAAGACATGATCTCTCCGACAAAGCCACGTTGACTATCCGTGATTCATGCTGGCCTTTCCAAGTGGAGATTAATTCTGCCCCAGAATTTTTTCAAAAATTTCCCTACCACTGGCCTGTAATTACCTTTTTCAATAATGGCACATTAGCTGCCCTCCAGTCCTCTGGTACCTCTCCTGTGGCTAGAAGAGGGTTTGAAAATTAGCACTGGAGCTCGTGCAATCTTCTCCATCCAGGCCCAGGAATTTATCCACTTGTAAGCCTGTTGAAACACTTTCTCTCTCTCAACACTAATGTGTTCAATTGTATCACTGTTGCCCTTTTTGATTTCTATACAGCACTATCCATCTTCATAGTGATGATATGGAGATGCCAGCGTTGGACTGGGGTGGGCACAGTAATAAGTCTCACAACACCAGGTTAAAGTCCAACAGGTTTATTTGGAATCATCAGCTTTCGGAACATTGTTCCCTCACTCACCTGATGAGGGAGCAGCACTCCAAAAACTCATGATTCCAAGTAAACCTGGTGTTGGGACACTTCCTCATAGTGAGCATAGATGCAAAAGGTTCACTTAATACCTTACCCTAATCTTTCAGTTCCATACAGATTGCCACTGTGGTCCCTAATGGGCTTACTCTTGCCCTTAGTATACTTCCAAAACACTGTTTCCTTTATTTTGCCTGCCAGTGTGTTATAATGCTCCCTCTTTGCCCTTGTAATTTCTAAGTACTCGCTGCACTTTCTATACTTCCCTAGGGCATCCGTTGTTGAGGCCTCTTTATCTGACATAAGCCTCCCTTAAGAACTTACCTGGAGGTAAGCATGATTCAGAACTATAGCTCTCTTTTCATTTCACCAGGAATTATTTTGATAAACACAAGTAACAAATATTTACTGCATTCCGAAGTTTCACAGATGTTTTTCTCCACTTATTTTGCATGTGCATGAAAAGAGGGGGGTGGGGGGGTGGTGGGAAGAGCTAAAGAAAAGGGTAATCTTTGGGACAAATCCACACATCAGTAATCTGGCTTCATTAAATTAGCAAGGAAACAACAAACTTGCATTTATAAAAAGTAGATTTCTTCTCAGGACTCTCCAAAGTATTTGTGAAGTGTAGTCACTGTTGTAGGAAATGCAGCAGCCAATCTGCAAGGTTTCACAAAAAGCAATGCGAGAACAATCAGCTAATAATATGTTAATCAGCATGGATTTGTCAAGGGCAGGTCGTGCCTTACGAGCCTAGTTGAGTTCTTCGATAATGTGACTGAACACATTGACGAAGGAAGTGCCGTGGACGTAGTGTACATGGACTTCAGCAAGGCTTTTGATAAGGTCCCCCATGCAAGACTTCTTGAGAAGGTGAGAGGGCATGGGATCCAAGGGCCTTTGGCCTTGTGGATCCAGAACTGGCTTGCCTGCAGAAGGCAGAGAGTGGTTGTGGATGGGTCTTTTTCGGAATGGAGGTCAGTCACCAGTGGGGTGCCCCAGGGATCTGTTCTGGGACCCTTGTTGTTTGTCATTTTCATAAATGACCTGGATGAGGAAGTGGAGGGATGGGTTAGCAAGTTCGCTGATGACACGAAGGTCGGCGGTGTTGTGGATGGTCTGGAAGGATGTCAAAAGTTGCAGCAGGACATAGATAGGATGCAGGAATGGGCGGAGAAGTGGCAGATGGACTTCAACGCGGATAAATGTGTAGTAGTCCATTTCGGCAGAACCAATGGGATGAACGAGTACACTATTAAGGGCAGGGGTCTTAGTAGCGTTGAAGAGCAGAAGGATCTCGGGGTCCGGGTTCACAGGACTCTTAAATCGGCCTCGCAGGTGGAGGAGGTGGTCAAGAAGGCGTATGGTGTACTGGCCTTCATTAATCGAGGGATTGAGTTTAGGAGTCGGGAGGTAATGCTGCAACTTTACAGGACCCTTGTCAGGCCTCATTTGGAGTACTGTGCGCAGTTCTGGTCGCCTCACTATAGGAAAGATGTAGAAGCTATTGAAAGGGTGCAGAGGAGATTTACAAGGATGTTGCCTGGACTGGGAGGCATGCCTTATGAAGATAGGTTGAGGGAGCTGGGACTCTTTTCCCTGGAGAGGCGAAGGTTGAGAGGCGACCTGATAGAAGTTTATAAAATGTTGAGAGGAATAGATAGGGTGGACTCTCAGAGGCTATTTCCCCGGGTTGAAATGGTCGCTACGAGGGGACACAGATTTAAGGTGCGGGGAGGGAGGTACAGAGGTGATGTTAGGGGTAAGTTTTTCACTCAGAGGGTGGTGAGTGATTGGAATCGGCTGCCGTCGTCGGTGGTGGAGGCGAACTCGCTGGGGTCTTTTAAAAGACTTCTGGATGAGTATATGGGGTTTAATGGGATTGGGGGTTATAGATAGGCCTACAGATTGGTGGGGTTGATGCGATCGGCGCAACTCGAGGGCCGAAGGGCCTGTTTGTGCTGTAATGTTCTATGTTCTATGTTCTATAATCAGAATATAGTAAGTCTCACAATACCAGGTTAAAGTCCAACAGGTTTATTTGGTAGCACAAGCCACTACCTTTCGGAGCGCTGCCCCTTCAACAGGTAAGTGGGAGTTCTGGTCATAAACAGGGCTTATAAAGACACAAACTTAATTTACAAAATAACGGTTGGAATGAATCTTTACAGGTAATCAAGTCTTAAAAGTTCAGCCAACTGAGGAAGAGAGTGTTAAGCACAGGTTAAAGAGATGTATATTGTCTCCAACCAGGATAGTTAGTGAGATTTTGCAAGCCCAGGCAAGCCATGGGGGTTATAGATAGTGTGACATGAACCCAAGATCCTGTTCGAGACCGTCCTCATATGCGGAACTCAGCCATCAGTCTCTGCTCAGTGACACTGTGTTGTCATGTGTTGTAAAGGCCGCCTTGGAGAACACTTACCCGAAGATCAGAGGCCAAATGCCTGTAAAATGAAGTGTTCCCCCACAGGAAGAGAACACTCTTGCCTGGTGATTGTCGAGCGGTGTTCATTCATCCGTTGTTGTAGTGTCTGCATGGTCTCTCCAATGTACCATGCCTCCCGACATCCTTTCCTGCAGCGTGTCAGGTAGACAACATTGGCTGAGTTGCAAGCGTACATACTGTATATGGTATTTACGCTGCAGGGAAGGATGCCCCGAGGCATGGTACACCGGGGAAGACCATGCAGACGCTACAACAATGGATAAATATGCACCCTCGACAATCACCAGGCAAGTGTTCTCTTCCTGTTGGGGAACACTTCAGTGGTCACAGGCAATCGGCCTCTGATGTTCGGGTAGGCATTCTCCAAGGCGACCTTCAAGACACATGACAATGTAGAGTTGCTGACGCTGAGCAAGACTGATGGCCAAGTTCTGCACATGATGATGGCCTCATCATCGGAGTTGAGGAGGAACTTCTTCACTCAAAGGGTGGTGAATCTCTGGAATTCTCTGCCTGTTGAAGTGGTGGAGGCTGCCTCGCTAAATATTTTTAAGAAGCGGGTTGATGGGTTTTTGATAAGAGAGGGGATTAAGGGTTATGGGGAGAAAGCGGAACTGAGCAGCGACAGATCAGCCATGATCTTATTGAATGGCGGGGCAGGCTCGAAGGGCTAGATGGCCTACTCCTGCTCCTATTTCTTATGTTCTTATGTTCTCAACCGGGATCTTGGGTTCACATTATCTGTAACCCCCACAACTTGCCTGGGCTTGCAAAATCTCACAAATTGTCCTGTCTGGAAACAATACACATCTCTTTAACCTGTGCTTAACGCTCTCTCCACTCACATTGTCTGTACCTTTAAGACTTGATTACCTGTAAAAACTTGCATTCCAACCATTATTTTGTAAATTGAGTTGTGTCTTTATATGCCTTGTTTGTGAACAGAACTCCCACTCACCTGATGATGGGGCAGCGCTCCGAAAGTTAGTGGCTTGTGCTAAGAAAAACTGTTGGACTTTAACCTGGTGTTGTAAGACTTCTTACTGTGTTTACCCCAGTCCAACGCCAGCATCTCCACATAATCAGAATATAAGTACATCTTTTCTCTTTTTGTTTTAAAGAAAGCAAAAAAAAAATTGGTTAGCATCAAATAGATAGTGAAAAGGGATGTAGAATTTGTTCTGTATTTCCAAACCAACTTGTAAACTGTACAAAATTTAAGACATTGGGACTCCTAAATTGCTACAACTTGTAGTGCCAGAAAATGCTATGAATGGACCTGGGTTACTGTTCTTCCTTCAAATCATTGGACTAAACATGTCAGTACATTTAAACCGGCTCATTACATACAACTATGCCAATACTTACTAACAAAGACTTGCAGACTGACACCCAATCCATCTTTAGGTAGAAGCCAACTTGATTGAAGGTTGAGAAGGGAACAAGCAGATTTATGCTGACGCAATTCATACAGATAATTATTTAATACCTGGCCCACAGAAGGGCAGCTTTTCACAAGTAACACTTTTCCTCACTTGCCATGTTATCAGAACCATTAGATTTCACAAAGACCTTTTAAAAAACTTAATGTTTTAAGATTTAGGCCACCAATATCAGAATTAACAGTCTGCAGTTACAAATACCATCACATTCACTCTGTCACAACCCAGCTCTCTTCAAGAGGGAGTAAACTAGACTTAACGCCTCCTGATCAACAGTCCATGACAAAATTCAAGCATGAACTCTAATTACTGGTTCTTACCGTATATCGAAATCACAGCCAGGATTAACCAGGCAGTCCATTCGGGGAGATATTTAATGAAAACCAGAGCCATCAAAGCGCTGATCATGATCAAGTAGGCTTGCTGAAGTCGAAGTGGCCCCTTCCAGTGGATACATACCATCCCGACTACTCCAAAGTTCCAGATCACCAAAGCCAATGTGAAGTAATCCATGGCAACATTGTAGGTTTTGAAGACTTCCCTGAAGAAATATGAATTGATTCTGGCTTACTGAATGAATTTCAATTGTTACAGCACAGGAGGCTGCCATTTGGCCTATCACGTCTGCATCTACTCTCCACATAACACACCTAGTGCCACTCCCATGTGCTCCCTAGAGATCTGCACATTGTCCTTTTCACATTGCAACCTAATTTTCTTTTGATTCCCTCCACTACACTCGGGCCGTGCATTCCAGACCTCAACTACTCATGCTATGAAAAAGCTTGTCCTCTTCTGTTCCTTTAGGCAATTATTTTAAATCAGTGCCTTCTCATTCTCAATCCTTTCAGAAGTGGGAACAGATTCTCCATAAGTACTCAGTCCAGGTCATGATTTTTAAAAATTTCATTTATTGGATCAAGGTACCCAGCATTTATTGCCCATCCCTAGTTGCCCTCGAGGTGGGGAGCTGCTGCCTTAAACTGCTACAGTCTGAGATATACATACACCCACAGTGCTGTTAGGGAAGGAGTTCCAGAATTTTGACCCAGTGACAGTGAAGGAATGGCAATATTCCTTCCTGACTTCCAAGTCAAGATGGTGAGTGACTAGGGTGGGAAATCTCCATGCCATGGTGCCCCTAGACACCTCCTGCTTTTATCCTTCTAGATGGTAACAGTTGTGCATTTAGAAGGTGCTGCCCAACTCAGTGAGTTCACGCAGTACAGCGTAGATGGTACACACTGCTGCCACTTGTCATCTGTGATAAAGGAATTGAATGTTTATGGAATGGGGACCAATCAAGCGGATTGCTTTGTCCTGGATAGTGTTGAGCTCATGACTGCTGTTGGAGCTGCATTCGTCCATGCAAATGAAAAGTATTCAACCACATTCCTGACTTAAAAACATAAAAAATAGGAGTAAGCCATTTGGCCCTTTGAGCCTACTCCGTTATTCGGTATGATCATGGTTTAGCATCCAATTTGTAGGAAGATGGACAGCTTTTGGTAATCAAGAGGTGAAATACTTGCTGCAAGGCTTCTATTCTCTGACTTGTAGCCATAGTATTTATATGGCTAGTCCAGTTCAGTTTCTAGTCATTGGTAATCTCCCCCCACAGGATGGTGACCATGTGGGTTTCAGCGATGGTAATGTCATGGAATGTCAAGGGGTGATGATTAGATCCTCTCCTATTGGAGACGATCATTACCTGGCACTTGTGTGGCGCAAGTGTTACTTGTCACTTGTGTCAGCACAAGCCCAGACATTGACCAGCTCTTACCGCATTTGGACATGGATCTTGAATACGTCTACCAAAACTCCTCAGCCAGAATTCGCCAAGGAGAACAATTCCAATTTTTCTAATCTAACTTCATAACTGAAGTTCCTCATCCCTTGAGCCAATCTCCAATGCCTTCTCATCATCTTAAAAGTGTAGTGCCCAGAAATTAAATTATTTTCCTACAGTTCCACATTCTAATCTCTCCCCTGGCATTATGTTCTCTTTTCTCAGTTGCTACAGAGTTTGAGGTTATTGATATTATCACATCATATATCAGTACTTAAATTGGATCTTGAGCTCTATACTCACCCAGCCAATCCTGTCAAGACCAAAACTGGAATTGTGGTTCTCAAGGAACATCCAACAGCTCCAACAACCAAACTGCCACCAACTGCAGAATTGCAGAATCTTTACAGGGCAGGAGGAACCCATTCAGCCCACCGAATCTGCACAGGCTTTCTGAAAGTCCCACCTCAGTAACCTTACATATTCATTTTCTGTTAGCAATCCAATTTCATGATCAGGATCCTACAGTGCAGGAGGCCATTCTGCCCATTGAGTCTGCACTGACCATACGCCCACCCAGGCCCTACCTCCTTAACCCCATGCAGTCCCCCTGACATAAGGAGTAATTTGGTATGGCCAATCAATCTAATCTGCACATCTTTGGACTGTGGGAGGGAAACCAGAGCACCTGGAAGAAATCCACACAGACACATGGAGTGTGTGCAAACTCCACACAGACAGTGACCCAAGCTGGTAAGCGAACTCGGGTCCCTGGTGCTGTGAGGCAGCAGCACTAACCACTGTGCCACCACGCCACCCCAATTCTTGTTGTATTCTTTTCAAATTCCTCGATTAACCCTGTGTCCATTGCTGTCCATTTACTCCAAATTCCAACCACTCTTTGGGTGAAATAGAAGTAGATATGATGCAAGTTTCCCTTGCATCAAATCTACTTCTTTTGCTCAGTATTTTGAATCTATGACATCTAGCTCTTGATGCTTTCGAGTGGAAACAGTATCTTATTATTTACCTTGTCCATACCCCTCAGGATTTTAAATACATCTATCAAGTCTCCTCTCAGCCTTCTTTTCTCCAAGAAAAACATTCCCAACATCTCCAATCTATCCTTGTGGCTACAGTTCTTTAGCCCTGGAAACATTTTTGCGATCTCCTCTGTAGTCTCTCCAATTCCTTCACATTCACTCTCAAGAATGGCACCCAAAGTACTCCAGATGAGGTCTTCTACAAGTTTAATATGACCACTTGTGTATTCAATGCTCCTAGGATATTAACTGCTCACTCAACATGCCCTATCACCTTCAATACATAAGAACATAAGAAATAGGAGCAGGAGTAGGCCATCTGGCCCTTCGAGCCTGCCCTGCCATTCAATAAGATCATGGCTGATCTGTCGTGACTCAGCTCCACCTTCCCGCCCTCTCCCCATAACCCTTAATCCCTTCTCTTATCAAAAACCCATCAACCCGTTTCTTAAAAATATTTAGCGAGGCAGCCTCCACCACTTCAACGGGCAGAGAATTCCAGAGATTCACCACCCTTTGAGTGAAGAAGTTCCTCCTCAACTCTGTTCTAAACCGCCTCCCCTTTATCTTGAGGCTGTGCCCCCTAGTCCTACTGTCTTTTTTGAGCGGGAAGAGTCTCTCCACCTCTATCCAATCCATCCCATTCATCATCTTATACGTCTCAATGAGATCTCCCCTCATTCTTCTAAACTCTAACGAGTACAAGCCTAGTTTATTCAGCCTCTCCTCATAGCTCAATCCCGTCAACTCCGGTATCAGCCTAGTAAACCTCCTCTGCACTCCCTCCAGGGCCAAAATATCCTTGCGCAGGTACGGCGCCCAAAACTGCACACAGTACTCCAGCTGCGGCCTCACCAATGCCCTATACAGCTGCAGCAAGACCTCCCTACTTTTATATTCAATCCCCCTCGCTATGAAGGCCAGCATCCCATTCGCCTTCCGGACCACCTGCTGCACCTGCAAGCTGGGTTTTTGCGACTCATGCACAAGGACCCCGAGGTCCCTCTGCACCGTCGCCTGCTGCAGTTTCTCGCCCCGTAAGTAATAGTCCTTCCTACCATTCCTCCTACCAAAGTGGACCACCTCACACTTGCCAACATTAAATTCCATTTGCCATTTCCTGGCCCATTCGCCCAGCCTATCTAGATCCTTCTGCAGACTCTCCACACCCTCCGCACAATTTGCCTTTCCCCCAATCTTGGTGTCACAAAGGTTGCTTTATTCCTGCACCTTCTTATAGGTTTTTACTTTGTGCTGTCCCTACACATTCTTGCTGCCAAAATGACTTGCTGCATGCTTCACTGCATTGAACTTCATCTGCCATTTGCCTGCCCAATCCACCAACATGTCTATGTCAATCTGAAGTTCAAGGTTATCCTCATCACAGTTGACAACATTTTCAATCTTCCAATTAGGGAAATGGCATCAGGATTTTATGGCAGACAAACTACGAGATAAAACACTTGTGCAGATATATCTTTTTCAAAAAGTTCAAACTTACCCCAAATAGATGAATGAGAAAAAGAAAAGCAGCAAGAGTGATGAGATTATCAGCCATCCATGAATGACCTGTTTAAACAAGACCAAGATAAGGCTTCAGGCATCAAAAAGCTTGGCTGATTTTCGTCTCTGATAGGACCACATTAATTGATAGAAGTACAATTTGGTTTTGATATCTAGGGCATAATGATAAGAAAGGGACAATGTTTCTCTTCAGATGGCCCTTGAATTACATAGCTTGTCTTAGTCATACAATCTGTACAGTGCAGAGGCCATTCGGCCCATCAAATCCACACGAACTCTGACAGGCCCTCTCCCCTGTAACCCCATGGCTAATCCAGCTAACCTACATCATCATCTTTAAACACTAATTGGCAATTTAGGATGGCTAATCCACCTAGGTTGCACATCTTTGGACTGTGGGAGGAAACCAGAACACCTGGAGGAAATTCATGCAAACAAGAGGAGAATGTGCAAACTCCACACTGACTGACCTCCGCACTTTGAACCAGGATCCCTGACGCTGTGAGGCAGCAATGCTAACCACTGTGCCACCGTGCTGTTCTCTAAATACTAAGCAATTTGAAAACTGTGGCCAGATTGGTCGCACCTCTTAGTCAGAAGAGTTCAACTCTCATAGAACATGGAACCCTACAGTGCAGAAACAGGCCCTTTGGCCCATCGAGCCAGCACCGACCACAATCCCACGCAGGCCCTATCTCCATATCTCTACACATTTATCCGCTAATCCTTCTAACCCACACATCCCAGGACACTAAGGGGCAACTTTAGCATGGTCAATCAACCTAACCCGCGCACCTTTGGACTGTGGGAGGAAACCGGAGCACTCGGGAGGAAACCCATGCAGACACGAGGAAAATGTGCAAACTCCACACAGACAATGACCCGAGCTGGGAATTGAACCCAGGTCCCTGGAGCTGTGGAGCAGCAGTGCTAACCACTGTGCTACCGTGCCGCCCTGGAACTTTCATTCCAGAGGCTGGTGCATTTAATCTTGGTTGATATTCCATTGCAAGATTGACAGAGAGCTGCACTGCAATTTTTTAAAAGATGACTTTCAGACGAGGACCCATCTGCTCTCAGTTGGATGTGCTCTCCTCTCTTGTTGCACCCCGGTATCCAACCTGTGCCAGATTTGCTACCCTTACCCTAGTTAACATTTTCATGGGTACACAGGTCTCATCCCTGTTCAGATACAAACTGTCCATAGGAATATAAAGAACAGGTACAACAGTAGACCTGTTGAGCTTGCTCCACTATTTAATACGATCATGGTTAATCTTCTGCTTCAACTCTACTTACCACACTGCTGCCTATATCCAATCATTCTGACAGATCAGAAGTCTTATTTATCTGATCTTTGAATATACCCTACAATAGAGCATTCAGAACTCCCTGAGGTAGACAGTTCTAGAGCTTCACGACTCAGTGAAGAAATTTTGCATCTCAGTCTTAACGTAATCAACCCTTGTCCTGAGACTGCGCAGCAGATTCCCTAGCCAGGGGAAATGACTGTGTCTACCCTGTCAAATCCCTTCAGCCATTTGCACATTTCAATTATTTATTGAAAGAGGATTGGAGTACAAGAATAAAGAAGTCCTTCTACAATTGGTGCTTTGCTGAGAACACAACTGGAATAGTGTGCTGTTTTGATCTCCATAGTTAAGATGGGATATATTTGTGTTGGAGGTAGTAGATTGGTCCCTGGGATGACAGCATTGTTCTATAATGAGAAGCTAAGTAAACTCAGCCCACCCTATCTGGATGAAAGGAATAAAGGCCAACATTCCATTTGCCTTCCTAGCCGCTTGAGTTTGTGCACCAACTTTGTGTTCCTTGTACAAGTAGACACAAGTCTTTAAATTCATGCCCTTTAAAAAATACTCTGCTTTTTAATTTCTTGCTACCAGAATGAATAATCTCACATTTTCCCACATTATGTTCCGTGTGCTGCCTTGTTGCCCACTTATTAAACCTGGCGGTATCTCTTTGTAGTCTGTGTCCTCCTTACTGCTCATCTTCCCAACTACCTGTGTCATCAGCAAACTTGGATACATGACTCAAGTCTCTTCACTCAACTCATTAATATAGATTGTATAAAGCTGATCCTTGCAACTCCACTAGTAAATGCCAGCCATTTATCCACATTCTTGGCTTCCTATCCATTAACCAACTCTCCATGTTGATACTACCCCCAACTCCACTATATTCAGACTCAAAATGTTATCTTTATTCTTTCTCCACCAATGCAGATAGACCTACTGAGATTTCCCAGCATTTTCTGTTTTTGTTTTAGATTCCAATATACACAGTAACTTGCTTTCATCTTAGGTTTTTGTGGAGCCTATTTCAATGGAACAGTTCTTGTTCCTCAATACTAACAGCGGTACCCCACTTTTGCCCTTTTCTCAAATGCTTCATTTTTTTCTTTACAGGGCATGAGTCCCATTCGCAAGGCCAGTGTTTTCTGCCAGCCCCTGACTGTCCTCAAGGTGGTGGTGTGTTTTGAAAAGATTCCCTACTCAGGAGGACCCTAACGGGTTAGGTTCCACAAAATTAACACTCTTCTTCCTACATTATTCCTCCAGCCATACGCTAACATACTTCACCCCACTATTCTTACCCCACTAGCAAATAGATATTACTACTTTTGTGGTACTGCTTTTTCCTCCTAGGCTCCTGTAGCACTAGTTATAATCGATAAGACAGGATCAGGATGGACTTCAGAATTACGGGCTTATACCGAAGTTGAATAAGGCAATTAGTAACCTGGTGGACAGTGGACATTCTTTAAATTGGGGTTTTAAAAAAAATTAGCAAATGCTTCAATTAGTCTATAGCTAATTGGAACTGAAGTTTTGAAGCGGACTGGAAGTTAGCTGAACCAGAGAAAGAAAAATATGGACCTGAATAAAACATCTTCATAGTGGGAAGAAGTCAGTATAGAGCAGCCATTGGGACCAGAGCCAAGGCCACTTGGTTGGTCTACAGATAATTGGAAACTAGGAAAAATAATTTGCTGATGTCAAAATTTGACAATAAGTCACACAAGGAGATATTAGGATGGGTCAAAGAGGTAGACTAAGGAACAACTTAAGGCAGGAGGGAGAAATAGCAAGATACAGATGTGGTGGGGGCGGGTGGAAAGGTAGAAAGAGGAGGAGCGCAGTTCAGCTAGTGGAATGGCCATCAACAGAGGAGCAATGAAAAGTAATGATGTGCAGGGGACACATCTACATAGGTTGAGAAGGCTGAATGACAAATGGTATTTGGCACATGGTGAACAACGCAAAGCAATGACTAAGGAAGGAAAAGAAATATCAGAAATATAAAGTGAATGTCAAGCTGGATTTGGTATTGCTGACTAAAACTTGCATTCATATCACACCTTTAGCACATTTAGTGCATAGCTGCAGCAAGAAAAACTAAATAAATTTCAGAATACGTAGCCAGAATTTGAATTGCTGTCCGAATCACTGCCCAACTGGAACACCAGGAAAAAAATCTGCATTTCACTCTAGATCATCTAAAAAGGAGCACGCAAGTTTCAGATTACATAATTCACTTTGCCTGCTCTATGTGGAGTATTACAAACTCACAAAATACGAAGTTAGTGCTTAGTTGTATGGAACATAACTATTTTGACCATTTCCCTAAAGGCTGTGCAAACTTATTTTTAATTATTCTGTAAATCTATTTAAGGTGCTCATTTGGAAAGTCAAAAATCTACATCAGCAAAATTGACCAAAAACAGAATGTCTTCAATCTGCAAACACATACCTTGTAGCACCTGTACTTGTAGAGAAGTACAAGAATTAATGTCATCACTACAATGACACTGATCATAATGAGGGCATTCAATATGGAGTTTACAGCTCGCTCTCCAACAGTGTCTGTGTCTTCTGTAAATGGAGTGTACAACCTGAAGGTAAATATTCCACAACAGTCAGAGCAATCTCATAGAAACATAGAAGATAGGAGCTGGGAGGAGGCCATTTGGCCCTTCAAGCCCTGCTCCTCTATTCATTACAATCATGGCTGATCAGAACAATGATCCAGAATCAGTTTTCTTAGCAATTAATAAAAATTCAAGAATTCTCAATGGACAATGCAAAAGATAGAGGTCAAGTCCCAGTTGTTCTACAATGATAGAACTATATCTCCAATTTCTGCCCACTCTCCAAAGTTTTAAATGGTTTGATGAGCTCTGCTTCCATTTTTACAATCTATGCATATACTGATATCTTTAATAAGTGACATTAGCCATTTACATGGTGAATTCAATTACTTTGTGTGCAATGTCCCAACTCAAAATATCCCACCTCCCTTCCCCCACCCCCCACATTAGCAGGGATTCTCTCCTCTGTACTTTGGGACTGTTAGTGCCCTTCTCGGCACCCTTGCAAGCTCTCCTTGTGGGAGAGGCCGCTGCAGCTTGATAGCTGATTGGCACAGCCAGTTAAATAAACTGGGTAAGATTGGTTCCTGAAGTAGGAGAGGCAGAGTGCAAAATAAGGCCTAAAGTGCAATCACTTTATGGAGTGGAAGCTGCATCGAGTGGAGCTTGAGAGTTGGGTCAAGCGGGGGAGGGACATATTGCAGTGTTATGTTTTCCTAACTATCTCCACAGATCAGTGCTGGCAGGAGCAGACCAAGGCAGGAGAACTGGGAGATAGGACACAGAAGTTCTATGACACCGAGTGAACACACCCATGTGATATCACGGGCGTGTGACAGCAGTTCTATGACACCGAGTGAACACACCCATGTGATATCACGGGCGTGTGACTGGGATGCGAATATTTCTCTCTCCTACCTTTTCTGACTTGTTTTTAAGATTGAAGACTAGGTAAAAAAGAAGCTAGTGAATACTGAAGATCAGTAGAAAAATTAAAAACAAATTAAAAACCTAATTAAATAAAATAAGAATGCAGTCAGGCAATGTGTTGTAGCAGCAGCATGTGGGAGCTGGTGAACCCCATTGTGGTTCAGTGACTACATCTGTAACAAGCATTCGTTGCTTGAGGAACTTTGGCTCAAGAGTCAACGAGTTGGAGTCTGAGCTGAAGACATTACAACACATCAGGGAGAGGAAGGATACCTGGCTGCTGTGTTTCAGGAGGCAGTCACAACCCTGGGATAAACTACCTTGAATTCAGTCAGTGGTCAAGGACAGGAGGGAATGGCTACAAATGAGGCAGTTAGAGGAATCCAAGAAGTAATGATGCAGAAGCCTCAGTCCCTTCCCTTGTCTGATAGGTTTGCGATTCTTGCTCCCTGTCTAGAGCACAGTTGGGACTACAAGAATGATGAACAAACTGACCATAGCACTGTGGTACTGGGAGTTATTCATGTGGGGAAGCAAAGAGAAATGTATTCATAGTCGAGTTAGTATAGTTAGGGCAACAGACACTGTTCTCTGCAGCCAGGAATGAGAAAGGCTACCTGATGCCTGGGTTAAAGATATCTCATCTCAGCTGCACAGGAACCTGGAATGGGACAGGAAGATCCAGTTGTCATGGTCCATATAGGTACCAACAATATAAGTAGAATGAAGAGGTTCTGTGTAGGGAATATGAACAGCTAGATGTGAAATTAAAAAGCAGAACCAGAAAGATAATAACTGCCAGATTACTACCTGAGTCATTAAGATTAAAGAAGCCCAAACAGTGGGTGTGTGGAGATATGGGTTCGAGTTCATGGGACATTGACACCAGTACTGGGGAAAGAGGGAGCAGTTCTGATGTGATGGGCTCCACTTGAGTCATGTTGGGACTAGTGTCCTGTCAAATCAAATAACTAGGGGTGTAGATAGGGCTTTAAGCTAAATAGTGGGGGTAGCGTTCAGTAGCATGGAAATTTAAAAAAATAAGTTCAAGAAGAAGGTTTATGCTGAGGCTAATTACCACCAGATAATGAAAAGGGACAAAACGTGTGAACCTCATTAAATCAGGGGATCATATAGGAATAGAGAAAATTAATAATAGCACAGACTTAAAGGATTTGTTTCTAACTGTGCACAGCATTTAAAATAGAATGACTGAGTTAACAGCACAAGTAGAGACAGAAGGTGGTGATTATAGAGACATGTTTACAAGAAGACTTGGCCCAGAAGTTGAATATCCAAATGTTTTGTAAGCATAGACAGAAAGGAAAAGTTGGTGGTGTAGCTTTGTTAGTAAAGAAAGATAGTCCTGTAGTGAGAAATGATATTGTCATTGGAGACCAAGACATAGAATCAATCTGGGTAGAAATAAAAAATAGCAAGGCAAGTAGTAATCTATAGGTCTTTAAATAGTAGTTCCACAGTAGGACACAGTATAAACCAGGAAATACCAGGGGCTTGTAAGAAAGGTACAACAATAATCATGGGTGATTTTGCTATGCATCTTGAATGGATTAATCAAATTGGCAAGCCTCAAGGGGGAGTTCTTGGAGTGCATTACAGGTTGTTTCTTGGAATAATTTGTTTTACCAACCAGGGAGCAGACTATTTTGGATTTAATATTGTGTAATGAGTTAGGACTAATGATCTTCTAATAAAGAATGTTGTAGGGAAGAGTGATCATCTCATGCTTGAATTCCAAATTCAGTTTGAGGGGCGAATCCCACGCTAGTTTCGGTGTTAACCAAAGAAATTATATAAACATGAGGGCACATTTGGCCATAGTGGACTGGACAGAAAATAAAAACATAAGACAGTTGATGAACAATGGCATATATTCAATTCCTCCCAACTAAAATATATTTCAGACGGGAAGATAGATTGCAAGAGGGGGACAGTATTGTAACTGCACTGGAAGAGTTTAGCTAAGGGCACGGCTAGCTCTGTTGCAGTGATGTTGTGAACGCCCACAGCTTTTAAAAAGTCGACCATCTCTAGCATACAGTAGAATTATCTGAGTATCTGGTGCATTCAGCCTTATGTACAAACAATAAATTAGAAGCTGAAGTAAGACATTTGATCTCTGAGCTTGCTTATAAAATCGTGGCTGATCTGACATGTGGCAATAAGTCCATATTCCACCACTCCCATCCTCCTCAATAATCTTTGGCTCTCCTGTCAGTCAAAGATCTACCACTGCCTTGAAAATATTAAATGCCACCACTCTCCAGGGAAAGAAATATGGAAGCCTCACGGGCCTTGAAAAACATTACTCCTTATCTTAAATGGGAGATATGGGGAAACATTCCTTCAGTATCCCTGTCAAACCCCATCAAGATCTTGTATGTTTCAAGATAAGATCACCTCTCAATCTTCTAAACACCAACTGGTAACAGACCCAGCGTGCCCAACATTTCCTCATAAGAATCCCCCATCCAATACTCTAGATGTGGCCCTACAAACAGCCTGTACAAATGCAGCAAAACATCCTTACTTTTTTGTTCTATTCTCCTTGCAATTAATCCATTTCCTTTCTAATGACTTGCTGTACCTGCATTCTGACTTTTTGGGATTTCTGTATTAAGACACCCAGTTCCTCTGTATCTCAAGAGTTCTGCAATCCTCTCCATTTAAGTAATATGCTTTTCTATTCTTCCTGTCAAAGTAGACAAATTCATTCATGTCCCAAGGACCTTGGGACATGAGGACCTTGGGACCTTGGTCAACGAGGTGGTGGAGATTGTGTGTTTGGAAGGTGCTGTTGAAGGAGCCTTGGCAAGCTGTTGTATTACACCTTGTGTATGGTAAACACTGCAAATATTACACAATGGTGGTGCATAGATTGAACGTTTAAGTGGTGGATGGGTTGATGTTTTGGATGGTGTTGAGCTTCTTAGGTGTAGGAACTTAACTCATCCAGGCAAGTAAAGAGTTTTATAACTGCCTTGTGATTAGCTTTGGGGAGACCAGAGTTGAGTCACTCGCAGAATTCCCAGCCTCTGACCTGTGTTTGGGAGCCAAATTATATGGTAGATCCAGTTCAGTTTCTGGTCAACGTTAATCCCCAGTGATAGAAACATAAAAAAAGGTCATTCAGCCCTTTGAGCCTGGTTTGCCATTCAATATCAAGATCCTTTATCTTAGCACCATGTGCCTGCGCTCTGCCCATACCCCTTGACACCTTTTGATTCAAGAAATCTATTTTTTTTCTTAAATATATTCAATGACTTGGCCTCCACAGCCTTCTGTGGTAGAGGATTCCACAGGTTCAGCATCCTCCGACTGAAGTTAACCCTCATCTTAGTCCTAAATGGCTGTATCTTGAGACTATGACCCCCTTGTTCTAGATCACCTCAGCCCGAGGACATATCACCCTTATATCCAGTCTGTCCAACCTTGTCAGAATTTTATATGTTTCAATGAGATCCCGAGTGAAAACAGGCCTAGTTGATCCAATCACTCCTCATACGACAATCCTGCCAACCCAGGAATCTGCTTGATGAACTTTCACTGAAATCTTCCTCTATGGCAAGTACATTCTTTCATCGGGTAGAGACCAAAACCGTACAAAATACTCTGAGCGTGGTCTCATTACGGCGCTGTACAGCTGCATCAAGACATCCTTCCTCCTGTACTCGAGTCTGCTTGTGACAAAGACCAACTGGTATATAAGGACATTCAGGTCCCAATGGTACATCAACACTTCCCAATCCATCATCAATCAATGAAAGTGGAGAGGCAGGCACAGCAAGCAATTAGGAAGGCAAATGGCATGTTGGCCTTCATTGCAAGAGGATTCAAGTTTAAAGTACCATTATATAAAGCCTCGGTGAGACACAACTGAAATATTGCGCACAGCTTTAATCTCCCTACTCAAGAAAGGATATACTTGCCATAGAGGGAATGCAGCAGAAACTACGTGTTTCTGCTAAGCTGAAACTAGGGTTTGCAGGACTGTCTTGTGAAGAGGGATTGATTCAACAGGGCCTGTATTCACTGGAATTTAGAAGGATAAAAGATTGGATTTAAAATTCAAACAAGGCTGGACAGACTAGATGCAGGGAGATGTTTTTCCCGATTGGGGACTCTTGAACTAGGATGACACAATCTCAGGATATGGGCAGACCATTTACAACGGAGATGAGGAAATATTTCTCTACTCGTAAGGTAGTGAACCTACGGAATTCTCTACCACAAAAGACTGGAGACCAGTCACTGAATTTTCTGATAGTCATTTACAAGATTATGAGGGGTGCAGATAGTCAGAAGCTTTTTCCCCAGGGTGGAAGAGTCAATTTCTAGGGGTGTAGGTTTAAGGTGCGAGGGGCAAGGGGATGAATGAGACGAGTTTTTTTTAACAAAAGGTGATGGGTGCCTGGAACTCGCAGGGGAGGTAGTGGTAGCAGATATGATAATGACCTTTAAGGGGCTTCTTGGCAAATACATGAATAGGATGGGAAGGGAGGGATATGATCGCCGGGGGTTAAACACAGTCGGTGCAGGCCTGGAGGGCCGAAGGATCTGTTCCTGTGTTGTAAATTTCTTTGTTCCCATACCCTTCGACAGCATTTAAATCTTTTTAAAAGTCTTATCTATTTCTTGATGTGGTGTATATGGATTTTAGCAAGGCGTTTGATAAGGTTCACCATGGTAGGCTTCTGCAGAAAATGCAGATGTATGGGATTGGGGGTGATCTAGGTAATTGGATCAGGAATTGGCTAGCAGATAGGAGACAGAGGGTGGTGGTTGATGGTAAATATTCGTCATGGAGTTCGGTTATGAGTGGTGTGCCTCAGGGATCTGTTTTGGGGCCACTGCTGTTTGTAATTTTTATTAATGATCTGGATGAGGGTATAGTTGGGTGGATTAGTAAGTTTGCTGATGACACCAAAGTCGGAGGTGTGGTAGATTTTGAGGAAGGGTGTCATAGTTTGCAGGGTGACTTAGAAAGGTTGCAGAGCTGGGCTGTGAGGTGGCGGATGGAGTTTAATGTGGAGAAGTGTGAGGTAATTCATTTCGGTAGGAATAACAGATGTGTTGAGTATAGGGCTAACGGGAGGACTTTGAATAGTGTGGATGAGCAGAGGGATCTAGGTGTATGTGTACATAGATCCCTGAAAGTTGGGAATCAAGTAGATAAGGTTGTTAAGAAGGCATACGGTGTCTTGGCGTTTATTGGTAGGGGGATTGAATTTAGGAGTCGCAGCGTCATGATGCAACGGTACACAACTCTGGTGCGGCCACACTTGGAGTTTTGTGTGCAGTTCTGGTCCCCACATTACAGGAAGGATGTAGAGGCTTTGGAGAGGGTGCAGAGGAGGTTTACCAGGATGTTGCCTGGTATGGAGGGGAGATCCTATGAGGAGAGACTGAGAGATTTGGGGTTGTTTTCGCTGGAAAGAAGGCAGCTAAGAGGGGATCTCATTGAAACATACAAGATGATTAGAGGTTTAGACAGGGTAGATAGTGATAGCCTTTTTCCTAGGATGGAGAAAGCTAGCACGAGGGGGCACGACTTTAAATTAAGGGGGGGTAGTTATAGGACTGATGTCAGGGGTAGGTTCTTTACTCAGAGGGTGGTGAGGGACTGGAATGCCCTGCCAGCTGCAGTTGTAAATGCACCTAGTTTGGGGGTGTTTAAGAGATCTGTGGATAGGTTTATGGACGAAAAGGGATTGGTTTAGGCTAGTGGGTCATTGTTTTGTAACTGGTCGGCGCAACATCGTGGGCCGAAGGGCCTGTTCTGCGCTGTAATGTTCTATGATCTATGAATATGTTCAAAAAATTAAGAAAATTAAGACTGAACTAAAAAAAAACCCTACCTTCTGGGGGCTTTATTTCTCTATTGCCATAGTATTCATGTATTTGTCAAGACGCTTCTTAAATGTCACTATCATATCTGCTTTCATTACCTCCCCTGGCAGCAAGTTCCGGGCACCCACCACCCTCTGCATAAAAAGCTTGCCTCATACATCTCCTTTAAACCTTGCCCCTTGTACCTTAAACTCTTCCACCCTGGGAAAAAGCTTCTGACTACCCACTCGGTCCATGCCTCTCATTATCGTGTAGGCTTCTATCAGGTTGCTCCTCAAACTCCACTGTTCCAGTGAGAACAAACCAAGTTTCTCCAACCTCGCCTCATAACTAATGCCCTCCATATGAGGCAACAACCTGGTAAATTTTTTCTGTACCCTCTCCAAAGTCTCTACATCTTTCTGGAATTGAACACTATATTCCAAGTGCAACCTAACTAAAAATGCCTATAAAGCTGCAACATGACTTGCCAATTTTTAAACTCAATGCCCCAGCCGATGAAGGTAAGCATGCAGTATGCCTTCTTGACTACATTCCCCACCTGCATTGCCACTTTGTGACCTGTGTACCTGTACACCCAGATCCTTCTGCTTATCAAAAGAGAGAAAACAGGAACATGACATTGAGGTCAAATTGAATGCCAGAGCAAACTTGAACAGTCAAATGGCCCACCCCCACTTCTAGTTTCTATCTCATCCTTGCGAATGCTCCAGTTGCAGGTCTAGCTCCAATGAGTCCAGTTGCAGCTCTAGCTCTGCATTGTGAATTTCAAGTAATTGCAGCTGGAGATATTTCCTGCACAGTGGGGTATTTAGCAATGATAATGTCATTGATTATCAAGAGAGGATGTCAAACTTTTTGTCCTGTTGGGAGATGGTAATTGTCCGGTATTTGCGTGACATGAATTTTGCTTGCCCCTCATCAGCCCAAGCCTGAATGTTATCCAGGTCTTGCTGCATGTTGGTATGGACTGCTTCAACATTTCAGGATTGCAAACGGTACTGAACATGGAAGCAGTGGTGAGGGATCAGAGCTCGTGCGACCAAATCTTCTCAATATTGAACCAGGGTAAATTCCAGCCTCTCCAAGCTGGATGTTGGATATTCAATCTGATAATTGAGACAGTGGAAGGGTTGAGAGAAGTGATGAGGTAGAGCTTAATGTACTAAGTATACATGTAGAAACTAATGTGTTTTGGATGATAGAGCATGGGGCAGTATGGCACTGAGAAACGGGAGGAGGCTGAGAATTTACCCTTTGGGGACAATTAGGTAAGAATCCTCACTATTAAGCATATAATAAACTTTACCATGTTATTGATACAAAAGTTATTTGGAGAAAAGGGTCAAATTGATGCTGCAATTATAACAAAGTTCCATGAATTTTACAGATATAACAAGTGCACCACCTTCTGGTGGAATACAGAGTGGGATTATAATACATCCAAAATGATGTCCATGCTTGCAAAATCCTGCTAACTGTCCTGGCTTGAGCCATTACACCTCATTAACTTGTGATTATCCCTCTCTCCACTTGCATTGTAAAGACTTGTCTGTCCGTATATGCCTTGTGTGTACCCAACTCTCCATGCACCTGATGAAGGAACAGTGCTCATGATACCAAATAATCCTGTTGGACTTTAACCTCATGTTGAGACTTCTTACTATGACTCAATGACAATAGGATCCTTATTCCTCAACTTCCAACTCATGAACTTCCTCATATTCAATCATATCATGATCTTTATTTTAGTTTACTTTGCCCTTGCTCCATATCCCTTAGTAGTCTTCATCAAAAAACAGCACCTATTAAATCAACAGGAAAGCCTGCCAATATATCATACATTTTCTTTTCGTCCTCTTCAGTGCAAATTAAAAATGTAAATGAAAGATGGCGAGATTGAGACATTCAGCCCCGTCTAGCCTGTTCCACCATACAATTACATCCTGGCTAATCAATATTTTAACTCTAATCTTGCCTGCCTTTCTTCCATATTTCTTGAAACTGTAGCCGAACATAAATCCATCAACCTCAACCTTGAAATTTTCAGGGAATGCTTTAAGCAGGAGTATTCCAAATTTCCACTTACGCGAAGTTATTCTTGACAACACCTGTGAAATGCCTAGCATTAATTTCAATGTTATGCCTTCTTGCTTTGGACTTTCCCACCACTAAGTAGTTTTCCACTTTTTCTAGTTTACCATTTGAACCCCTTTTCCTCTCTGACGTCCTGCACTCCTGACTAGGTTTAAGTACAGCTCTGGGAACATTAATTTTCTTTGTAGACAATGTCCAGCTTTCTGCTCTGTACAGTAATGGGTACACGACTACTGGTGATGTGTAAATTGGGAGGCAGGCATGGTGCTAAAGGTGTTTGGCAGTTTAGCTCCAAGCCGTGTGCTCCAGTGATAGAAAATAGCAGAGAGTGAAAATTACAAAGAGATGAGGGAAAGCAGACAGATGTCATTGTCCAAATTGGCACGAATGATATAGGTAGAAAGAGACAGGTTGCACTTGAATCCCGGGGGAAAAATATCCTGGCAGGCAGGTTTGGGAGAAAGGAGGTTTGCTCACAAATAGAGAAAGCTTGTCCACAGTGTGAGAGGGAGTATAGGCAAGTGATAGAAAAGGGGAAATGTGTCTATTTTAACGTGTTGTGAACAAAGTGAATGAGCTTAGAGTGTAGATCACTACTTGGAAATGTGATGTGGTGGCCATTACAAAGACTTGGATGACTCAGGGACAGGACTGGTTACTTCAAGTGCCGAGTTTCAGAAGGGACAGGGAGGGAGGCAAAAGAGATGGGGGAGTGGCACTGATGATCAGAGATAGTGTCATGGCTGCAGAAAAGATGGACGCCATGGAGGGATTGTCTACGGAGTCTCTGTGGAGGTTAGGAACAGGAAAGGGTCAATAACTTTACTGGGTGTTTTTTTTTATATAAGCTGCCCAATAGTAACAGGGATGTTGAAGAGCAGATTGGGAAGCAGATCCTAGAAAGGTGTAACAATAACAAGAGTTGTCGTGGTGGGAGATTTCAACTTCTCAAATATTGATTGGAATCTCCCTAGGGTAAGAAGTTTAGATGGGGAGGAGTTTGTTAGGTGTGTTCAGGAGGGTTTCTTGACAGTGTGTGGATAAGCCTACAAGAGGAGAGGCTGTACTTGATATGGTATTGGGAAATGAACCTGGTCAGATGTCAGATCTCTCAGTGGAAGAGCATTTTGGAGATAGTGATAATAATTCTATCTTCTTTATAATAGCATTGGAGAGAGATCGGATCAGACAAGTTAGAAAAGTATTTAATTGGAGTAAGGGGAATTATGAGGCTATCAGGCAGGAAATTGGATGCTTAAATTGGAAAGAGGTTTTCTCAGGGAAATGTACGGAAGCAATATGGCAAATTTTCAGGGAATGTTTGTCTGGAGTCCTGCATAGCAATGTTCCGATGAGACAGGGAAGTATGGTAGATTACAGGAACCGTGGTGTACAAAGGCTATAATAAATCTCGTCAAGAAGAGGAGAAAAGCTTACAAAAGGTTCAGAGAGCTAGGGAATGTTAGAGGTCTAGAAGAGGATACAGCTATAAGAAGGATCTTAAGAAGGAAATTAGGAGAGCCAGAAAGGGTCATGAGAAGGCTTTGGCAGGCAGGATTAAGGAAAACTCCAAGGCATTCTACAAGTATGTGAAGAGCAAGAGGAAAAGACGTGAGAGAATAGGATCTATCAAGTGTGACGGTGGAAACGTTTGTATGAAACCAGAAGAAATAGCACAGGTACTTTGTTCTTTGTACTTAATGAATACTTTACTTCAGTATTCACTATGGAAAAGGATCTTAGTGATTATAGTGCAGACTTGCAGCAGGCTGAAAAGCTTGAGCATGCAGATATTAAGAAAGAGGATGTGTTGGAGCTTTAGAAAAGCATTAAGTTAGATAAGTCACCGGGACCAGACGGGATGTACCCCAGGCTACCATGGGAGGCAAGGGAGGAGATTGCTGAGCCTCTGGCAATGATCTTTGCATCATCAATGGAGACGGGAGAGGTTCTGGAGGATTGTGGATGTTGTTCCTTTATTCAAAAAAAAAGGGAGTAGATATAGCCCTGGAAATTATAGACCAGTGAGTCTAGCCTGGTTGGCAGGTTGATGGAGAAGATCCTGAGGGGCAGGATTTATGAACATTGAGAGGGATAATATGATTAAGAATTGTCAGCACGGCTTTGTCAAAAGCAGATCATGCCTTACGAGCCTGACTGAATTTTTTGAAGACATTGATGAAGGAAGAGCAGTAGATGTAGTATACATGGACTTCAGCAAGACATTTGATAAGCCTTGCCCCATGCAAGGCTTATTGAGAAAGTGAGGGGGCATGGGATTCAAGGGGACATCGCTTTGTGGATCCAGAACTGGCTTGCCCACAGAAGGAGCAGTTATAGATAATGTTATTAATAGGCTTCTATTTACAAGTAAAAACTCGATTGAAAATCATGGATCCATTGCATAAACTCACATCTTCCTATGAATTCCAAGTGCCACATCATAGGTTTCATGCAATTTGCTGAAGTTCAATTTAAGCAATGTTTTGGGATCTTATGTGTTGTTTTATTCTTTCATGAAATTGTTTTCTGCAGAGATTGAATTCCATGATGCTCGATGGCGCCTCCTTAAACCAGAATTGATCAAACTCGTACATTAGGTAACATAAACTTGATGGAAATGTTGCAACTGTGGAACTCCAGGAACCAGGATGTAGAAGTGAGTCTTTAGTAAGCCACTCTTCATCATGCTATAAGCCATTTTAGTGAGGTTTATTCCGACAATAGCAAAGGAATATCCTACTTTGGGGTGATTTGAATGTGAAAGAGTCTGGCGAGCTGTTTCTGTGTAGTAGTCTCCAAAGAATACTAGATTGTGCAACCTCAGCATTCCCATGCCTCTGAAGTCAGTTTTAGGATCATCACCTTGAAACCCAATGTCACCCCATTGTTTGGTGATTCTTGACTCCAGGTGCACATGAGGCATCAGTAAATTCCACAACTTTTTCAGCATATCTTCATGCTGCTTGTTCGAAGAATTGAATGGCTGCTTTCGTACATCAGCAAAGAGTTTTTTAAAGCCAGAGATTTGGAGCAAGCATGTCTGTAAATTTAACTTGAACTTTGGGTCATATGGATGTCAGTCACCAGTGGAGTGCCCCAAGGATCTGTTCTGGGACCCTTACTCTGTGATTTTTATAAAATGACCTGGATGAGGAAGTGGAGGGATGGGTTGGAAAATTTGCTGATGACACAAAGGTTGGAGGTGTTGTGGATAGTGTGGAGGGATGTCAGAAGTTGCAGCGAGACATTGATAGGATGCAAGACTGGGCAGAGAAGTGGTAGATAGACTTCAACCCAGATAAGTGTGAAGTGGTTCATTTTGGCAGGTCAAATAGGATGGCAGAATATAATATTAACGGTAGGACTCTTGGCAGTGTGGAAGATCAGAGGGATCTTGGGGTCCGAGTTCATAGGATGCTCAAAGCAGCTGCACAAGTTGAAGCTGTGGTTAAGACGACGTGCGGTGTATTGGCCTTCATCAATCGAGGAATTGAGTTTAGGAGTTGAGAGATAATGCTGCAGCTGTATAGGACCCTGGTCAGACCTCACTTGGAGTACTGTGCTCAGTTCTGGTCGCCTCATTACAGGAAGGATGTGGAAGCCATAGAAAGGGTGTACAGGAAATTGACAAGGATGTTGCCTGGATTGGGGAGCATGCCATATGAGGATAGGTTGAGGGAGCTTGGCCTTTTCTTCTTGGAGAGATGAAGGATGAGGGGTCACCTCAGAGGCGTATAAGATGTTGAGAGGTATTAATCGAGTGGATAGTCAGAGGCTTTTTCCCAGGGCTGAAATGGTTGCCACAAGAAGACAATGGTTTATGGTGCTGGGAAGTAGGTATAGAGGAGATGTCAGGGGTAAGTTTGTCACTCAGAGAATGGTGGGTGTGTGGAATGGGCTGCCAGCAATGGTGGTGGAGGCGGATTTGATAGAGTCTTTTAAGAGACTTTTAGATAAGTACATGGAACTTGGTAAGATGGGTAAGCCTAGAAATCTCTAAGGTAGGGACATGTTTGGCACAACTTCATGGGCCGAAGAGCCTGTATTGTGCTGTAGTTTCTTTTCTCTGTTTTCTATGTTTTTCTATGAGTAGGGAGGTCCTGTAATGGCAATTTAGAGAGTTAGGTTGAAGACTGAAAAGCAGGACCTCTAGGGTAGCAATCTCATGATTACTCTCTGTGCCACATGCAAGTGAGACCAAGGAAACAGTGCAACTGAACATGCAGCTAAGGAACTGGTGCAGGAAGGAGGGTTCCGTTTCTTGGATCACTGGGGTGTCTCCCAGGGAAGATGGGGCCTGTACCAAGAGTACAGGTTATACCTGAACTGGAAGGGCACCAATATTCTGGCTGGGAGGTTTGCCAGTATGGTTTGGGTGGGTTTAAACTAATGTGGCAGGAAGGTGGGAATCAGGACAGTAGGCCAGCAAGGCTAGCTAAGAGGAAAAGAAGGGGGGGGGGGCGGTCTAGAGCGCTTCTGTTTCAACGCAAAGAACATAACAGGTAAAACAGATAAACTCAGAGCCTTGCTTCTTGCACGGAACTTAGATGTGTTTGCAATAACGTAGACTTGGTTAAAAGAGGGACAGGACTGGCAGCTAAATATTTCGGAATATAGAACATAGAACATAGAACATTACAGCACAAACAGGCCCTTCGGCCCTCGAGTTGCGCCGATCGCATCAACCCCACCAATCTATAGACCTATCTATAACCCCCAATCCCATTAAACCCCATATACTCATCCAGAAGTCTTTTAAAAGACCCCAGCGAGTTCGCCTCCACCACCGACGACGGCAGCCGATTCCAATCACTCACCACCCTCTGAGTGAAAAACTTACCCCTAACATCACCTCTGTACCTCCCTCCCCGCACCTTAAATCTGTGTCCCCTCGTAGCGACCATTTCAACCCGGGGAAATAGCCTCTGAGAGTCCACCCTATCTATTCCTCTCAACATTTTATAAACTTCTATCAGGTCGCCTCTCAACCTTCGCCTCTCCAGGGAAAAGAGTCCCAGCTCCCTCAACCTATCTTCATAAGGCATGCCTCCCAGTCCAGGCAACATCCTTGTAAATCTCCTCTGCACCCTTTCAATAGCTTCTACATCTTTCCTATAGTGAGGCGACCAGAACTGCGCACAGTACTCCAAATGAGGCCTGACAAGGGTCCTGTAAAGTTGCAGCATTACCTCCCGACTCCTAAACTCAATCCCTCGATTAATGAAGGCCAGTACACCATACGCCTTCTTGACCACCTCCTCCACCTGCGAGGCCGATTTAAGAGTCCTGTGAACCCGGACCCCGAGATCCTTCTGCTCTTCAACGCTACTAAGACCCCTGCCCTTAATAGTGTACTCGTTCATCCCGTTGGTTCTGCCGAAATGGACTACTACACATTTATCCGCGTTGAAGTCCATCTGCCACTTCTCCGCCCATTCCTGCATCCTATCTATGTCCTGCTGCAACTTTTGACATCCTTCCAGACCATCCACAACACCGCCGACCTTCGTGTCATCAGCGAACTTGCTAACCCATCCCTCCACTTCCTCATCCAGGTCATTTATGAAAATGACAAACAACAAGGGTCCCAGAACAGATCCCTGGGGCACCCCACTGGTGACTGACCTCCATTCCGAAACATTTAGATGTTTTAGGCAAGACAGAGGGGAAGGTAAAAAGGCAGGGGAGTTGCAACACTGGTTAGGGAACATATTACAGCTACACAGAGGAAGATCACCTCTGAAAAATCGTGTAATGCGACACTGTGGGTAGAACTCAAACAGGAAGGGGGCAGTCACTATGATGGAGATGTACTACAGGCCTCCCAACAGCCCATGGGAAGTTGAGGAACAGATAAGCAGATTCTGGAAAGATGTAGAAATAATAGGGTTGTTGTAGTGGGAGACTTTAATTTTCCTCATTTTGATTAGAAATCCCTCAGGGCTAATGGTCCGGATGGTGAGGAATTTGTTAAGCGTGTCCAGGAAAGCTTTTTGCAACAATACGTGGCTGGTCTGACTGAGAGGGGCTTTACTGGACCTAGTACTTGGGAATAAGTCCGACCAGGTCAAAGTTGCCTTGGGAGTACATGTGGTAAAAAGTAATCACAATTCCAAATGTTGTCCTAGGGTTACGGTGCTAAACTGGGAGAAGGCTAACTACAATCAGATTAGACAGGATTTGAAGGCAGTTGTTTGGGAGATGCTGTTTGAGGGTAAATCCACATTTGGCATGTGGGAGTCTTTAAAGAAGCAGTTGACTGGAGTGCAATACAGGCATGTGCCTAAGGACAGGAAAGGCAGGATTCAGGAATGTGGATGACCAGGAAAATTGTGAGTCTAGTCAAAAAGGAAAAAGATACATACATGAGGTCTAAGCAATTAAAAACAGGTGAAGCATTTGAAGAATACAGGGAAAATAGAAAAGAGCTCCAACAGAGAGTTAGGAGGGCAAGAAGGGGTCATGAAATGTCCTTGGCAGACATGATTAAGGAGATTCCGAAGGCATTTTATACATATATTAGGAACAAGAAGGTAGCTAGAGAAAGATTTGGTCCATTTAAGGATAAAGGAGGAAAATTATGAGCAGAACAAAAGTAAGTGGGTGAAATCCTTAATGAGTGCTTTGCATTGATATTCACAAAGGAGGGACACGTCGATTGATGGCATCTTGGAGGGGTGCGAAAACACTTTAGAGCAAGTCATCATTACTAGGGAGAAAGTGTGAAGTGAATTAAAAAAACATTAAGGTAGGCAAATCCCCAGGACTAGATAGCATCTATCCCAGATTACTGAAGGAGACAAGAGATGAAGTTTCTGGCTCTCTGACAGAAATCTTTGTTTCGTTGTTGGTCACTGGTGAGGTCCTAGAGGGTTGGAGGATAGCCAATGTTGTTGCATTATTTAAGAAGGGTAGCAAGGAGAACCCAGGTAGTTATAGACCAGTGAGCTTGGCGTTAGTGATAGGGAAACTATTGGAGATGATTCTTAGGAATAGGATCAATACACATTTGGAACTGAATGGTCTTGTTAGTGACAGA
Source organism: Prionace glauca (assembly GCA_037974335.1). NCBI lineage: Eukaryota > Metazoa > Chordata > Chondrichthyes > Carcharhiniformes > Carcharhinidae > Prionace > Prionace glauca. The sequence goes on along the minus strand of CM075735.1, from coordinate 63,410,880 downwards.
CAGCATGGTTTTGGATTTTGGAGGTCATGTCTCACTAAATTGAATTTTTTGAGGTGACAAAAATGATTGACGAGGGAAGGGCTGTGGATGTTGTCTACATGGACTTTAGTAAGGCATTCAACAAGGTCTCCTCGTGGTAGGCTGATGCAAAAGATTAAATCTCGAGATCAGGAGTGCACTAGCCAGATGGATTCAGAGCTGGCTTGACCATAGAAGACAGAGTAGCAGTAGAAGAGTGTTTTTCTGAATAGAGGTCTGTAACTAATGGTGTTCCGCAGGGATCAGTGCTGGGACCTCTGCTGTTTGTAATATATATAAATGAATAACTTGAAAGAAAATATAGCTGGTCTGATCAGCAGTTTTGCAGATGATCGGTGGAGCTGCGGATAGTGATGGAGATTGTCAAAGAATACAGCAGAATATAGATAGCTTGGAAAACTGGGCTGAGAAGTGGCAGATGGAATTTAATTCAGGGCAAGGTGATGCATTTTAATAGATCCAATTCAGATGGGAGCTACAAAATAAATGGCAGAACAATCAGGAGCATAGATACAGATCTTTAAAAGTGGCAGCACAGGTAGAAAAAGTGGTGAAGTAAGTATATGGCATGCTTGTCTCCATCAGTCGCGGCACTGAATACAGAAGTTGGCAAATTACAATTGTGTAAAACGTTGGTTAGGTCACATCTGGAATATTGTGTCCAATTCTGGTCACCACACTGGCAGAAGGATGTGGAGGCTTTAGAGAGTGCAGAAAAGATTTACCAGGATGTTGCCTGGTATGGAGGGTATCAGCTATGAGGAGAGCTTGAATAAACTGAGATTGTTAAAACGTAGAACACTACAGCACAAACAGGCCTTTCGGCCCACAAGTTGCGCCGATCATATCCATACCTACCAGGCCATAGAACTATCTATAACTCCCAATCCCATTAAATTCCACGTACTCATCCAGAAGTGTTTTAAAAGACCCCAGCGAGTTTGCCTCTACCACCACCGACAGCAGCCGATTCCACTCACTCACCACCCTCCGAGTGAAAAACTTACCCAACATCTCCTTTGAACCTGCTCCCCAGCACCTTAAACCTGTGTCCTCTTGTAGCGACCATTTCAGCCCTGGGAAATTGCCTCTGAGAATCTACCCTATCTATTCCTCTCACATTTTATAAACCTCTGTCAGATCGCCTCTCAACCTTCATCTCTCCAGGGAGAGGAGACCTAGCTCCCTCAAACTATCTTCACAAGGATTGCCTCCCAATCTAGGCAACATGCTTGTAAATCTCCTCTGCACCCTCTCAATAGCTTCCACATCCTTCCTGTAGCGAGGCAACCAGAACTCGCACAGTACTCCAAGTGGGGTCTGACAAGGGTCTTAAAATTGCAGCATTACCTCCAGACTCCTAAATTCAATCCCTCGATTAATGAAGACCAGTACACCATAGGCCTCCTTGACCACATCCTCCACCTGAGAGGCCGATTTAAGAGTCCTTTGGACCCAGACCCCAAGGTCCTTCTGCTCCTCAATACTGCTAAGATTCCTACCCTTGATATTGTACTCCTTCATCCTATTGGACCTGCCAAAATGGACCACTACACATTTATCCACGTTGAAGTCCATCTGCCACTTCTCCGCCCAGTCTTGCATCCTATGTCACGCTGCAACTTCTGACACCCCTCCAGACTGTCCACACCACCACCAACCTTCGTATTGTCAGTGAACTTACTAACCCATCCCTCCACTTCTTCATACAGGTCATTTATGAAAATTACAAACAGCAAGAGTCCTAGAACAGATCTCTGGGGCACTCCACTGGTGACCGACCTCCATGCAGAAAAAGACCCATCCACAATCACTCTCAGCCTTCTGCAGGCAAGCCAGTTCTGCATCTACAAGGCCAAAGCCCCTCGGATCCCATGCCCTCTCACCTTCTCAAGAAGTCTTGCATGGGGGACCTTATCAAACGCCTTACTGAAGTCCATGTAAACCACATCCACTGCTCTTCCTTCGTCAATGTGTTCAGTCACATTTTCAAAGAACTCAACTAGGCTCATAAGGCACGACCTGCCCTTGACGAAGCTGTGCTGACCATTTCTGATCATACTAAACTTCTCTAAATGCTCATAAATCCTGTTCCTCAGAATCCTCTCCATCAACTTACCAACCACTGAGGTCAGACTCACCAGTTGGTAATCTCCCAGACTTTCACTGTTCCCTTTCTTGAAAATAGGAACCACATCCGCAATCCTCCGGAACCTCTCCCGTCTCCATCGATGATGCAAAGGTCATCGCCAGGGGCTCTGCAATCTCTTCCCTCACCTCCCACAGTAACCTGAGGTACATTCCATCTGGTCCCGGTGACTTATCTATCTTGATAGAATTTAAAAGTTCCAACATATCCTCTTTCTTAACATCCACATATTCAATCTTTTCAGTCCGCCGCAAACCTGCAGTACAACCTCCCAGATCATTTTCCACTGTGAATACCGAGGCAAAGTACTCATTAAGCACCTCTGTCGTTTCTTCCAGTCCCACGCAGATTTTGCCCCCTTCACCTTTTATAGGTCCTATCCCTTCACATCTTACCCTTATAATCTTCACATATTTGTAGAACGCCTTGGGATTCTCCTTAATCTCCCTGGAAAGACAGAGGCTGACAAATAACCTGATAATAGGGTGAGTAGTCCGTAGCTTTTTCCCAGGGCAGCAATACAAGGGGGCACAAATTCAAGATAAGGGGGAAAGGTTTAGTGGAGATGTGCAAGGGAAGTTTCTTTCCTACGCAGAGGGTGGTGGGGCCTGGAATGCACTGCCAAATGAGGTGGTCAAGGTAGTTATGTTAGCTACATTTAAGACTTACCTTGACAGGCATATGAACAAATGAGAATTAGAGGGATAAGCGGTTGGTTAGAGAGGTGAATGGGATCGGCGCAGGCTTAGAGGGCCGAAGGGCCTGTTCCGGTGCAGATCAGTGGGACTAGGCAGAAAAATGGTTCGGCACAGCCAAGAAAGGCCAATGGGCTTGTTTCTGTGCTGTAGTGTTCTATGGTTCTATATTTAAGAAAAACTTGGGCAGCTACGTGGACGAGAGGGGTATGGAGGGATATGGTGCAGGTCAGTGGGATTAGACAGAAAAATGATTTGGCACAGCCAAGAAGTGTCAAAGGGCCTGTTTCTGTGCGTAGTGTTCTATGGTTCTATTGTTCTTTGTTCTATTGGCAATCATTCAACCATTTTACTACCACTCAGCCCGAAATGTCTGGTGTTCCATAATCTCCCTTGGTTTCCAAAACGCTTACTGATTTTCCTTTTTTTGAAGAGATGGTGATTGACCTGTGAATTTTGACATCAGATTTAAGATTTGCAATTCAGTTAGATCCAGATTTCCTCACCTGCCAAAGAGCCTCAATTTGATGAACTGTTTTATGTCAGTAAATACCAAAACAAAATGTGGAGATTCAAAGATAAGACACGTGTGCAGATTGGAGAAAGCGCTCAAAGATCTCATCTTTTACTTAAAAACAGGTTACTGCTCCCTTGACCATAAACTTAGGCATATCTAACCTTTGCTGCTGCATCCTAACTAACACTAAGCCCTGTTTACTCATTATTCATTTGTGCAGACCCACATCAGTCCTTGGTCTGGCATTACTAATATTAAAATTCTCATCCCAGTGTTCAAATCCTACCATAGCCTCACCTCCTTGCAAACTCTAATCTCCACCAGCTCTAAACCCTCCAAGTCTTACCTGACTTTTAGTTCTAGCCTGGTGCATCTCCCTCTGTTCCAGCTTTGGCACCCATGATCTCCAAAGCAAGTTCCACAATTTCTCTTTATACTTCTTCCTCCTTTAAGACTGTTCTCAAAATTGATCTTTGATGAAAGGCTACAGCCCGAAACATTAACTGTTTCTCTTCCCACAGATGCTGTCCTGAGTGTTTCCAGCACTTTTTATTTCTAAATCTCCTTACATTGCATTTTAGCAATAAATCATTTTAGATCTGAAACAGTAACAGTTTCTCTTTCCACAGATGCTGCCAGACCTGCTGAGTTTATCCAGCATTTTGTTTTTACTTAGCTCGACAGACTGGAGGGGCTGATTGTGGATAAGTCCCCAGGACCGGATGGAATGCACCCGAGGGTTCTGAAAGAAATGGCGGAGGTGATAGTGGATGCCTTGGTGGTTATTTTCCAGACGTCGCTGGATTCCGGGGAAGTGCCGGATGATTGGAAAACAGCTAATGTTACGCCGTTGTTTAAGAAGGGTGCCAGGCAAAAGGCGGGGAATTATAGGCCGGTTAGTTTAACGTCTGTGGTAGGTAAAATGTTAGAATCTGTCATTAAGGAGGAAATTGCAAGGCATCTTGAAGGGAATTGCTTGATAGAGCAGATGCAGCACGGTTTCATTAAAGGGAAGTCGTGTCTAACAAATTTACTGGAGTTCTACGAGGATGTGTCTAGGGCGTTGGATAGAGGAGAGCCGGTGGATGTGGTCTTTCTGGATTTTCAGAAGGCGTTTGACAAAGTACCTCAAGAGGTTATTGCAGAAGGTTGAGGGACATGGAGTTGGGGGTAGGGTGTTAGCGTGGATAGAGGATTGGTTGTCAAATAGGAGGCAGAGAGTGGGGGTCAACGGGTGCTATTTGGATTGGCGGATGGTGACTACCCAGGGGTCGGTGCTGGGGCCTCAGCTTTTTACCATTTAAATAGATGATCTGGAGGAGGGAACCGAGTGTAGGGTGTCAAAATTTGCTGATGACACCAAGACTGGGGGAACGGCAAATTGTGCGGAGGATGGGGAGAGTCTGCAGAAGGATCTAGATAGGCTGGGCGAATGGGCCAGGAAATGGCAAATGGAATTTAATGTTGGCAAGTGTGAGGTGGTCCACTTTGGTAGGAATAATGGTAGGAAGGACTATTACTTACAGGGCGAAAAACTGCAGCAGGCGGTGGTGCAGAGGGACCTCGGGGTCCTTGTGCATGAGTCGCAAAAACCCAGCTTGCAGGTGCAGCAGGTGGTCAGGAAGGCGAATGGGATGCTGGCCTTCATAGCGAGGGGGATTGAATATAAAAGTAGGGAGGTCTTGCTGCAGCTGTATAGGGCATTGGTGAGGCCGCAGCTGGAGTACTGTGTGCAGTTTTGGGCGCCGCACCTGCGCAAAGATATTTTGGCCTTGGAGGGAGTGCAGAGGAAGTTTACTAGGCTGATACTGGAGTTGAGTGGGTTGAGCTATGAGGAGAGACTGAATAAACTAGGCTTGTACTCGTTAGACTTTAGAAGAATGAGGGGGGATCTCATTGAGACGTATAAGATGATGAATGGGATGGATAGGATAGAGGTGGAGAGACTCTTCCCGCTCAAAAAAGACAGTAGGACTAAGGGGCACAGCCTCAAGATAAAGGGGGGGCGGTTTAGAACGGAGTTGAGGAGGAATTTCTTCACTCAAAGGGTGGTGAATCTCTGGAATTCTCTGCCCGTTGAAGTGGTGGAGGCTGCCTTGCTAAATATTTTTAAGATGCGGGTTGATGGGTTTTTGATAAGAGAGGGGATTAAGGGTTATGGGGAGAGGGCGGGAAGGTGGAACTGAGCCGCGACAGATCAGCCATGATCTTATTGAATGGCGGGGCAGGCTCGAAGGGCTAGATGGCCTACTCCTGCTCCTATTTCTTATGTTTCTTACTTCAGATTTCCAGCATCTGCAGTATTTTGCTTTTATTGTAGCAAATCTTGATTGATGATAAACCCATAAAGTGTCTTTGGGTATTTTATTACATTACAGATGCTAATAATTGAGGAAAATAACTTGCAGTAAGTTTTCCATCAAACATGTGACTATAAAGGAAAGGTTTATGTAGCTTGCGGCTGCGGAACTAAACGCTCGACTTTGCTGCCATCAAATAGAACCTTGATAGAAAAGCAACGGGAGAAAAGGGGCAGATCATAGAATCCTGCAGTACAGACAGAATGAGGCCATTTGGCCCTTTGAACCTGCACTGATAACAATCCCACCCAGGCCCTTTCTCCATTACCAAATACTTACATTGTTAATCCTCTTATACTAAGGGGCAATTTAGCATAGTCAATCCACCTAACCTGCACATCTTTGGACTGTGGGAGGAAACTGGAGCACTCGGAGGAAACCCACGCAGTCTCAGGGAGAACGTGCATACTCCACACAGGCCATCACCAGAGGACAGAATTGAATCTAGGTCCCTGGCACTGTGAGGTAGCAATGCTAACTATTGTGCCACTCTGCTGCCCTGAAGCAAAACATGCATAACTAAAACTGACTAAACTGAACCAATAACATAAAAGCTAGAAGCACTTGGTGGGTCAGGCAACAACTGTGGAAAGAGAAAGGCTTAGCATTTCAGATCAATTACCTTTTATCAGAATTAATTTCTGATGTGCAGTTCATCAGAAGTTCTGATGTGAACAATCAATCTGAATCACACTAAAACATTCAGAGACTGAAATGCTTTAATTAAGCATTTTTTGTTTTTTGTTCAGATTTTCAATATATCTTTGGATGTGGTGCGCAGCAGTGCTCCCAGTACTTCAGCTTTAGATGAACCAGGACTTTACATAGCTGAAACATAACTTCTACCTCCCTTGTATACTGGCCTTCTAAATGCAAAGGGCCAGTATTCCATAGCCTTTTTGATTATTTTCTGTACCTGTTTGTAACATCAAAATGCTGTTTCATCTTTTTTAGGTCCATTTGTCTACGGTAAAACTAATTTGTCTGTGTCCACTCTCATCAATATCTCACTAATTTCATGTTACTACTTGTATTCCTTATAGTGCTGTCTATATTTGTAACCAGGAAATTTGGTGTATGTGGCTTTCTATACCAAGATATTTGTTAACAAATAGTGAACAAATAGTTAAGGCCCCAATACAGGGACCTTGCAGGATGTCACTAATTACAGCCTGCCATTAGGATGCCTTTCCATTATCCTTCCTCTGTCTTCTCTGTCAGCTATAAGTCATCCTTTACAGATTCATTTGTAGCTCTACAATCAGGTGGCACAATGGTTAGCAATGCTGCCTCACAACACCAGGAACTCGTGTTTGATTCCTAGTTTGGGTAATTGTCTATGCATTCACCTTGTGTCTGCGTGGGATTCCTCTAGGTGCTCTGGTTATCTCCCACAGTCTGAAAGTGATCAGGTACATTGAGGGAGAATTTAGCATGGTCAGCGTACCTGAACAGGTGCAGGAGTGTGATAACTAGGGGATTTTCACAGTAATCTCATCGCAGTGTTAATGTAAGCCCACTTGTGACACTGATAAATAAATTTTAAACTTTAGCTGAGAATTTAAGATGTTTAGTCATCTTATCTTTAATAAGATTTCCTCAGAACAGGTTTTGGCCTGGAGCGATCACAGTATGGTTAAATTTAGCATACAGATGGAGCATGAGAAGGTAAAATCCAATACCATTGTCTTGTGCTCAAACAAAGGAGACTACAATGAGAAAGAGGAGGAGTAGGTTAAGGTAGACTGGGAACAAAAACTTTATGGTGGGACATTCAGGAACAGAGGAGAACTTTCAAAGCGATTTTTCAGTGATCAGCAAATGTATATACCAGCGATAAGGACTGTAAAAAGAGGGATGGATATCAGCCATGGATATCTAAGGAAATAAAGGAGGATATCAAATTGAAAGAAAATCAGTACGAATTAGGAGGAAACAAGAGGATTGAGAAATCCTTAAAGGTCAACAGAAAGCTACAAAAAAAAAAAGCTATAAAGTAAAAGATAGATGAGAGTAAACTAGCTCAGAATATAACAGGTAGCAAAGGTTTCTACAAACATATAAAAAAAGTGGCTAAAAGACATTGGTCCTTTAGAGGATGAGAAGGGGGATTTAACAACAAGAAATGAAGAAATGGCTGAGGCATTGAACAGGTATTTTGTGTTGGTCTTCACAATGGGAGACACAAATAACATGCCAAAACTTGATGACAAGGTGGCAATGGCAGGTGAGGACCTAAAACGATCATTATCACGAAAACAACAGTGTTGGGCAAGCTAATGGGACTAAAGGTAGACAAGTCTCCTGACCCAATCTATTTAGTCTCTCGACCCAGTCTATGTAGTCTCTCTTTATAGTCCAACCCCCTCATCTCCGGTATCAGCCTAGTGAACCTCCTCTGCACTCCCTCCAAGACCAAAATATCCTTGCACAAGTGCGGCGACCAAAACGGCACACAGTACCCCAGTTGCAGCCTCACCAGTGCCCTATACAGTTGCAGCAAGACCTCCCTGTTTTTATATTCTATCCCCCTCGCTATAAAGGCCAGCATTCCATTCGCCTTCTTGATCACCTGCTGCACCTGCATACTGGGTTTTTGCGTCTCATGCACAAGGGCCCCCAGGTCCCTCTGTACCGTAGCATGCCGCAGTTTTTCGCCCTTTAAATAGTAATCCCTCCTACCATTATTTCTGCCAAAGTGGATAACCTCACACTTGCTAACATTACACTCCATCTGCCAGGTCCTCGCCCACTCGCTCAGTTTATCCAGATCCCTCTACAGACTTTCCACATCCTCCGCACAATTTGCTTTTCCACTCATTTTTGTGTCATCAGCAAATTTCGTTACCCTACACTCAGCCCCCTCCTCCAGATCATCTATATAAATGGTAAATAGCTGAGGCCCCAGCACCAATCCCTGCAGCACTCCACTAGTCACCAACTGCCAATCAGAATAGCACCCACTGATACCAACTTTCTGCCTCCTATTAGACAACCAGGGCACTAGTGAGGCCGCAGCTGGAGTACTGTGTGCAGTTTTGGTCGCCGCACTTACGCAAGGATATTTTGGCCTTGGAGGGAATGCAGAGGAAGTTCACTAGGCTGATACCGGAGTTGAGGGGGTTGAGCTAATAAGGAGAGGCTGAATAAACTAGGCTTGTACTCGTTGGAGTTTAGAAGGATGAGGGGAGATCTCATTGAGACGTACAAGATGATGAATGGGATGGATAGGATAGAGGTGGAGAGGCTCTTCCCACTCAAAGGACAGTAGGACTAGAGGGCACAGCCTTAGGATAAGGGGGGGCAGTTTAGAACGGAGTTGAGGAGGAACTTCTTCACTCAAACGGTGGTGAATCTCTGGAATTATCTGCCCTTTGAATTGGTGGAGGCTGCCTCGCTAAATATATTTAAGACGCGGGTAGATAGGTCTTTGATAGGCAAGGGGATTAAGGGTTATGGGGAGAAGGCGGGAAAGTGGAACTGAGCCACTTCAGATCAGCCATGATCTTACTGAATGGCGGGGTAGGCTCGAAGGGCTAGATGGCCTGATCCTGCTTCTTATGTTCTTATGTTCTTAACCAATCCTCTATCTACGCTAACATCTTACCCCCAACTCCATGCACCCTAATCTTCTGAAGCAACCTTTTGTGAGGCACCTTATCAAACACCTTTCGAAAATCGAAAAACACCACATCCACCGGTTCCCCTCTGTGACTAGTGCGGTAGACACTCTCGTAGAAATCCAATAAGTTCGTCAAACACGACTTCCCCTTAACGAATCCGTGCTGCGTCTGCTCTACCAAACCATTCCTTTCCAGGTACCTCGCTATTTCTTCTTTGATGACAGATTCAAGCATTTTTCCAACTATAGACGTTAAACTAACTGGCCTATAATTCCCTACCTTTTGTCTGCTACCTTTTTTAAACAGCGGCATAACATTAACCGTTTTCCAATCTTCCAGCACTTCCCCGGAATCCAGCGAATTTTGGAAAATAATCACTAAGGCATCCACTATCACCTCTGCCATTTCCTTCAGAACCCTGGGATGCATTCCATCCGGTCCTGGGGACTTGTCCACCATCAGTCCCATTAGTCTATCAAGCACTACCTCTCTAGTGACAGTAATCGCATTCAGGCCCTCAACTCCTACCATCCTTTTATCTTTAATATCCAGTAAACTATTCGCGTCCTCCTCCGTGAAGACCGAGGCAAAAAACTCATTTAAGGCCTCCGCCATTTCCTCATTTCCCACCACAAATCCCCCCTCTCATCCTCTAAAGGTCCAACATTCCCTGTGTCTGCTGCTCTTGTCCTTCTAGATAGTAGTGGTCATGGGATTGGAACGTGCTGTTTCAGGAGCCTTCACAGTAAAAAGTCTGACAACACCAGGTTTAAGTCCAACCGATTTATTTGATGCCTTCCTACAGTGCATGACGTAGATGGTACATACTGTGTATCCATTGGTGGAGGAAAGTTTGTTGATGGGGTGCCAACCAAGCAGGCTGCCTTTTCCTGGATGGCATCAAGCTTGAGTGTTATTACATAGAACATAGAGTGTACATAGAACATTACAGCACAAACAGGCCCTTCGGCCCTCGAGTTGCGCCGATCGCATCAACCCCACCAATCTATAGACCTATCTATAACCCCCAATCCCATTAAACCCCATATATACAGCTGCACTCGTCCAGGTAAATGCAGAGTATTCAATCGCATTCCTGTCTTATGCCTTGTAGATGGTATGTAGGTTATAGGGAGTCAGGTAATGAGTTTCTCATCTCAGGATTCCTAGCCTTTGATTTGTTCTTGCAGCCACAGTATTTATATGGTTAGTCCAGCTGAGTTTCTGGTCAACAATAACCTCCAAGGTGTTGACAGTGGGAAGTCAGTGATGGTAATGCCATTGAATGTCATGGGGCGACAGTTAGGTTGCCTCTTGTTGGAGATGGTTATTGCCTATACTTGTGTGGTACAAATGTTACTTGTCAGCCCAAGACTGGATATTGTCTAGGTTTTGTTGCATTTGGACATGGATTGCTTCAGTATCTGAATTGCAGCAAATGGTGCTGAACATTTTGCAATCATCAGCAAACCTCTGACCCAGTGATTGAAGATCACTGATAAAGCATCTGAAGATGGTTGGGTTTCGGGTACTACACTGAGTAACACTGCAGTGATGTCCTGGAACTGAGATGACTGACTTCCAATAACCACAACCATCCATCTTTGTACTAGGTATGACTCCAACCAGTGCGCTGCCTTGGTATCAAAGGCAGTCATTCTGACATCACCTCTGGAGTTCAGCCTTTGTTCCTGTTTCTGCCAAGGCTGTAATGAGCTGAGTGACCCTGGCAGAATCCAACTGAGTATCAGTGAGCAAGTTACTGTTAAGCAAGGGCCACATGACAGCAGTATTGATGACCCCTTCCTTCAATTTATTGATGATTGAGAGTTGACTTATGGGCCAGGTTGGATATGTCCTGCCTTGTGTGTACAGAGTAAAAAGTCTGACAACACCAGGTTTTAGTCCAACCTATTTATTTGATAATATACTCACAAGCTTTCGGGGTTAGTCCCTTCACCTGACGAAGGGACTAACCCCGAAAGCTTGTGAGTATATTATCAAATAAATAGGTTGGACTAAAACCTGGTGTTGTCAGACTTTTTACTGTGTTTACGCCAGTCCAACGCCGGCATACCCACATTGTGTGTACAGGACATACTTGGGCAATTTTCCACAGTTGTCAGGTAGATGGCAGTGTTGCAGCTGTATTGCAACAGCTTACACTAAGTTCTGATACAGTCTTCAGTGCAGTATCCAATGCCTTCAAACATTTCTTGATATCACATGGAGTGAATTGAATTGGCTGAAGACTGGCAATGTGATGCTGGGGACCTCCAGAGGAGGCCAAGACAGACCAGGCACTTGGCTTCTCTGGCTGAATAAATGCTTCAATCTTGTCTTTTGCACTGAGGTACCAAGCTCCCTCGCCATTGAGGATGTGGATACTTGAGGAGCTTTCTCCTCCAGTGAGTTAATTGTCCACCACCATTCACAACTGGATGTGGCAAGACTGCAGAGCTTAGATCTGATTCATTGGTTGTGGAATCACTTAGCTCTATTGCTCACTGTTTCTTGGCTTACAAGTGTTTCATTCTCCTTTTTTATAGATCTCATTGTCATCTTTTGTTAATATATTCTCCATTGACCTGATAGAAGTTTATAAAATGTTGAGAGGAATAGATAGGGTGGACTCTCAGAGGCTATTTCCCCGGGTTGAAATGGTCGCTACGAGAGGACACAGATTTAAGGTGCGGGGAGGGAAGTACAGAGGTGATGTTAGGGGTAAGTTTTTCACTCAGAGGGTAGTAAGTGATTGGAATCGGCTGCCGTCGTCGGTGGTGGAGGCGAACTCGCTGGGGTCTTTTAAAAGACTTCTGGATGAGTATATGGGGTTTAATGGGATTGGGGGTTATAGATAGGTCTATAGATTGGTGGGGTTGATGCGATCGGCGCAACTCGAGGGCCGAAGGGCCTGTTTGTGCTGTAATGTTCTATATTCTATATTCATCAAGATCTGTGCTATATACCATATTTGGTCTTTCCTATATTTTTTCTTGTCTCTTACCTGTGCGTCTTTTCTGGCAAGTTCTTGTCAATTAGAGATATAAACTGATTCTGCATCATACTACGTTTTATGAAGGTCAATGACCTTCTGTCATTTTCCTCTTAGTAGCTGTTCAATTGCTAGTTTACTGTGGATAGTCTCTTTCATTTCACTAAACTCAACTTTACCTATATCTAGAACTTCAAATGGCTGTTTCACTTCTCTGCCTTTCAAATGCTACATTGATCTTGATTGCAACTTGATAAATGTTCATACTATGTTTGGATGTTAATTAAATCTGGCTCATCAGGTAAAACAAGTTAATATTGCCAGTCCCTTGCTCTAGGACAGCGATCTCCAAACTCCGATCCAGATGCGGCCCGCTGCGACCCATGGGCCGCAATTTGGAGACCCCTGGTCTAGGACGTCTTAATGCAAAACACTATGCTGAACACACAATAAATTCACAGCATGACATACATCTGTTTATCCAAATTCACATGAAAACAAAATTCCATAGCCGTTGACACATTCAACTTAGCCCCTCAAAGAGGAGCAAAGAAGAGAGATGTTTAAAAGAAAAAAATTCCATAAAATACTCAAAAGGAAATACTTACAATTGGCCATCTTTCCGTGTGTAAAAAGTGACCGATTTGATAGTTGCAACAACGACCACCATGCACAAGGTGACTGGCACAAACAGCATGATTACGTGTTTGGCTCCATATTTAAGAGTCAGCTCCTCCTCGTCCCCTTCCTCCTCCTCCTGGGCCTGCCGCGTGGCACTCTGAGATTGACCATTGCTCTCCTGACAAGGTGCTTCATCGCTCAGCCTCCTGCGAGCAAGATCGGACTGTGAAAAGATTTTTGAGGGTTGGAAAAAATGTAACCATGAAAAGAAACTAGTTAACAAAAGACAAGACAATATCTGAGTCACAATGTTAGTGGGGAACACTGGAGAGCTGGGTGGGTAGGAGGGGATGACAGAAAAGGAGAGGTAAAGATGCAAGAGGGAGGGAAGGAAGTTTTCATGCAGTCTGAATGAGTAGAACAACAGCTCCAGCTCCTAATTTATCATGCTGTGTCAGGTCAGTCTGAATACTTCTACTACTGAACACATCCCTTAATAGATATGGTGCAAAGATAGCAAAACAACCATCACAAACACTGGCTTCAGGAACTAAATTGTTAATTAATAATTAACTATCATAATAAGATTGAATTCACAGTCATATCAGAAGCTTCAAGAGATACCTCCGCCATCTTGTTCTTTACTAGAATCCAGTTCTGCAAAAGTAAGCAATCCCAGACAGAAGTTTCTCAAGATTAAAAATTGTTGTGCAATCTTACACCCCAATGATTAACAATGTATAGCACTGACAGGAAGTGTTTTCCACTTCAGCTGGACTTTGTACTTGAAATTCTTCTGTCAGAAACAAGATCATAGGAATTTTACAGAAAGAACCAGAACAAAAATTTGAAGTAAAAGACTTGTCTATAGGAAATGTGGCATTTTTCCCCCCCAATTTAGTACCACAAAAGCTGCTGACGAAAGCTCAATTTTTCAACCAGACAGTAGGGCCAGAACTTTACTGCTTTGCCCGGTCTGGCTTGCAGAACAGAAATCTGGCCTCAGGTGGGATTTTACGAGCTCACTAAGTGAGGCTGTAAAAAATTCCCTCCTCCTCTCTCTCTCTCTCTCTCCCCTCCCCCCGGGTGTTAAAGTTTAGTAAACCCTTAGCTTAATGACCACAAGGACAATCATTTAAGCATGCCTGGGTCGCTGAACACAAAATCTCTCCTTTACAAAGTATCTGAAATCACTAACTTCCTCTTCAAGTGGGCTGTTCCACTATAGTGAATAGTGAACCAATAATGAACAGCAGAAAATTAAATGAAATTAGTAGTAATGTTCATTTGAGGCATTAGAGATGGTCACCCCTGCCATTTTGAGAATTGCCCAAAGCTCAGGGTTAGAATCTATGGTCAGTAGCGGATCCAGAAAATTTTCATTGTGATGGCAAAAGAGGAACTTAAAGACAACAGATGTTAGTAGGCAGAAAATCCTTCAGGAAGAGAATTTGTGCTTCTTTGAAGCAAACATGAAAGCACCAATGAGAGATCACCTCCTGTATTCTGCTCCTTAATCATTTTCAACTGAAGTTGAAAAATGGGAGGCTCTTATGAGCAACTGAAGGGCAAAGTAGAGGACCACAAGGTGTGGAGAAATAAGCAGAGAATCTGTTCTTGGGCATTAGATACAATAACAGAAGCTGCAGCATTTTCAAAACTAGTTAAATCAAGAATGTCCCCATTCTGTCTTTGGAATAATTTCAGTTTCTGATAACTACAAACTTGTCACCTCTTGAATAAAAGTACAATTCATTTATTAATCTAGACATACAACTGACCTCTCCAACAAACTGGGAATATTTTTCAAAAAATATCTTGCTAGAAAATTTAGTTGATTATGGTGTTTGACCTAAACGTTGATAAGCTGTCTTGAAGAAAGTTAAGTAGACTTATTCAGAGATTCAGTTCTGACCCTCTGCTTTAACTATCCTACAATTCTACATTTTTCACAATTTTAGAAACATAGAAGTAGAAAATGGTAGGTCATTTGGTCTTTTAATGTCATGCCTGATCTTCAATGTCAATGCCATGCTCCTGTGTCCTAACCATATCATTCATGTCTTTTAAATCTGGAGATCTATTTTTCTGAAATACACTCAGTGACTTGGCCTTTACAGCACTCTGTGGTAGAGAACTCCACAAAGAGTTCATTACCCTTTGAGTGAAGTTTCTTCTCATATTAGTCTTAAATGGATACCCTGTATCTTGAAACTGTGACCCCCTTATTCTAGATATCTAGCCAAAGGAAACAAATTCCCTGCATCCATTCGACTAGGCATATCAGAATTTTGTACGTTTTAAGGAGATCCTCTCTTTCTTCTAAATTCCACTGAATACAGAAGAACAAAGAGACATATAAGACAGGAACAGATCCTTTAGCACCAAAACTCTCGCCATGAAGGCCAATATACTATTTGCCTTCTTTACTGCCTGCTGTATCTGCACACTCACTTTGTGACTTATGCATAAGAGCAGAGTCTCGCAGAGTGTCAACCTCTCTCGTGTAATTCTCCTCGTGTCTGCGTGGGTTTTCTCCGGGTGCTCCGGTTTCCTCCCACAGTCCAAAGATGTGCGGGTTAGGTTCATTGGCTATGCTAAAATTGCCCCTTAGTGTCCTGGGATGTGTAGGTTAGAGGGATTAGCAGGTAAATGTGTAGGGATATGGGGATAGGTTCTGGGTGGGATTGTGTTCGGTGCAGACTCGATGGGCCGAAGGGCCTGTTTCTGCACTGTAGGGTTCTATGTTCTCTCAATTTACACCCATTCAAGTAAAAATGTCTCCCTATTATTGTTACCAAAGTGGGTAACCTCACATTTATCCATATGATATTGCATCTGCCATGCAGATGCCCACACACTCAAGCCTGTCCAAATCATGCTGAAACATCTCTGCATACTCCCCACAGTTCACTTTCCCAACTTTGTATCATCTGGAGATAATACATTTAGTTGCCTCTTCCAAATCATTTATATATAATGCAAACACTTGGGATTCTAGCATAGATCCCTGCAATACCATTGCCTGCCAATCAGAAAGAAACTCATTTATGCTAACTCTTTGCTTATCTGCTGACCAGCTTTCCATCCATCTCAAGACATTATCTGCAATCTCACACGCTTTAATTTTACTGTTAAGTGAGACCTTGTTGAAAGCCTTCTGAAAGTCTAAATAAACCACATCCACTGGTTCTCCTCAGTCAACTCTATTAGATACATCCTCAAAAAATTCCAATAGATTCGTCAAGCATTCTTTTCTCTTTGAAAATCTATGCTGACTTTGTCTGATTATATTGCTGCTTTCCAAATGCTGCATTATGAAATCCTTGATAATGGATTCTCGCAACTTTATTAGGCTCATTGAACAAAGAACAAAGAACAATCCAGCACGGGAAACAGGCCCTTCGGCCCAACGAGCCCGCGCCGCCACATCACCCTGCACCTATTCTACCCTGCATGGCTACGAATGGAACCCTACTCAGTCAGATTCAGGGAAGAAATAGTGTCAATTTGGTAAAAACCGATTAGCCTGAGAGCACATCTTTGGGGTGTGGGAGGAAACCGGAGCACCCGGAGGAAACCCACGCAACCACAGGGAGAATGCGCAAACTCCCACAGACACAGGCCCAAATCCATGTGCCTGCACAGCCAGCAGTGCTAGTCACTGAGCTGTTGCGGCGCCCATCTACCGGTCCAGGATCAAGCACACACACCGACACGAAGTCCTAGGCCACTCCCGGAACTTCCAAGAGCAGCCCAGGCACGACCTGCCGCGTGAATGCCCCTCGTTTGACACGAGGTGGACCTCCACCTGTGGAATAAAGTCAAAAATATTAATCTTACAGCCTGCCTTTCCGGTGTCTCCCGAGGTTTAACCCTATTTAATATCCCCTACCATATCCCTCCATTCTCGTTTCACTCATGTGCCTATCTAACTGCATCTTAAACGAGTCCAATGTTCCTGCCTCCACCACCCTACTCGGTAGCGCGTTCCAGACCCCTACAACTCTCTGTGTAAAGAACCTTCTTCTCACCTCCAAATTATACCTCTCCCCCCTCACCCTTAAATGATGACCTCTCGTGTTTGTATCTAGTCTAGGGAGCAGTCTCTCACTATTAACTCTATCCATTCCCTTCATTATCTTATATACTTCTATCATGTCCCCTCTCAATCTCCGCCTTTCCAAGGAGAATAGTCCCAGTTTCTTCAACCTCTCCTCGTAACCCAGTCCCCCCATGCCAGGCAACATCCTGGTAAACCTCCTCTGCACCCTTTCCAGAGACTCCACGTCCTTCCGGTAGTAAGGTGACCAGAACTGGACGCAGTACTCCAAATGCGGTCTAACCAACGTTCTGTACAACTGAAGCATTAGACAGCAGCTTTTATACTCTATGCCCCTTCCTATAAAGGCCAACATCCCATAAGCCTTCCTAACGACCTTCTCCACTTGTGATGCAACCTTCATGGATTTGTGAACCTGCACTCCCAGGTACCTCTGTATGTCAATACTCCTAATCGGCCTCCCTTTAATCTCATAGCTCCTCTCTGCATTATTCCGTCCAAAATGCATCACCTCGCATTTGTCAGGATTAAATGCCATCTGCCACCTATCTGCCCACTGCACCAACCTATCTATATCCTGTTGTATCACCTGACAATCCAGTTCCGTACCCGCCAACCCTGCCATCTTGGTGTCATCAGCAAACTTGCTAATCACACCACCTACGCCCTCTTCCAAGTCATTTATGTAGACTACAAAGAGGAGAGGTCCCAGTACTGAGCCCTGCGGCACACCACTAGTCACTGGCCTCCAGCCCGACAAGGTCCCCTCCACAACTACCCTCTGTCTCCTATTTCCCAGCCAGTTCTCAATCCACCTAGCTACCTGGCCTCGTATCCCATGCGCCTTAACCTTTTCTACCAGCCTACCGTGAGGGACTTTGTCAAACGCCTTACTGAAATCCATATAGATGACATCAACGGTTCTCCCATCGTCAACCGTTTTTGTCACCTCCTCAAAGAATTCCACCAGATTCGTAAGGCAAGACCTCCCTCTAACAAAGCCATGTTGCGTATCCCTAATCAGATCGCAACGCTCCAAATGCTCATACATCCTACCCCTAAGTATTTTTTCCATTAACTTCCCTACCACCGACGTCAAACTCACAGGTCTATAATTCCCAGGGTTATCCCTACTGCCTTTTTTGAACAACGGGACCACATTTGCTACCCTCCAGTCTTCTGGGACCTCACCTGTGTCCAAAGAATAGACAAAGATTTGCGCCAGAGGCCCAGCAATTTCATCTTTCGCCTCCCTAAGCAGCCTGGGATAAATACCATCAGGCCCCGGAGCTTTATCCGTCTTTACGCTACCTAAAAGTCCTAGCACTTCCTCTCTCGTAATAACTATATCCTGCAAATAAACCTCCACTCCCTCCAAGAGACCACACGATTCCGAACCCCTCTCCTTTGTGAATACCGACGCAAAGTATTCGTTCAGGAGCTCCCCCATCCCCTCCGACTCAATACACAACTCACCACTCTTGTCCCTAAGAGGACCAATTTTCCCTCTAACTATTCTCTTGCCTCTGATATAGGAATAAAATGCCTTTGGATTTTCCTTAATCCTACCAGCCAAAGCCATCTCATGCCCTCTCTTCGCCCTTCTAATTCCCCTTTTTAGCTCCCTCCTACTCTCGCTGTATTCTTCCAGCGCACTCTCCGTACCCATTTGTTTTGACCTAACATACGCCTCCCTCTTCTTCCTGACCAAGTCTTCAATATCCTCCGTAATCCACGGCTGTCTAATCCTTCCTTTCCCATCCTTTCGCTTAACCGGAACATACCTCCCCTGCAACCATTTCATTTTGTCCCTAAATGCCTCCCACTTGCCAACCGTGGACTTGCCAGCTAACAGTCCCTCCCAATCAGTTTGCTGCAGCTCCCTCCTAATCGTGCCATAGCTCGCCTTTCCCCAATTCAGCACACTCCCACTCGGACGGCACTCGTCCCTTTCCATTTTTATCCTAAAGTAGACGGACTTGTGATCACTGTTCGCCACATGTTCGCCTACCTCTACCTCACCCACCTGCCCAGGTTCGTTTCCCAAAACTAGATCCAATATAGCCCCTCCCCTAGTCGGGCTAGTTACATACTGCTCTAGCGACTCTTCCATAACACAGTTCACAAACTCCTCTCCCTCCATACCCCCAGCTCTAGGCCTCCTCCAATTCACTCCAGGAAAATTAAAATCACCCACTACAACCACTCTGTTCTTCCTGCACCTGTCCAAAATGCCCCTGCAAATGCCTTCCTCCACTGACTTTGGGCTGTTGGGTGGCCTATAGTACACCCCTAGCAATGTGATCTCTCCCTTTTTATTCCTCAACTCCACCCACACTGACTCAATCCCTATCTCTTCCCTATCGTCCTCCCTCTGCACTACTGTGATGCTTTCCTTGACTAACAGTGCCACCCCTC
The DNA here is from genome assembly GCA_037974335.1 of Prionace glauca. Lineage (NCBI taxonomy): Eukaryota > Metazoa > Chordata > Chondrichthyes > Carcharhiniformes > Carcharhinidae > Prionace > Prionace glauca. The sequence continues at coordinate 63,391,400 of CM075735.1, read as the reverse complement.
CTCCTCTCTTCATCCCTCCTCTGTCACACCTAAAACACTTGTACCCAGGAACATTCAGCTGCCAGTCCTGCCCCTCCCGTAACCACGTCTCCGTTACAGCCACCACATCTAACTGCCTCACAAACATCAAGGCCCCCAGCTCATCCGTTTTCCCTACCACACTCCTAGCATTGAACCAGACACAGTTCAACCCACAAGTGTCCCTCAGAACCACCTTCTCCCTGATACTTTTCCTTTCACTCGACTCTCTCCCAGCCACCTCCCCACCCCCCCTCCATATTAGTTTAAACCCTTCGTAAACACCCCAGCTAACCTCCCCGCTAAGACATTAGTTCCTCTCCCATTCAAATTCTCCTCACCCTTCCTGTACAATTGCCCTTCTCTCTTAAACACCTCCCAGTGATCCACAAAAGTAAAGCCCTCTACCCTACACCAATCCCTCAACCATGCATTCAGCTGCATGATCTCTTCATTCTTCGCCCTGCTGGTACCGGGCAGCAACCCAGAGATTGCCACCCTGGAGGTCCTACTCTTTAGTTTGACCCAACTCCTTAAATTGCCTACGTACCTCTACCCTACTCCTCCTTCCTATGTCCCCCTCCCCTACATGTACTATGACCTCAGCCTGTGCCCCCTCCCCTTTCAAAATTCCCTCAACCCTGTCCGACACATCCTTTACCCCTGCTCCAGGGAAGCAGACCACCATCCTGGAATCACGCCTCTGTCCACAGAACCTCCTATCGATACCTCTGACCCTCCCGTCCCCTACCACTATCACCTTACCAGCCCCCTTCTGTCCCTGTAAGTTAGTCTCCCCCTCCTGCCTATCTTTCAGTCCCCCTGTCGACGAACCCTGGGAGGCCTCTGGGGAGGCTGGGGGACCCTGACTGCTCTTCTTCTTCCTCTTTCCCCTCCTCACAGTCGTCCATCCGCCCTTCCCTTCAGCCCTTGAGACCTCCTCCTTCTCATGGTTCCCAGCCATTATTGCCTCGTTCTCCCTTACTAAAAAAGCGTCCTCCAGCCGCCCTTCGAGTTGCCTGACCCGGGCCCTCAAGCGCTGCAGTTCCAAACATTTACTGCAGATGTGGACCTTGGGGACACGTGACACCACCATGAACTCCCACATGTGGCACCTGATACAACTTATGTTCCTACCTATATTCCCTGCCATATCCCAACTTCTTGTAAGCTCCCAAAGGTAGAAATCTGTCACTCACCTTCTCCAAGCCTACTCTCTCCTAAGCCCAGCGAGCCAAAGCCCTTCTCACTCTGTTCCCCACTCACTCCGCTGCCCGCTCCTGACGCTGCCCGCTCTATGCTGCTACCCCTTTTTTATACCCCCCGCTCCCCCTTAACGACTATCCCCTGGCCTAACTTCCGGTACGGAAGTAAACTACACTCTAACAAGCCCCGAGAACCGGAAGTACAGGAAAATAACGGTTTTTAATTCAAATCAGTCACTCACCACAGCCACAGCCACCAGGTTCAGTGCTCCGGAGAACAATGAGGTGGGTCCCCGGGTGAGTACCTGATTTATACCCCCCGCTCCCCCTTAACGACTATCCCCTGGCCTAACTTCCGGTACGGAAGTAAACTACACTCTAACAAGCCCCGAGAACCGGAAGTACAGGAAAATAACGGTTTTTAATTCATTGGTCCATAGTTCCCCGTTTTCTCTGTCATGCTTTTTGAATAGTGGGTTTCTTTACTGCCTGCTGTATCTGCGCACTCATTTTCTTTGTAACAAATGCAATCTGGGGCCAATGTTGTTCCATTGCTTAAGGGTAGCAAGAATAATCCAAGTAATTACAGGCTGGTGAGCTTACATCAGCGGTAGAGAAATCATTGGAGAGGATTCTTCAAGACAGGATTTATTCCCACTTGGAAATAAGTGGACATTTAAGTGAGAGGCAACATGATTTTGTGAAGGGGAGGTCATATTTACCATTTATATAGATGACCTGGAGGAGGGAACCGAGTGTAGGGTGTCGAAATTTGCTGATGACACCAAGATTGGGGGAAAGGCAAATTGTGCAGAGGGTGTGGAGAGTCTGCAGAAGGATCTAGATAGGCTAGGCGAATGGGCCAGGAAATGGCAAATGGAATTTAATGTTGGCAAGTGTGAGGTGGTCCACTTTGGTAGGAAGAATGGTAGGAAGGACTATTACTTACGTGGCGAAAACTGCAGCAGGCGACAGTGCAGAGGGACCTCGGGGTCCTTGTGCATGAGTTGCAAAAACCCAGCTTGCAGGTGCAGCAGGTGGTCAGGAAGGCAAATGGGATGCTGGCCTTCATAGCGAGGGGGATTGAATATAAAAGTAGGGAGGTCTTGCTGCGGCTGTATAGGGCATTGGTGAGGCCGCAGCTGGAGTACTGTGTGCAGTTTTGGGCGCTGCACCTGCGCAAGGATATTTTGGCCTTGGAGGGAGTGCAGAGGAGGTTTGCTAGGCTGATACCGGAGTTGAGGGGGCTGAGCTATGAGGAGAGGCTGAATAAGCTAGGCTTGTACTCATTAGAGTTTAGAAGAATGAGGGGAGATCTCATTGAGACGTATAAGATGATGAATGGGATGGATAGGATAGAGGTGGAGAGACTCTTCCCACTCAAAAAAGACACTAGGACTAGGGGGCACAGCCTCAAGATAAAGGGGAGGCGGTTTAGAACGGAGTTGAGGAGGAACTTCTTCACTCAAAGGGTGGTGAATCTCTGGAATTCTCTGCCCGTTGAAGTGGTGGAGGCTGCCTCGCTAAATATTTTTAAGAAGCGGGTTGATGGGTTCTTGATAAGAGAGGGGATTAAGGGTTATGGGGAGAGGGCGAGAAAGTGGAACTGAGCAACGACAGATCAGCCATGATCTTATTGAATGGCGGGGCAGGCTCGAAGGGCTAGATGGCCTACTCCTGCTCCTATTTCTTATGTCTCACGGACTTGATCAAGTTTTTTGAGGAAATGACAGTGATGATTGATGAGAGTAGGGCAGTGAATGTTGTTTACATGGACTTCAGTCAGGCCTTTGACAAGGTCCCTCATGGCAGACTGGTGTAGACGGTGAAGTCGCATGGGATTAGAGTTGAGCTGGCAAGGTGGATACAAAACTGGTTCGGTCAAAGAAGACAGAGGGTAGCAGTGGAAGGGTGCATTTCTGAATGGAGGGCTGTGACAAGTGGCATTCCTCAGGAATCAGTGCTGGGATCTTTACTGTTTGTAATATATATTATTGATTTGGAGGAAAACGTACATGCTTTGATAAGTAAGTTTGCGGACAACACAAAGGTTGGTGGATTTTTTGGGTAGCGATGAGGACCAGAGGGTACAGCAGGATATAGATTAGTTGGAGACTTGGGCAGAGAGATGGCAGATGGAGTTTAATCCGGACAAAAGTGACATAATGCATTTTGGAAGGTCTAATACGGATAGGAAATATACGGTAAATGGCAGAACCCTTTGGGGTATTGGTAGGCAAAGGGATCTGGGTGTACAGGTACACAGGTCACTGAAAGTGGCAATGCAGGTGGAGAAGGTAGTCAAGAAGGCACATGGAATGCTTGCCTTCATCAGCTGGGGTACTAAGTTTAAAAACTGGCAAGTCATGTTGCAGCTTTATAGATCCTTAGCTAGGCCACACTTGGAATATAGTAGTCAATTTTGGATGCTACATCACCAGAAGGATGTGAAAGCTTTGGAGAGGGTACAGAAAAGATTTACCAGGATGTTGCCTGGTATGGAGGGCATTAGCTATGAGAAGAGGTTGGAGAAACTTGGTTTGTTCTCACTGGAACAACGGAGGTTGAGGGGCGACTTGATAGAAGTCTACAAGATTATGAGAGGTGTGGATAGTCAGAAGCTTTTTCCCCCCAAGGTGGAAGATTCAATTACTAGGGGGCACAGGTTTAAGGTGCAAGGTTAAAGGAGATGTGTGAGGCAGATTTTTTCTTTTACACAGAGTAGTGGGTGCCCAGGGGAGGTAGTGGAACCAGATGTGGTAGTGACTTTTAAGGGGCTTCTTGACAAATATATGAATAGGATGGGAATAGAGGGATATGGTCCTCAGAAGGGTAGTGGGTTTCAGTTCAGTCAGGCAGCATGGTCGGTGCAGGGTTGGAGGTCTGAAGGGCCGAAGGGCCTGTTTCTTTGCTGTAATTTTCTTTGTTCTTACATTAGCTACCTTTCAATCCAAAGAATTTTGGAAAATAACCAACGGATCTACTATTTCCAGGCCCACATTTTGAAGTGCTCTGGAATGAAAATTATCCGAACCTAGAAGGACAACAACAGCAGATCAATGGGAACACCACTGTGTGCAAGTTCTCCTCCAAGCCATCCCGACGTGGATCTATCATTCCTTCACTGGGTCAAAAACCTGGAACTCTCACCCTAACACTGCATGGACTGCAGCGGTTCAAGAATACATCATTAATTTGATCATAAATAGCTGTCGCTCAAGTACTGATCCCTGCAAAACCACACTAGGCACAACACGTATAGTGTACATATGATAGAGGTGGTGGTGCTGGAAGTCTTAAAAGGGCGTCAAGGTAGATAAATCCCCAGGACCTGATGAAGTGTACCCCAGGATATTGTGGGAGCCTAGGGAGGATTGCAGGCTCCCCAGCTGAGGTATCTGAATCATCAATAATCACTGGAAAGGTGTCTGAAGATTGGAGAGTGGCAAAAGCTGTGCCTTTGTTTGAAAACGGCTACAGGGAAAAGCCAGGGAGCCACAGGCCGGTGAGCCTCACATCTGTGGTGGGTAAGTTGTTGGAGGGTATTTTGAGAGACAGGATCTACAGGCATTTAGAGACACAAGGACTGATTAGGGACAGTCAGCACGGCTTTGTGAATGGAAAGTCATGTCTCACAAATTTGAAGGGGTAACAAAAAGATAGTGGGGGCAGTACAGTTGATGTTGTCTACATGGACTTTAGCAAGGCCTTTGACAAGGCATCGCATGGTAGTTTGTTGCTTAAGGTTAAATCTCGTGGGATCCAGGGTGAGGTAGCTAAATGGATACAAAATTGGCTTGACGACAGAAGCCAGAGGGTGGTTGTACAGGGTTCTTTTTCAACCTGGAGGCCTGTGACCAACGGTGTGCCTCAGGGCTAAGTGCTGGGTCCACTGTTATTTGTCATTTATATTAATGATTTGGATGATAATATAGAAGACATGGTTAGTAAGTTTGCAGATGACACCAAAATTGGTAACACAGTGGACAGTGAAGGTTATCTTGGGCTGCAACAGGATCTTGATCAATTGGGCCAATGGGCTGACAAATGGCAAACGGAATTTAATTTAGATAAATGCGAGGTGATGCATTTTGGTAGGTTGAACCAGGAAAGGATTTACTCAGTTAATAGCAAAGAGATCTAGGGGTACAGGTTCATAGCTCCTGGAAAGTGGAGTCATAGGTGGACAGAGTGGTGAAGAAAGCGTTCGGCATGCTTGGTTTCACCGGAACATTGGATACAGGAGTTGGGACATCTTGTTGAAATTGTACAAGACATTGGTAAGGCCACATTTGGAATATTGTGTGCAATTCTGGTCATTATTATAGCAAGGATATTATTAAACTAGAAAAAGGGCAGAAAAGATTTACTAGAATGCTACCAGGACTTGATGGTTTGAGTAATAAGGAGAGGCTGGATAGACTGGGACTTTTCTCTGAGGAGTGATTTTATTGAGGTCTATAAAATAACGAGGGGCATAGATAAGGTAAATAGTCAATATCTTTTCCCAAAGGTAGAAGAGTCTAAAACTAGAGTGCATAGGTTTTAGGTGAGAAGGGAGAGATACAAAAGGATCCAGAAGGGCAATTTTTTCACACAGAGGATGGTAAGTGTCTGGAACAAGCTGCCAGAGGTAGTCAAAGTGAGTACAATTTTGTCTTCTAAAAAGCACTTAGAAGGTTTCATGAGTAATTTGGGTACAGAGGGACATGGGCCAAATGCAGGCAAATTGGGACTAGCTTAGGGCCTTAAAAAGGAGGCAGCACGGACAAGTTGGGCCAAAGGGCCTGTTTCCATGCTGAAAACCTCTGACTCTAATCCTCAATCTAAGCTAATATCCCTCAATTCATAATTGCTAATTTAATGTAATAGGCCCTATTTTGGCCCTTTATAGAATAATTCACTGCATTACACTGGAAAAGTTCTTGGAAGATTTTCTTTTCATAAATCAATGTTGACTATATTAGGTCCCTAAATAATGGTTTCTAGCATTTTCCTTACTTTTGGTGTTAGTCTAACTGGCCACTAGTTTTCTCTCTTCCATTTTATAACTGGGATTCACTTTAGGTTTTATTTCTTCTCCACCGCCTCCATGAATCCCATTTAACAGCAGCTAGATTTCACAACATAAAGGCTTTTAAAGTTCAAAGTCTCCTTGAGAATGTAATTCAAGTTGTCCTTGAGCAGGTTTAATGAACATTGGCAGGGATCACATTTCATTCTCATTAAAAAAGGAATATTACAGGAACTTTTAACCAAGTTAGCTGACAAGCCACATCTTTGAGCGTGTAGATGCCATCAAGTTGCTAAGTTTCTCCCGGCCTCCAAGGTGATTCAAGGGTTTGAAAGACGCATTTATAACATAGAAAACAAATATATAGAAGCATAGAAAATGGGTGCAGAATGAGGCCATTTGGCCCTTTGATCCTGCACCACTAATCAATATGAACATGGTTGATCATGCACTTTCAGTATCCCACTCCTGCTTTCCTTCCATACCCCTTGCTCCCTTTAAGTCACGAGAGCTACATCCAGGTCCCTTTTGCACAGATCTAAATCAACTGACCGTGACAGCTTTTTGTGGTAGAGAACACCACAGGTTCACAACTCAGTGAACAGATTCTTCTTCATCTCAGTCCTGAATGGCTTGCCACTTATTCTTAGACTATGACCAAGAGTTCTGACTTCCAACATTGGGAACATTCTTCCTGCATCTAGCCTGTCAAGTCACATGAGGATTTTATATGTTTCTATGAGATTCCTTTCTCATTTTTCTAAATTCCATTGAGTACAAGCCCAGTCAATCCAGTCTCTCTTCATATGTCAGTCCTGCCATTCCAGGAATCAGCCTGGTGAACCTTGACTGGACTCCCTCAACAGCAAAAATATCCATTCTCAGAATCAGACCAAAACTGCACACAATTCTCGAGGCTTATACAGAGCAGTTATACAGAGCCTTACCAAGGCTCTGTATAACTGCAGCAACACAGTAAAAAGTCTGACAAACCAGGTTTTAGTCCAACCGATTTATTTGATAATATTCTCACAAGCTTTCGAGGGTAACCTCGAAAGCTTGTGAGAATATTATCAAATAAATCGGTTGGACTAAAACCTGGTGTTGTCAGACTTTTTACTGTGTTTACGCCAGTCCAACGCCGGCATACCCACATCATAACTGCAGCAAGACATCCTTACTCCTATACTCAAATCCTCTTGCTATGAAGGCCAGGATGCCATTAATTTTCCTCACTGCCTGTTGTATCTGCATGCCAACCTTCAGCGACTGTTCCACTATGAACCCCAGGTCACATTGAACTTCCCCCTTTCCTAAATTGCCACCATTCAGATAATCTTCCTTCCTGTTTTTGCCAAAATGGATAACCTTATATTTATCCACATTATATTTGCAAAGTTTTTGCCCACTTAACCAGCTTGTCCAAGTCACCCTGCAGTCTGTTAGCATCCTCCACACATCACACACTGCCACCAACCAGCTTACTGGCATCTGCAAATTTGGAGATATCGCATTCAAGTCCTTTGTTCAAATCATTGATGTATATTGTGAATAGCTGGGGTCCCAGCACTGAACCCTGCAGCACTCCACTGCCTGCCACTCTGAAAATGATCAGTTTTTTCCCACTCTTTGCTTCCTGCCTGCCAACCTGTTCTCTAGCTACATCAATACATTAGCCCCAAATACCATGAGCTTTAATTGTGCTCACTAGTCTCTTGTGTGGGTCCTTCTGAAAAGCCTTTTGAGAGCCCAGATACTGACTTGTTCACCCTTGTCCACTCTTCTGTTACATCCTCAAAAAATTCCAGAAGAATTGTCAAGCACGAGTTCCCTTTAATGAATCCATGCTTAGTTGGACCAATCCTGACATCGCTTTCCAAATGCCCAATTATTCCATCCTTAATAAATGACACCAGCATTTTCACCATCACCAATGTCGGGCTAACCGGTCTATAATTCCCCACTTTCTCTCTCCCTCATCTAAAAAGTGGGGTTACTTTAGCTACTCTCCAATCTTCCAGAGTCTATCGATTGCTGGAAAATTATCATCAATGTGTCCACTATTTCTGGGGCCACTTCCTTGAGTATTCTGAGATGCACAGCATCATGCCCTGGAGAGTTATCAGGTTTTAATCCCAGCCATTTCCCCAATTTCCTGACTAATAAGTCAGTTCCTCCATGCTGGACCTTCTGTATTAGCATTTATTAGCCTTAGTATTTCTGGAAAGTTATTTGTGCCTTCCTTAGTGAAGGTAGTTCTAAAGCATTTATTCATATTTGCATATCATTTGATGTGCCATCTCATAGAACATAGAACATTACAGCACAGAACAGGCTCTTCGGCCCACGATGCTGCGCCGACCAGTTACAAAACAATGACCCACTAGCCGAAACCAATCCCTTTTCGTCCATAAACCTATCCACAGATCTCTTAAACGCCCCCAAACTAGGCGCATTTACAACTGCAGCTGGCAGGGCATTCCAGTCCCTCTCTCTGACGCCCATTATGAATTCACCCGATTCTAGTTGTCAAGGACCTCCATTTGTGTTTAATTTTTTTCTCTTCACATATTATAAGAGCTTTTGCCGTCAGTTTTTATCTTCTACAAGCCTACTCTCATAGTCTATTTTCCCCTTTTGAATTAAACCCTTTGTCCTCTGCTGGATTTTAAATTTCTCCGTCCTCAGTTTTGCTGCTTTTTCTGGCCAATTTATATGCCTCCTCTTTGGCTTTAACGCTATCCCTGATTTCTCTTGTAGCCATGGATGAATCATCTTCCCCAATTTACTCTCTCACCAGACAAGGATGTACAGTTATTGAAGTTCATCCAAGTGTTTGTTAAATGTCTGCCAATACCTATCCATTGACAATCCCTTGAGTATCCTTTGCCACATTATCCTAGCCAATACACATCTCATACCATTAAAGTTAGCTTTCCTCAAATTCAGAACTCTAGCCTCAGACTTAACTGTATCACTTTCCATCTTAATGAAGAATTCTACCATATTATGGTCACACTTTGCCAAAGAACCCAGGACCACAAGGTTGCTAATTAATCCTCTCTCATTACACAATATCCAGTCTACTATGGCCTGCTCTCTAGTTGATTCCTCGACATATTGGTCCATAAAACTATCCCTTATACATTCCAAGAATGTGTATTTTTGTTATGAAATCTTAAATATAGTTTCATCCACATATAAACACTAATTTAAGCACTAACAATTAAAATGTTAAATGTTAGCCAATTCTACATAATCAAGAAAATTTTAAGACTGAATGATCAAAATATTTTGTGCTCTTAGGGGGACACCCAACCCAGAGGGATTGTTTCTGGTGTCCAGAGCCACTGGATCAACAACCCTCAGCCAAGTGTCCATTTCAATGGTAAAAAGATCATGCAGGTTGCCCAAGTAAATCGAGGCCTAATCCTCTCACTGATTGAGATTGTTTGTTGACTCGCTTCACAGACAGCAACATGAAATGGGATTTGTCCAATTTTCTTCTCCATAGGTCTATGATAATACGAATGCCCCAATGGCTATAATTCAGCAAGGTCCACTTACTCCGGATGGATTGGGCATTAAACCTTGGAGCTGATGGCCTATGTGGCTTAATAGCTTCTTTAACCGCTAAAGAATCAGATGGTTTTTGAGGCTGTGAGGATATTTCCAAAAATTTTTTATATGCAGAGAGGTTGATGTTTGACATTTTCACACTGGCATTTGAACCATTCAACCTTGAGACCAGTAGACTTTTGACAGACATGGTATCAAGGGAGGATGGGTGGAAAATAATGTCAAGATACAAATGAGGTAATTGCAGAGTGAAATTAAATGGCACTTCCCTGATTGGGTAAAAGGGTCAAAGAATATGTTGATGAGAGGTAGGGAGAAGAACTAATGAACAAACAGACTAAAACACATTTAGAAGGGCCATGAGTTCAAAATATTAAAAATATTTTCCATCACCAGTAGCTATGAAGCGCAGCTAAAGTCAGTAAATTAACAGATCTTCTGAAATGTACTCACTTCCAGCTGCATTCTCAATAAATCCCATCAGCAAAGCTGTGCTCCCAAATAATAATCATCAGCAACTTCCATATCCATCCACCCAACAATTGATGCGGAATTGTTAAGATGCTCAACTTAAACCAAGAAATTCACCTCAGAAAATTCAACTTCTGTACAAATTTGTTCTGCTTGTCTATGTGCCAAGAAACATATTCCTTGCTAACATGCAATGATACAGCTATCTAATAACCCGCTGCATAAGGCACAAGGCGTAGAAGAACTTTGCTGCTTTTTCTCAGCCAGGACCGGCAGCCTACCTGGTCAGTTTTGACAGTCTTGCTAGTCATCTCCTCTCTGAAGATCAGCAAAGGAATGCTCTCATTTTCATCAACATTATCCATTTCAAACAGTCCTGCTCACAACTTTGGCAGGGTGTTGGTGTTTTCCTCTCTACAGTAAGGCAAGCCTGGTTTGAGAAAGAGACAGGTGTTTGCCACTGAACAGTAAGCACACTGGGGAAACCTACACAACTGCTTGCTTTTACTGAGTCAGCACTATGGCCAGATCAAAGGATAAGACTGCAAGTGAAGCTAACAACACCAGTAATTTGATCATTGTTGTATAAAGCTTTTGGTTTGCACAATACGTATTTACATAGCACCCCTTTAATATAGTAAAACATTTCAGTTCAGAGGCAGTCAAAATGGCACAATGATCAGCAGTGCTGCCTCATAGCGCCAGGGACCAAGGTTCAATTCCAGCTTTCAACAGGCTGTGTGGAGTTTGCACATTTTCCCAGTATCTGCATGGGATTCCTCCAGATGCTCTTGTTTCAACTCAGTCCAAAGTTGTGTAATTTAGGTGGATTAGCCATGGTAAATGCACAGGGTTACAGGGATAGGGTGAAGGAGAAGACTTGGGTGGGATGTTCTTTTGGAGAGCTGGTGCAGACTCAATGAGCTGAACTGCCTCCTTCTGCACTCTAGGGATTCTGTGGTGCTACGGAGTCACATAAGGACAGGTGATCAAAAAGCCTGCCTCTTGACCAAACTTAAGAAATAAAAATAGTACAAAGAAAATTGGGAATTTTCAAGAAGCCAGAATCGGAGGAACTTGTGCTGTGGGACTGGAGGCAATTACAGAGAGAAAGAGGGTGGAGGGATTTGAAAATAAGGATGACATTTTTAAAACTGTAGTGTTGCTTGCCATTGTCAATCATTGAGCACAGAGGTGATGAATGGTTGGAATTTGGTAACTCACGATTTGACATTTGAATTTCATTGAAAAAATTATATGTCAATAATATTTAACAACAGTTTCCTGCCAACAATTGACAATTTGCCAAATCAACCAACCTCCCAGTTAAGGCAATCAAAGGAAAATCCTCCCAGGCATATGAAACCTGTTCCAACTCTCAAAAGTAACAGAATAAAATACCAGGATATTAATTTAATCCTGCATCATAAACTGATTCCTGATCATCAGTAGTTAAATCACTCAAATCAATCCAATATCATAAACTCAGTGCAGTTAGTACAAGTCCACCAAGCTCAACCCTACAAAACAGGGCAAACTGAATTACAAACTTTTCTCCTAGTCCACAGAACCTTAAGCAATAATAAACTTTCACAGCTATGAGTTTTGAATATATTTAAATGGTGCATGAAGAAAAATCTCAGTAAATGCACTGAATATTAAAGACTAACTTCTTAACACAATATTGGGAATTACATGTTTGGAGCAAACACCCTGTACTGGAAACAAAATATAGAAAAGTGGAAAAGCATCCATCAGGTAAGCATTTTCAAAACTAGAGGTGCAGAAGAATGCTTACAGCACAGGAGAAAGAGGGGTATTTGGTCTGTCATATCCGTGCTGGCTCTCTGAAGGAGCAATTCACCTAGTGCCATTCTCTGGTTTTCTCTCTGAAGTCCGACATACATTTTTCCTTCTCAGATAATCAAATCAAATTCCCTCAACTGCCTTGTTTGAACCTGCTTCCACCACAATCTCAGACCTATTCCAGGTCCTAGAGATCTGTTGCACGAATGAAGACTTTTTTTACCTTACATAGAGTCGTAAAGAGTGCTTTTGGTACATTGGCCTTTATAAATCGGAGTATAGAGTATAAAAGTTGGAGTGTTATGGTAAGGTTATATAAGGCATTGGTGAGGCCGAATTTGGAGTATTGTGTATAGTTTTAGTCACCTAGTTACAGGAAGAATGTAAATAAAGTTGAAAGAGTGCAGAGAAGGTTCACAAGGATGTTGCCAGGACTTCAGAAGCTGAGTTAGAGAGAGAGATTGAAAGGTTAGGACTTTATTCCCTGGAGCGTAAAAGAATGACGGGAGATTTGATAGAAGTGTATAAGATTTTGATGGGTATAGATAGAATGAATGCAATGAATTTTTCCAGGGGCTGGGGGAGAAAAAAACCCAGAGGGCACGGGTTAAGGGTGAAAGGAGAAAAGTTTAAAGGGAATATTAGGGGGAGCTTCTTCACGCAGAGTGGTGGGAGTGTGGAACGAGTGGTAAATGCAGGGAACTTTTAACATTTAAGAAAAACTTGGACGGGTTCATGGATGAGAGCAGTGTGGAGGGATATCATCCAAGTGCAGGTCAGTGGGACTAGGCAAAAAACGGTCTGGCACAGACAAGAAGGACCAAATGGCCTGTTTCTGAGCTGTAATTTTCTACGGTTCTATGGTTAAACATGTATCCCCTCATTCTTGATCCTTACACCAGTGGAAACAGTATTTCCATATCTACTCTGACCAGTTCGCTCATGGTTTTGAACACCTCTATCAAATATCTTTTTGAGATTTGGGGAAGTGCCGGAAGATTGGAAAACGGCTAACGTTACGCCACTGTTTAAAAAAGGTAGCAGACAAAAGGCAGGGAATTATAGGCCAGTTAGTTTAACGTCTGTAGTTGGAAAAATGCTTGAATCCGTCATCAAAGAAGAAATAGCGAGGCACCTAGAAAGGAATGGTTTGATAGAGCAGACGCAGCAAGGATTCGTTAAGGGGAAGTCGTGTTTGACGAATTTATTGGAGTTCTATGAGGACGTGACTAGTGCAGTAGACAGAGGGGAACCGGTGGGTGTGGTGGTTTTAGATTTCCAAAAGGCGTTTGATAAGGTGCCTCATAAAAGGTTGCTACAAAAGGTTAGGGTGCACGGAGTTGGGGGTAAGGTGTTAGCATGGATAGAGGATTGGCTGTCTAATAGGAAGCAGAGAGTTGGTATCAATGGGTGCTATTCTGATTGGCGGCTGGTGACTAGTGGAGTGCCGCAGGGATTGGTGCTGGGGCCTCAACTATTTACCATTTGTATAGACGATCTGGAGGAGGGGGCTGAGTGTAGGGTGACGAAATTTGCTGATGACACAAAGATGAGTGGAAAAGCAAATTGCGTGGAGGGTGTGGAAAGTCTGCAGAGGGCTCTGGATAGGCTGAGCGAGTGGGCGAAGACCTGGCAAATGGAGTATAATGTTGGCAAGTGTGAGGTTATCCACTTTGGCAGAAATAATAGTAGGAGGGATTACTATTTAAAAGGCAAAAAGCTGCAGCATGCTACGGTGCAGAGGGACCTGGGGGTCCTTGTGCACAAGTCGCAAAAACCCAGTCTGCAGGTGCAGCAGGTGATCAAGAAGCGAATGGAATGTTGGCCTTTATAGCGAGGGGGATAGAATATAAAAGTAGGGAGATCTTGCTGCAACTGCCAGGGGCACTGGTGAGGCCGCAGCTAGAGTATTGTGTGCAGTTTTGGTCGCCACACTTGAGGAAGGATATATTGGCCTTGGAGGGAGTGCAGAGGAGATTCACTAGGCTGATACTGGAGATAGAACATAGAACATTACAGCGCAGAACAGGCCCTTCGGCCCACGATGTTGCGCCGACCAGTTACAAAAACAATGACCCACTAGCCTATACCAATCCTTTTTCGTCCATAAACCTATCTACAGATCTCTTAAACGCCCCCAAACTAGGCGCATCTACAACTGCAGCAGGCAGGGCATTCCAATCCCTCACCACCCGCTGGGTAAAGAACCTACACCTGACATCTGTCCTGTAGCTACCCCCCGTTAATTTAAAGCCATGCCCTCTCTTGCTAGCTTTCTCCATCCGAGGAAAATGGCTATCACTGTCCACCCTATCTAAACCTCTAATCATCTTATATGTTTCAATAAGATCCCCTCTTAGCCGCCTTCTTTCCAACGAAAACAACCCCAAATCCCTCAGTCTCTCCTCATAGGACCTCCCCACCATACCAGGCAACATCCTAGTAAACCTCCTCTGCACCCTCTCCAAAGCCTCCACATCCTTCCTGTAATGTGGGGACCAGAACTGCACACAGTACTCCAAGTGCGGCCACACCAGAGTAGAGATGAGGGGGTTGGCCTATGAAGAGAGACTAAATACTCTGGGTCTGTACTCGTTGGAGTTTAGAAGGATGAGGGGGGATCTTATAGAGACGTATAAGATAACGAAGGGGATAGATAGGGTACAGGTAGAGAGATGCTTCCCACTTAGAAAGGATAGCAGGACTACAGGGCACAGCCTCAAGTTGGGGGGGGGGGGCAGTTTACATCGGAGTTGAGGAGAAACTTCTTCACTCAAAGGGTGGTGAATCTCTGGAATTCTCTGCCCGTTGAAGTTGTGGAGGCTACCTCGCTAAATATATTTAAGTCACGGGTAGATAGGTTTTTGATAGACAAAGGAATTAAGGGTTATGGGGAGAAAGCAGGAAAGTGGAACTGATCCACTTCAGATCAGCCATGATCTTATTGAATGGCGGGGCAGGCTTGAGGGGCTAGACGGCCTACTCCTGCTCCTATTTCTTATGTTCTCTTCTAAACTTCCTCTTCAAGAAAAGTAGTCCCAACTTCTCCAATCTATCAATGCAATTAAAGCTCCCCATCCCTGGAACCATTCATGATTATTTTTTATACCCTCTCTAATACCTCGTTATCCTTATCAAAATACAGCACCCTGAAGTACAAACATTAAGAGGCTAAATGAGTGTTTTATGCAAGTTTAAACTAACTTGTTTGCTTTTATACTCTGTGCCCTGATTAATAACTGGGGTGCTGTATGTTTTAACCCCTCTTGTAACCTGTTCTGCCAACTTTAATGATTTATGCACCCTCTGCTCCTGCACAGCCTTCAGACTTGTTTCCTTATTTTGTCTTGTCTCCCCATGCCTTAATCTGTTCTGCCAACTTTAATGATTTATGCACTGGTCCCCCATTCCTGCATTGCCTTTAGAATTGTCCCCTTTATTTTATCTTGTCACCCCATGTTATTTCTACCAAATGAATTTCTTCACACTTCTCTGCATTGAATTTCATCTGCCACTTGTCCGCCCATTCCACCAACCTATGCTCTTTTGAAAATGTACACAATTCTCCTCACAATGCTTCCAAGCTTGGTGTGTTGTGAATGGCACAAAGGTCAGTGGTAGGTACCCTAGGCTAGTGAGTGGGCTGCATGAGTGGCCCTCCATCTCAGTCGGCCACAAGTTTGAAATCAGGCACGCAGCACGGTAGCACAATGGTTAGCACTGCTGCTATAAAGCTCCAGGGACCTGGGTTCGATTGCAGGCTTGGGTCACTGTCTGTGTGGCGTTTGCACATTCTCCTCGTGACTACATGGATTTCGTCCGGGTGCTCCGGTTTCCTCCCAAAGACGTGTGGGTTAGGTGGATTGGCTATGCTAAAATTGCCCTTAGTGTCCTGAGATGCGTAGGTTAGAGTGATTAGTGGGTAAATGTGTAGGGACATGGGGATAGGGCCTGGGTGGGATTGTGGTCTGTGCAGACTCAATGAGCCGAATGGCCTCTTTGTACGCTATAGGAATTCTATGATTGAGGCTTATTCACCAATCACAATTCTATGAAGAAACATATTTAAATACATGCCAAATATCTCAAAACAAGTTACTTAATCATTTAGATAGTTGATACAACTAACAACTTCAAATGTGAAAACAAAACAACTATTTACACTTTGGACATGGGGGTACATGAACGAAATCAGCAAGCACCTCACTCGCTCTTGCTTTGTGTGTATATAATTTCAGTCATACCAGTCAGAAAAATCCAAGCAGCCAGAAATCAACAGCACGTGGCAACCCTGCCCCTAGGCAGCAGTCAACTAAATGTCTCATGGGCTGCATTCTGAACCCTAAAGGACATTGCTAACTCCATTGGAATTACTAACAGTTATTAAATACAGACTGAAACCAAGTTATGAGTTGCTCCTGAAACAGACACCATGTTTATGTTTTTCACAGTTCAAGTCCTATTTAAAAATCAGCAAGAGGATATTATTCCTGATCATTCAAGTGTTGCAACAATCCTTTTCCTCAGAAACCAACCCTTATAGAATAAAACAGCATAGGTGACCAGTCTGCACAGTGTAACAGCTCTGTAATATCACTCTCCATGCTCTTTATACACAGCTCTGCAAATGTTTACCTTTCAAGCATTTAACCAATTCCCTTTGAACGTAATCACTGAATTTGTTTCCATCATCCTTTCAGGCTGCACATCCAAGAACATAAATCGCAATGTAACGAAAGGGTTTCCTCATTACTCTCCCTTACCTCCTCCCCAACATTGTTTGTTGCACCAATTATTTTAAATTTGTGTCCCCTTCACTCTCCTGTTAACAAAAACACTTCCAATAATGAACAAGTCATTTATAATTTTAAAGTACAAGAGATCATAAAGTGTAAAATGAAGAGCACAATGTCTCACCGAGTTGGCTTGTTGGTTTTCTGTTGCACTCTCTCTTGGCTGCCCACCCTGAAACACGGGCACAACCTGGGCAGATAACTCCGACATTAGTAAAGTCCCACGAAGCGAATGAAGCAATCACCCGCGTTAGTTAACACTCCCTCCCTCGCTGCAAAGCATATAAGAGCAGAAAAACATTATTTCCCTATCTGCAAGACACCCAATATGGATAATCATTCCTGCACATTTGGATATTTCATTATTTGTTAACATGAATAGAAACTCCAGAGAATCATCCCTACCACATGGCAACAAAGAATCAACTGGCCATATCAATAAGCGGAAGCTTCCCCAGCATATTCAAAATTGGCCAAAAACACTTGGTCTTAAATCTGCATATCAGTGATTAACATGCTTCATGATAGACAAAATTTGACACAAAGCCAAAAACCTGATTAATGAGAGATTTTAAGGTGCATCCTGAAGAAAAGGTAAGAAAAGTAGCGGTGTTTTGGGAGATATTTTCAGAGTTTAAGACCTTGGCCAATGAAGTACCATCCATCAATGTAGGAACGGCTATCAGTAATACTGAAATGGTTGGAATTGAAAAAGTACAAATCAGAAGTTTCTAGCGCTGGAGAAGTTGTTCCCAGTGTACATGCGATTATAGATGATGTGTCAAGGGCAGCAAGTGGAAGAAAAATAGGACACAGTTGAAGACACATGAGTGAGACAACCGTAACACCAATGGGGAATGCATCCTTCCCCCAACCAAACTAACCTCGAGGGGAAGGTGAGGATCCCAATTAAACTTGACCCCTAGGGGAAAGAGAGGATTCCTCCCACAATCAAACTATGCCCGAGGAGAAGGGCAGAGCCCCTGACTCCCAAATAAACTGACCACTAGGGGAAAAGAGGACTTCTGCCCCCAAGGTGAACAAAACAGTCCCTGCCCCCTAACCAAACTGGCAGCACAGTGGTTAGATTGCTGCCTCAGTGTCAGGGACCAGGTTTGATTCCCAGCTTGGATCACTGTCTGTGCGCAGTTTGCACATTCTCCCCATGTCTGTTTGGGTTTCCTCTGAGTGCCCCAGTTTCCTCACACAGTCCAAACATATGTAGGTTAGGTGGATTGGCTAATTTGCTAAATTGTCACTTACTGTCAGGAGGACGAGCTCGGGTTAATGCATGGGGTAACGGGAATAGGGCCTGGACGAGATTATCCTTAGTGCAAACTCAATGTGCTGAATGGCCTCCTACTGCACTGTAGGATTCTATGATTCAAACAGACCTTCAGGGGAAGGCGAGGACACCTGCCCACCCCACCAAAGTGACCATCAGGAAAAGGAGAAGACACCTGCCCATCCCATCAAAGTGATTCCTCAGGGGAAGGAGAGGAGCCCACCCCATCAAAGTGACCCACGAGGGAAGGAGGGCCTATCCCACCAAACTGACCCCCAGCGAAAGGACAGAACGCCTGCGCCCCTAACCAAATTGACCCATAGAGGAAGGAGAGGGGCCTACCCCATCAGCCCCGATGGGAAGGATAAGCCCCGCCTCTGCTATGACCAGCGGAGAAGGAGAAGCCCACCCCAATGGCAGAGGAGAATCACCACCTCCCCTCAGACAGCCGATCCAGGGATAAGGATAACTCACCCAAACTGACCGACTCTCATGATGTCCCCAACCCTTCCTCACCAACAGCCTTGTTCTCCACCCACCGGAAATGACCAACGTCACTCTAACGTCACCTCCGCCACGAGCAGCGGCGGTCATGTGACCGGCGGATTTCCTGCGCGCGCATCGCTTACCCACCCCGGGCTGGGGTGGTGTCCCTGTTTGTGAAAGTTAAATCGGAGCCATTCTGTCTAAACTATGATGCATCTGCTCTGAGAGCTGTTAAAAAGACAATAACGATTGATATTACTCTGTATCCAACCGAGCATGTATCTGCCTTGTGAGTATTAGACTTAGAGAGGGTTAACGGGGTCATTCACAGTGAGAGGAGCAATGTTCTGGTCACCACACTACCAGATGGATGTGAAAGCTTTGGAGAGTGTGCAAAAAAGATTCACCAGGATGTTGTCTCGTCTTGAGGGCGTTGGTAATGAGGAAAGTGAATAAGCTAGGATAGTTTGCACTGGCAGTACAGAGGCTGAGGGAGACCTGAGAAAAATCTGCAAAATTGAGATAATTTAATGTTTTTTTCACAGTTGATATTGGAATTACAAGGGGGCACAGGTTCAAGATCAGAGGGGGGAAATTTAAGGGAGATGTGCAGGGGCAATATTTCATGCTGAAAGTGGCGAACACCCGGAATGTTGTGCTAGAGGCAGTAGTAGCAACATTTAAAAGCCATTGGGATGGGTACATGAATAGCGAAGGAATAGAGGGAGCAACAAGCGGGGCAACAGGCGAGAGAGGAGAAACAGAAACATTACCAGCAAAAGTGGAGTGATGCAGCGTTTAACAGTGAGAGAGGAGAGAAAGGGAACATTCAGTGAGAGCAGCGACGGGGGGGGGTCATCCGTGGTGAGGGAGTAGCGACGGGGGGGGGTCGTCCGTGGTGAGGGAGTAGCGACGGGGGGGGGGTCGTCCGTGGTGAGGGAGTAGCGACGGGGGGGGGGGGGTCGTCCATGGTGAGGGAGCAGCAACAAGGGGCGGGGGGTGTCGTCCATGGTGAGGGAGTAGTGACGGGGGGTCGCCCGCGGCGAGGGAGCAGCGACGAGGGGCAGGGGGGAGTCTTCACACTACCAGGTGGATGTGAAAGTTTTGCAAAGTGTGCGAAAAAGATTCACCAGGATGTTGTCTCATCTTGAGGGTGTTGGTAATGAGGAAACTTTGAATAAACTAGGATAGTTTACACAGGCAATGCGGAGGCTGAGAGAGACCCGAGAAAAATCTGCAAAATTGCGAAAATCGAAGGCATTTTTTCAAGAGTGAATTACAAGGGGGCACAGATTCAAGGTCAGAGGGGGAAAATTTAAGGGAGATGTACAGGGGAAGTATTTCAGGCAGAAAGTGGTGGATGCCCGGAATATTCTGCTAGAGGCTGTGGTGGAACCAGGCACGTAGCAACATTTAGGAGTCATTGGGATGGGTAAATGAGTAACAAAGGGATAGAGGGAGAGAGCAGCAACAGGGTTATTCAATGAGGGAGGAGCAATGGAGATATAAACAGTGAGAGAGGAGCAACAGGTTTATTCACAGCGAGGGAGGGGCAACAGGGTCATTCACAACGCGAGAGGACCAATCGGACCATTAACAGCGAGAGAGGAGCAACCGGGTCATTTACAGCAAAAGAGACGCAACAAAGATATTCACAGTGAGAACAGAGCATTCAGGGAGGGGCAGCAGGGTCATTCAAACTTTATAAGACCCTTGTCAGACCTTGCTTGGCGTAATGTTTGCAGTTCTGGTCGCCTCACTGCAGGAAGGATGTTGAAGCTATTGAGAGGATGCAGGGGAGATTTACAAGGATATTGCCTGGATTGGGAGGCACGCCTTATGAAGATAGCTAGCTCCCTCGACCTCTCCTCTCCCTGGAGAGACAAAGGTTGAAAGGAGACCTGATAGAGGTTTATAAAATGTTGAGAGGTATAGATAGGGCGGATTCTCAGAGGCTATTTCCCAGGGCTGAAATGGTCGCTACGAGAGGACACAGATTTAAGGTGCTGGGGAGCAGGTACAGAGGAGATGTCAGGGGTAAGTTTTTCACTCGGTGGCGAGTGAGTGGAATTGGCTGCCGTCGGTAGTGGTAGAGGTGAACTCGCTGGGGTCTTTTAATAGACTTCTGGATGAGTACGTGGGATTTAATAGGATTGAAAGTTATAGATCTGTGGCCTGTTTGTGCTGTAGTGTTCTATGTTCCATTCCGGGCGAGAACGGGGCATCAGGGTCAGTCACAGCAGCCGTGGGGCAGCGCGGTCAGTCAGGGCGGGAGTAGAGCGATGGGGCGTTTAACAGTGAAAGAGGAGCAACAGGGTCATTAACAGCAAGAGAGGAGAAACAAGGACATTAAAACGCGAGAGGAGAAACATTAACAGCAACAGTGGAGAAATGGGGTGATACCATTTACCATCACTTGACCCATAGTTTTGATGTGCCAAGTTCTCATCTGGATACTTTTTAAAGAATGTGAGGCAACTTGCTTCTACTACCCTCCCAGGCAGGGAATTCCAGACCATCACCACCCTCTGCTTTTTCCCGCATTCCCTTTAAACATCCTGTCGCTCACCTTCAACTTACGTCCCTTCATGACTAAAGGGAACAGCTGCTCCTTTTCCACTCTGTCCATGTCCCTCATAATTTTGTACACTTCCATTAAGTCGTCCCTCAGTCTTCCCTGCTCGAATAAAAATAACCCAAGTCTATTCCAACCTCTTTGTAACTTGTCCGATCCCAGGCAGCATCCTGGTGAATCTATTCTGTACCTCCTTCAATGCAATCACATCTCTCCTATAACGTGGCGATCATAACTGCGCACAGTACTCTGGCTGTGGTCTCACTAAAGTTCTATACAACTCCAATATTACTTCCCTGCTTTTGTAATCTATGCCTTGATTGATAAAGACAAGTATCTTTTTTCACCACCCTCCTAATATGCTCTTCCATCTTCAGAGATCTATAGACAAACAGACTGAGGTCTCTTTGTTCCACAGAACCTTCTAGTGTTATACCATTCGTTGAATACTTCCTTATCAAATTACTCCTTCCAAAGTGTATAAGCTCATACTTTTCAGTTAAATTCCATCTGTCACTTAATCTACCCATTTGACTATCCTGTCTATATATACTTGTAGCCCAAGACACTCAACCTCACCAAATTTTTGTGTCATCTGCAAACTAATTAATCCTATGTTTTAGGGACCCAGCACAGATCCCATCATGGGGCAGCATGGTAGTAGCGCTGCTGCCTGACATCTCCAGGGACCCAGGTTCAATTCCTGGCTTAGGTCACTGTCTGTGTGGAGCTTGCATGTTCTCCCCATGTCAGCATGGTTCTCCTGTACTCCGGTTTCCTCCCACAGTCCAAAGATATGTAGGTTAGGTGCATTGACCTTGCTAAATTGTCCCTTAGTATCCTGGGATGAGTAGGTTAGAGGGATTAGCGAGGTAAATATGTGGGATTACAGGGATAGCATCTAGGTAGGATTGTTGTTGGTGTAGACTCATTGTCGGGCCAAATGACCGCCTTCTGCTTTGTAGGATTTCTATGAGATCCCTGTGGTGCGCCAGTGGACACTGGCTTCCAGTCACTACAGCAACCTTTTGTCATCATCCTCTGTGTCCGAAAACTGAGCAAATTTTGAATCCACTTTATCAAATTACACCGTATCTCATGTGCATTTGCCTCGTTTATAAATCTCCCATTTGGGACCTTGTCAAAGGCTTTGCTGAAATCCATATAAACTACATCCTTCCTTCATCTACGCACTGGACTGATTGACTGAATTCTAATAAACAGATAGTCATACACTTATTGGCAAGATTCCTACGGCAACATATTCTTAGATACTACTATTCCTGAAAGGTAAAGTCATACTTATACTGATCTTCAGGATGTAAATGAGTTGACCAAATCACATTTGATACATCTTTTTTAACATTCTTTCATAAAATGTGGTTATCACTGGCTAGGCCAGCATTGGATATCCACCCCTATTTACTCTTGAGATGGTGGTGAGCCACCTTCTTAAACTGTTGCAGATTATGTGGTATCGGTACACAAGTAGAGATGTTTTTATTCAACACTCCTTGACAGATATTCATTGATCAGGAGCCATCCAGCCTCTTTATAAACATATTGGTGAATTTACATCTATGGCCAAGGCTCTCAAGATTCAATGTTTCACAGGGGATGCTACTGATTTCTCCAGATCCCTTTCTTCTTTCCTGGGAAAGGTATATTGTTTTGTGAATGGAACACAAATTCTCCTTCTATTCTGACTCCCACTCCTGTCATCTTCCCACAATCACGTTTATGGACAGGCTTTATGAGTCTGACAATACTTGCATATCTGTCACTGGCAGTCAGTATTTTATGTTTATTTAAAAGGTTGCACAATTCTTTAAGAGCTGGTCACATGATTTGGTGGAGATGCCTTTCAGGTGTTGCACAGGGTGCAGTTTTTACTCTCTACAGGCCAGAGCTCTTTGAATAAACCTTGTTGTTAGTTTGAATCTGTGTGTGCAAATGACATTGTTTCTTTTTGTTAAAACCCACAATCCCTAACATAGTTAGGATATTACAAAAAGAAAATTGGAAACGAGTTAGGATTTTGTTTCATCAAGATCATTGAGAAAAGACCTTAGTAAAAGAAAAACACAGTGTGGGTCCTCACACTTTGAATATTAGAAGGCAGGAGAGAAGCAACAACAGGATTAAAGATTAAAATGCCAGTGAAGTAAGGCCAAGTATGTTGAAAAAGGGTGGAAGTTCTCTATGTGGTTTTAAAAGATGGGGTTTTTTGCTTAGTGAAGTGTGAGATTCCAGGCAGTTCTGACATTTTTTTTAAAAAGGAATGCTTTGCTGTATAGTAGGGACCATTTGGAATTTTTTAAAAATCAAGTCAATGGACTTGGGGATAAAAAGGGGAGTACAAGAAAAACAGTTAAAAAGTACACTGAGCAGTCTTGAGTCACTAGTGCCTGCAAGAGAAATGGCAAGTGAATTAGGATGCATGGTTCCTCAATGAAGAAAATGATTTATGGAATTCCTATGCAGAACATTTTCTGTACTTTGTGTAAGTGATACAACTGCAGGTGAGTTCCTCTTACCAGTTTTTCTCAGTACAATACGAAGTAAAACCTTCAATTTGTAGCAAAATTTAGTTCATCCAGCAAAGCCAGGAACCAAAACTTACAATGACTTGAGAGAGATCCTTGAAGAGCATTACTCTTCAAAACCATGGATCATCATGAAACAGTTCAGACTCCCACAAAGAAATCAAACATTGCTCAGTTTGTGGGCATCTTAAAAAGGCTAGCACGACATTGTGAGTTTGGTCAGTCATTAGAAGATAATCTTTGAGATCGTTTAGTTTATAGTATCCAAAATGAGACATAGAACATTACAGCACAAACAGGCCCTTCGGCCCTCGAGTTGCGCCGATCACATCAACCCCACCAATCTATAGACCTATCTATAACCCCCAATCCCATTAAACCCCATATACTCATCCAGAAGTCTTTTAAAAGACCCCAGCGAGTTTGCCTCCACCACCGATGACGGCAGCCGATTCCATTCACTCACCACCCTCTGAGTGAAAAACTTACCCCTAACATCACCTCTGTACTTCCCTCCCCGCACCTTAAATCTGTGTCCTCTTGTAGCGACCATTTCAACCCGGGGAAATAGCCTCAGAGTCCACCCTATCTATTCCTCTCAACATTTTATAAACTTCTATCAGGTCGCCTCTCAACCTTCGCCTCTCTAGAGAAAAGAGTCCCAGCTCCCTCAACCTATCTTCATAAGGCATGCCTCCCAGTCCAGGCAACATCCTTGTAAATCTCCTCTGCACCCTTTCAATAGCTTCTACGTCTTTCCTATAGTGAGGCGACCAGAACTGCGCACAGTACTCCAAATGAGGCCTGACAAGGGTCCTGTAAAGTTGCAGCATTACCTCCCGACTCCTAAACTCAATCCCTCGATTAATGAAGGCCAGTACACCATACGCCTTCTTGACCACCTCCTCCACCTGCGAGGCCGATTTAAGAGTCCTGTGGACCTGGACCCCGAGATCCTTCTGCTCTTCAACGCTACTAAGACTCCTGCCCTTGATAGTGTACTCATTCATCCCGTTGGTTCTGCCGAAATGGACGACTACACATTTATCCGCGTTGAAGTCCATCTGCCACTTCTCCGCCCATTCCTGCATCCTATCTATGTCCTGCTGCAACTTTTGACATCCTTCCAGACCATCCACAACACCACCGACCTTCGTGTCATCAGCGAACTTGCTAACCCATCCCTCACTTCCTCATCCAGGTCATTTATGAAAATAACAAACAGCAAGGGTCCCAGAACAGATCCCTGGGGCACCCCACTGGTGACTGACCTCCATTCCGAAAAAGACCCATCCACAACCACTCTCTGCCTTCTGCAGGCAAGCTAGTTCTGGATCCACAAGGCCAAAGGCCCTTGGATCCCATGCCCTCTCACCTTCTCAAGAAGTCTTGCATGGGGGACCTTATCAAAAGCCTTGCTGAAGTCCATGTACACTACGTCCACGGCACTTCCTTCGTCAATGTGTTCAGTCACATTATCGAAGAACTCAACTAGGCTCGTAAGGCACGACCTGCCCTTGACAAATCCATGCTGACTATTCCTGATCATGTCAAACCTCTCCAAATGCTCGTAAATCTTGTCCCTCAGAAGCCTCTCCATCAGCTTACCAACCACTGAGGTCAGACTCACCGGGCGGTAATTTCCCGGGCTATCTCTGTTCCCTTTCTTGAAAATAGGGACTACATCCGCAATCCTCCAATCTTCCGGAACCTCTCCCGTCTCCATTGACGACGCAAAGATCATCGCCAGGGGCTCTGCAATCACTTCCCTGGCCTCCCACAGTATCCTGGGGTACATCCCATCTGGTCCCGGCGACTTATCTATTTTGATAGAATTCAAAAGTTCTAACACATCCTCCTCCTTAATGTCCACGTACTCAATCTTTTCCATCTGCTGCAAGTCCATAGCAAGATCTCCCAGATCAGCTTCCACTGTGAATACTGAGGCAAAGTACTCATTAAGCACCTCCGCCATTTCTTCTGGTTCCACACAGACCTTTCCCCCTTCACCTTTTATAGGTCCTATCCTTTCCCTTCTCATCCTTTTACCTTTCACATATTTATAGAAGGCCTTGGGATTTTCCTTAATCTTACCCGCCAAGGTCTTCTCATGACCCCTTCTGGCTCTCCTAATTTCCCTTTTAACCTCCTTTCTACAGTCCTTATACTCTTCAAGATCCTTAACCTCTCCTAGTTCCCTGAACCTTTTGTACACCTTCCTTTTCCTCCTGACTAGGTTCAACACAGCCTTCGTGCACCACGGGTTCCCGCAACCTACCAAAACCCCCTTGTCTCATCGGAACATTGTCATGCAGAGCGCCAGACAAACATTCCTTGAATATCCGCCACCTTCCTTCGGTACTTTTCCCTAAGAACGCCTCCTTCCAGTTTATTTGTCCAAGTAACTTCCTGACTTCTTCGTATCTCCCCTTACTCCAAACAAACACCTTCCTAGCCTGCCTGATCCTATCTCGTTCCAATGCGATTGTGAAGGAGATAGAATTATGGTCACCATTCCCAAGATGCTCTCCTACCAAGAGATCCATCACCTGCCCTGGTTCATTCGCCAGTACCAAGTCAGGTACAGCCTCTCCCCTCGTAGGCTTGTCCACATACTGTGTCAGGAAACCTTCCTGAACACACCTAACAAACTCCTCTCCAGCCAAACCCCTTAACCTAGGGATATTCCAGTCGATGTTTGGGAAATTGAAGTCTCCCATCACGACAACTCTGTTTTTAATACATTTCTCCAGAATCTGGTTCCCTATCTGCACTTCAACTTCCCTGTCACTATTGGGCGGCCTATAGAATACACCCAGCAAAGTTTTCGACCCTTTGCTGTTCGTAACTTCCACCCACAGAGACTCTGTAGAAAGTCCAAAGAAAGTCCAAATATCCAAAGAAGATTACTTACTAAATATGATGTCAATGACAGCAGTAGAAACAGCAATGTTGATGGAACTGCCTGCTAAAAAGGCTTCACAATTTGGTGCAGTAATGAAGATCCACAAGTTGAGAACTGCCCATAAGTCAAAAAAAAACAAGCAGGTCATTGATGTGCCAAAATAGGCCATTCAGTGAGTGAATGCTGGAGCAAGGATAGTTAAAGCAAGAATTGCAGTGAAATTGCAAAAGCTTGTTGGGCTCGACCAGCTTCCCCTGAGAAAAATATTCAAACGAAAAGGGTGGCTATCTTTAAGAAGAACAAGTTGTGTTCTATAAAAAAAAAATTCACAACATGGAAGAAAAGAATTATGACTGTAAGACAAAAATGTCCAGAAATATAGTGAAGAACTGCACTTGGACATCTTATCCACACATGGTGAATCACAGATTCTGGATGATTCTGAATCAATAATCAGTGAAGATGAAGGTTGATGCTGCTGCTGCTATATCTTTAATTCCTGAAACTACATACCAATGAAAGCTAAAGCATCTTCCTTTAAAGCCAGCTGATGTGATTTTAAGCACAAACATGGAAGAGGTTGTGCCTTTAAAAGGTTACACCATGGTCAATGCAGAGTTGAGTGGACAAACAGAGTTGCCTCTCCATGTGGGCTGTGGTAATTTCCCAGTTCTATTTGGAAGACCGTGGTTGGAGAAATTAAAACTCAACTGGAATGTTGTCAAAGGATTGGGAAATACCAAACAGACTTGCAGAACCTTCTGGATAAGTACAAGACCATAAAACATGGGAGCAGAATTAGGCCATTCGGCCTTTGAGTCTGCTCCGCCATACAATCATGGCTGATATTTTTCTCATCCCCACTCTCCTGCCGTTTCCCATAACCCCTGACCCCCTTATTAATGATGAACGCACAGTGATGTAGCCTCCACTGCCTTCTGTGGCATAGAGTTCCACGGATTCACCGCTCTCTGGCTGAAGAAATTTCTCCTCATATCTATTATAAAGGATTGTCCCTCCAGCCTGAGGTTGCACCCTCTGGTTCTAGTTTTTCCTGCTAGTGGAAACATCCTCTGCACGTCCACTCTATTCAGGCCTCACAGTATTCTGTAAGTTTCAATAAGATTCCCCCCTCATCCTTCTAAACTCCAATGAGTACAGACCCAGAGTTCTCACCTGTTCCTTATATGACAAGCTCTTCTTCCCAGGGATCATTCTAGTGAACCTCCTCTGGACCCTTTCCAGGGACAGCACATTCTTCCTTGGATACAGGGCCCAAAACTGCTCACAATACTCAAAATGAAGCCTGACCAGAGCCTTATAAGGCCTCAGAAGTACATCCCAGTTCTTGTATTCTAGTCCTCTCGACATGAATGCTAACATTGCATTTGCCTTCCTAACTGCTGACTGAACCTGCACTAACCTTGAGAATCTTGAACAAGGACTCCCAGATCCCTTTGTGTTTCTGTTTTCCTAAGCATTTCCCCATTTATAAAATAGTTTATGCCTCCTTTTTCTCCTTACAAAGTGCATAATCTATACTTTTCCACATTGTATTCCATCTGCCACTTCTTTGCCCACTCTCCTAACCTGTCCAAGTCTTTCTGCAATCCCCTGCTTCCTCAAAACTACTGTCCCTCTACATATCTTTATTTCATCTGAAAACTTAGCAACAGTGCCTTCCGTTCCTTCTCCCAAATTGTTAATGTACATTGTGAAAAGTTATGGTCCTAGCATCCACCCCTGAGGCACACTACTAGTCACTGGCTATCATCTTGAAAAAGACGCCTTTAGCCCCAGTCTTTGTCTTCTACCAGTCAGCCAATCCTCTATGCGTGCCAGGATCTTACCCTGAACACCACGGGCTCTTAAATTATTTAACAGCCTCCTATGTAGCACCTTGTCAAAGGCCTTTTGGAAATCAAAATAAATCACGACCACTGGTTCTCCTTTATCTAACTCCCTTGTTACTTCCATAAAGAACTCTAACAGATTTGTCAGACATGACCTTCCCTTGACAAAGCCATGCTGACTCAGTCCTATCTTATGCACTTCCAAGTACTCCATGACTTCATCTTTAATAATGGACTCTAAAATCTTGCCAATGACTAAAATCAGGCTAACCAGCCTATAATTTCCCATTTGTTGTTTTCCCTCCTTAAACAGTGGTGTACATTAGCTACTTTCCAGTCCTCAGGGACCCTCTCTGCCTCCAGTGATTCCTGAAAGATCATCACCAACACCTCCGCAATTTCCTCAGCTATCTCTTTTAGAACCTTGGGTGTAGTCCATCTGATGCAGATGATTTATCCACCTTCAGACTTTCAGTTTCCTCATAACCTTCTCCTTAGTGATGGCCATGACACTCATCTATGTCCCATGATTCTCCTGGAGCTCTGGCATCCCACTGGTGAGTTCCACTGTGATGCAAAGTAATTATTGAGTTCCTCTGCCACTCCTTTGTTTCAAACAAGGAACAACGCAGCACGGGAAACAGGCCCTTCGGCCCAATTAGCCCACGCCGCCATTTTAACATTATGAGTGCCCTCCTCCACCTATGACGTTTGTCTACGCTTATTGGGGAAGATTGAGGGAAGACTAATTTATGGATAATTTGTTACACCAATCAGCCTCAGAGCACATTTTTTGGGGTGTGGGAGGAAACCAGAGCACCTAGAGAAAACCCACGCAATAACTTCCTTCTCCAGCCTCATTTTCCAGTGGTCCAATGTCTATTATTGCCTCTCTCTTACCTTTCATATATTGAAATAAACTCATCCTATCTTCTTTTATATTACTAGCTATCTTACACTCATATCTCATCTTCTCCCCTCTTATTCTTTTCTAGTTGTCCTCTGTTCACTTTTAAAGGCTTCCCAATCCTGTGGCATCCGCTCATCCTCGCCACTTTCTATACTTTTTCTTTTGTTTTTATGCTGTCCTTGACATCCCTCATCAGCCATGGGTGCTTCATCCTCCCCTTAGTATGTTTCCTTCTCCTTGAGATGAATTTCTATTGTGCCTCCTAAATAACCCCCAAAAACTCCTACCATTGCTGTTCCACTATCTTCCCAGCTAGGCTCTCTTTCCAATCAACTCTGGCAGGCTCCTCCCTCATGTTTTTACCTTTATGTAGTTACATTTATTTAATTGTAATACCTTTGCATCTGATTCCAGCTTCTCCTTCTCAAACAGCAGGATAAATTCAATCGTATTGTGGTCATTGCTCTCTAAGGGTTCTTTCACCTTAAGTTCCCTAATCAAGTCTGCCTCATTACACACCACCAAATCCAGAATTGCCTGTTCCCTAGTAGGATCTTCAAAAGCTGCTAAAAAAAAAACATCTTTTAGACATTCCACAAATTCCTTTCTTTGGGATCCACTATTTACCTGACTTTCCCAGTCCACTTGCATATTGAAGTTCCCCATGATTACTGTAACATTGCCTTTTTTAGCTCCTGATTTATTTTCTGCCCCACATCCTGACTGCGAGGTGGCCTGTACATAACTCCCACAAATGTGTATTTGAAGAGACAATTGACTTAATGAAGGGAATTAAAATAAAACTCAAAATGAAGCCTAATAGTCAATCAAAAAGTCTCAATGCGAGAGCAGTACCAAAAACAATTCATCATTGAGTCAGAGCAGAATTAGTAGACTTGTTAACACTGTTTGAGCCAGTTACAATGAGTGACTGGGCTACTGCATCGTACCGGTCATGAAACCTAATGGTTTAGTTCATATTTGCGGCGATTTTAAACATAATCCAGTGTTATGTGCTGATCAATATCAGCTTTTTAATTGAAGCCTTGTTTGCTGGATTATCAGGTGGGCAGAAATTCAGCAAGATTGATCTTTCATAAGCATGTTTACAGATTAATATAGCTGCTGAATCTCAATCATTGTTTGTAATTGTTACTTATAAAGGAATTTTCAAGATTGCTTTTTGGAATAACATCTGTACCAGTCCTATTCCAAAGATCATTGGATCAGATTTTAGGTGGTCTCTCTGGAGAGAATCTACATTACATGGATAATATTCTAATTACAGGGTCCAGTGAATGGAAGCACTTGAATAATTTAAAAGCAATATTGGAACATTCTCAAGCACATGGTATGTATATCAAGAAAGAAAAGTATAACTTTTTCCAGACATCAGTCCTGTATTTGGGTCACAGTATTGATTGCAAAGGCCCACATAAAGCACCTAAAAAGCTTGATGCTATTTTAGAAGCATCACATCTGGTGAATGTGACACAATTGAGGTTCTTTCTAGGATTAGTAAATTATGGTAAATTTGTTTCTAACTTAGCTACATTATTGAAGCCATTGCATAATTTACTATGCATGAAATAGTCATAGGACTGGACAACAGAACGTGAAAAAGCATACAAGTATATCAAAAATGCTTTGCAGACGTCTTAATAGAGTCATAGAGAAATACAGTGCAAAAAAGGCCTTTCAGCTTATCGAGTCTGCACCAACAATAACTATCACTAATTAATTCCATTTTCTTGCACTTGTCACATATCTTTGAATCCTGGACAATTAAACAACTTACTGGAGGAAGAGGCTCCACAAAAGTATTTACAACCTTTAGCAAGAAGTGCCAAGTGGATGATTCATCTTAGTCTCTTCCAGTGGTCCCCAGCATCTTAGATGCCAGTCTCCAATTCGATTCACTCCACATGATATCAAGAAACGGCTGGAGCCACTGGATAGAACATAGAACATAGAATATTACAGCACAAACAGGCCCTTCGGCCCTCGAGTTGCGCCGATCGCATCAACCCCACCAATCTATAGACCTATCTATAACCCCCAATCCCATTAAACCCCATATACTCATCCAGAAGTCTTTTAAAAGACCCCAGTGAGTTCGCCTCCACCACTGACGACGGCAGCCGATTCCAATCACTCACCACCCTCTGAGTGAAAAACTTACCCCTAACATCACCTCTGTACTTCCCTCCCCGCACCTTAAATCTGTGTCCTCTCGTAGCGACCATTTCAACCCGGGGAAATAGCCTCTGAGAGTCCACCCTATCTATTCCTCTCAACATTTTATAAACTTCTATCAGGTCGCCTCTCAACCTTCGCCTCTCCAGGGAAAAGAGTCCCAGCTCCCTCAACCTATCTTCATAAGGCATGCCTCCCAGTCCAAGCAACATCCTTGTAAATCTCCTCTGCACCCTTTCAATAGCTTCTACGTCTTTCCTATAGTGAGGCGACCAGAACTGCGCACAGTACTCCAAATGAGGCCTGACGAGGGTCCTGTAAAGTTGCAGCATTACCTCCCGACTCCTAAACTCAATCCCTCGATTAATGAAGGCCAGTACACCATACGCCTTCTTGACCACCTCCTCCACCTGCGAGGCCGATTTAAGAGTCCTGTGAACCCGGACCCCGAGATCCTTCTGCTCTTCAACGCTACTAAGACCCCTGCCCTTAATAGTGTACTCGTTCATCCCGTTGGTTCTGCCGAAATGGACTACTACACATTTATCCGTGTTGAAGTCCATCTGCCACTTCTCCGCCCATTCCTGCATCCTATCTATGTCCTGTTGCAACTTTTGACATCCTTCCAGACCATCCACAACACCGCCGACCTTCGTGTCATCAGCGAACTTGCTAACCCATCCCTCCACTTCCTCATCCAGGTCATTTATGAAAATGACAAACAACAAGGGTCCCAGAACAGATCCCTGGGGCACCCCACTGGTGACTGACCTCCATTCCGAAAAAGACCCATCCACAACCACTCTCTGCCTTCTGCAGGCAAGCTAGTTCTGGATCCACAAGGCCAAAGGCCCTTGGATCCCATGCCCTCTCACCTTCTCAAGAAGTCTTGCATGGGGGACCTTATCAAAAGCCTTGCTGAAGTCCATGTACACTACGTCCACGGCACTTCCTTCGTCAATGTGTTCAGTCACATTATCGAAGAACTCAACTAGGCTCGTAAGGCACGACCTGCCCTTGACAAATCCATGCTGACTATTCCTGATCATGTCAAACCTCTCCAAATGCTCGTAAATCTTGTCCCTCAGAAGCCTCTCCATCAGCTTACCAACCACTGAGGTCAGACTCACCGGGCGGTAATTTCCCGGGCTATCCCTGTTCCCTTTCTTGAAAATAGGGACTACATCCGCAATCCTCCAATCTTCCGGAACCTCTCCCGTCTCCATTGACAACGCAAAGATCATCGCCAAGGGCTCTGCAATCACTTCCCTGGCCTCCCACAGTATCCTGGGGTACATCCCATCTGGTCCCGGCGACTTATCTACCTTGATAGAATTCAAAAGTTCTAACACATCCTCCTCCTTAATGTCCTCCTCAATCTTTTCCACCTGCTGCAAGTCCATAGCAAGATCTCCCAAATCAGCTTCCACTGTGAATACTGATGCAAAGTACTCATTAAGCACCTCCGCCATTTCTTCTGGTTCTACACAGACCTTTCCCCCTTCATCTTTTATAGGTCCTATCCTTTCCTTTCTCACCCTTTTCCCTTTCACATACTTATAGAAGGCCTTGGGATTTTCCTTAATCTTATCCGCCAAGGTCTTCTCATGACCCCTTCTGGCTCTCCTAATTTCCCTTTTAACCTCCTTTCTACAGTCCTTATATTCTTCAAGATCCAGTCCTTATATTCTTCAAGATCCAGTCCTTATATTCTTCAAGATACTGAAACAACAATGGGTCCTGATAACATTCCAGCAGTAGTTCTGAAGACTTGTGCTTCAGAACCTGCTGCTCCCTAGCCAAGCTCTTCCAGTACTGTTACAAAACTGGCATCTACCTAACAATGTGGGAAATTGCCAAAGTATGTCCTATATACAAAAAGCAGGACAAGTCCAACCCAGTCAATTACCGCCAATCAGTCTACTCTCGATCATCAGTAAAGTGATGGAAGGGGTCATTGACAGTGCTAACAAGCAGCACCTGCTCCGCAATCACCTGCTCAGTGATACTCAATTTATGTTCACGAGGGTCACTCAACTCCTGACCTTACTGTAGCTTTGATTCAAACATGGACAAAAGAGCTGAATTCCAGAGGAGAAGTGTGAATGAGCAAACACTCCGTTGGTTGTAGTCATACCTGGCACATAGGAAGGTGGTTGTGATTGTGGAGGGTCAGCCATTGCAGCTCCTGGAAATCTCTGCAAGACTCCCTCAGGCAAGGGTCCTAGGCCCAACAATATTCAGTTGCTTCATCAATGACAGCGCGGTTGCACAGTTCTTAGCACTGCTGCCTCATGGTGCCAGGGACATGGGTTCAATTCCCAGTTTGGGTCACTGTCTGTGTAGAGTTTGCACATTCTCCCCATATCTACTGTGGGTTTCCTCCAGATGCTCAATTTTCTTCCCACTGTCCAAAGATGCATGGGTTAGGTGGATTGGCTATGCGAAATTGTCCCTTAGTGTCAGGGGGACTAGCTAGGATAAATGCATGGGATTACAGGGATAGGGCCTGGGTGGGATTGTGGTTGGTGCAGACTTGATGGGCCCAATGGCCTCTTCCTTCACTGTAGGATTCTATGGTTCAGTGATGCTCCAATTTCCTCCCACCCTCCAAATATGAGTGGGGTTGGGGAGGATTGGCCATGTAAATTGCCCTTTAGTGTCAGGAGGACAAGCTAGGCTAAATGCAAAGGGTTATGAGGATAGGGCCTGGGTGGGATTGTGATCAGTGCTGACCTGATGGGCCTAATGATCTCCTTCTGCACTGTAGGATTCTATGACCTTCCCTCCTTCATAACATCAGAAGTGGGGATGTTCACTGATGATTGCACAATGTTCAGCACCACTCTCGACTCCTCAGAACCTGAAGCAGTCCATATTCAAATGCAACACGATCTAGACAATATCCAAGCTTGGACTGACAAGTGGCAAGTAACATTCGTGCCACACAAATGCCAGGCAATGACCATCACCGCCCCTTGAGATTCAATGGTGTTACCATTACTGAATCTCCTACTGTCAGCATCCTTGGGGTTATCATTGACCAGAAATTCAACTGGACTCATCACATAAACACAGTGGCTACAAGAACAGCTCAGACGCCAGGAATACTGCAGCAAATAACTCACCTCCTGACTCCCCAAAGCCTGTGCACAAGGTCGAGTGTGATAGAATACTCCGCACTTGCTTTGAGGGGTGCAGTTCCAACAACACTCAAGAAATTTGACACCATCAAGGACAAATCAGCTCGCTTGATTGGCAACACATCAACAAATATCCACTCCCTCGACCACCAATGCTCAGTGGCAGCAGTGTGACTATCTACAAGATGCATTGCAGCAATTTACCAAAGATCCACTGGTTCACTGTTATTTGTTATTTATATTAATGATTTGGATGAGAATATATGAGGCATGATTAGTAAGTTTGCAGTTGACACCAAGATTGGTGACACAGTGGACAGTGAGCAAAGTTATCTCCAATTGCAAGGGGATCTTGATCAATTGGGCTAGTGGGCTGATAAGTGGCAGATGGAGTTTAATTTAGACAAATGCAAGATGATGCATTTTGGTAGATTGATCCAGGGCAGGATTTACTCAGTTAATGGTAGGGCATTCGGGAGAGTTACAGAACAAATAGATTTAGGGGTATATGTTCATAGCTCCTTGAAAATAGAGTCACAGGTGGACAGAATAGTGAAGAAGACATTCTGCATGCTTGGTTACATTGGTCAGAGCATTGAATACAGGAGTTGGGATGTCTTGTTGACATGGTACAAGACATTAATTTGGCCACAGTTGGAATACTGTGTGCAGTTATAGAAAGGATATTATTAAATTAGAAAGAGTGCAGAAAAGATTTACTAGGATGCTACTGGGACTTCATGGTTTGGGTATAAGGAGAAGTTGGATAGATTGGGACATTTTCCCTCTGGAGGCAGGATGCTGAGGGGATGATCTTATAGAGGTCTGTAAAATAATGAGGGGAACAGGTCAGTTAGATAATCAAATTTTTTTCCTAAAAGTAGGTGAGTCTAAAGCCAGAGGGCATAGGTTTAAGGTGAGAGAGGAGAGATACAAAAGTGCCCAGAGGGCAACTTTTTCACACAGAGGGTGTTGAGTGTCTGGGACAAGCTGCCAGAGGTAGTAGTAGAGGCAGGTACAATTTTGCCTTTCAGAAAGCATTTAGGTATTTACGTAGATAAGATGAGTATAGAGGGATATGGGCCAAATGCAGGCAATTGGGATTAGCTTAGGGGTTTAAAGAAAAGGGAGGCATGGAC
Organism: Prionace glauca; assembly: GCA_037974335.1. NCBI lineage: Eukaryota > Metazoa > Chordata > Chondrichthyes > Carcharhiniformes > Carcharhinidae > Prionace > Prionace glauca. The sequence goes on along the minus strand of CM075735.1, from coordinate 63,355,476 downwards.
AAGTTGGGCTGAAGGGCCTGTTTCCTTGCTGTAATCCTCTATGACTCAATCCTAAACAGCACCTTCCAAACCCACAAATGCTTCTATCTCAAAGGACAAGAGCAGTAGATACATGGGAATACCACCACCTGCAAGTTCCCTTCCAAATCACTCACCATCCTGACAAGGAAATATGTTGCCCTTCCTTCACAGTCGCTGGTCAAAATCCTGAAATTCATTCCCTAGCAGCATTGAGGGTCAACGCACAGAACATGGGCTGCAATAATTCAAGAAGCTAGCTCACCACCCCTTTATCAAGGGCAACTAGGGATGGGCAATAAATGCTGGCCAGCCAGTGACGCCCATGTCCCAAGAATGAATTAAAAAAATGTTATGATAGTTCAGGTGCTCATCCAAATATTCTTTAGAGGTTGTAAGGTTTCCAGCCTCCAATACTTCGCAGGCAGTGCATTCTAGATTCCCACCACCTTTTGAGTGAAAATGTTTTTTTTCGCAAATCCTCTTTGGATCTTCTGCCCCTTCCTTACCCTAAAAATATGCCCCCTTGTAATTGACCCCTCAACCAAGGGGTACGGCTGGTCCCTACTCACTCCATCCATGGCTCTCATAATTTTATAACCCTCAATCATGTTCCCCATCAGCCTTCTTTACTCTAAAGAAAACAATCCAAGCCTATCTTGTCTCTCATCACTCAAATGTTCCATCTCAGGCAACATTCTGATGAACCTCCTCTGTGCCCCTTCTAGTGCTATCACATCCTTTCTATAGTAAGGTGACTAGAACTGTACACAGTGCTCCAGCTGTGGCCTAACCAATGCTCTGTACAGCTCCAACATTACCGCCTTGCTCTTATGCTCTAAACTACAACTGATGAGAGCAAGTGTCCCATATGCCTTCTTAACTATCCTATTCATGTGCTCTGCTGACTTCAGGCATCTGTGAATAATTACCTGAAGATCCCTTTGTTTCTCTGAACTTCCCAGTGCTCTGCCATTCACTGAATATTCTCTCATCTTGTTTCTTCTCCCAAAGGTTATCACCTCCCACTTATCAGGGTTAAACACTGCTCTGCCCATTTGAACAACCCATCTATATCTTTCTGAAACCTGTAACCATCTTCTCCACTAGTAACACTTTACCAGTCTTTGTGTTGTCTACAAACTTGCTTAACATTCCCCCATATTTTCATCTGAATCATTTATGCATATAACAAACAATAAACGTCCCATTACTGATCCTTGTGATACACCCCTGGACACAGGCCTCCTGTCACTCAAACAGCCTTTGACTACTATCCTTTGTGTTTTGAAGATGGAGGAAGAATGACTACAACAATGATTTTAACTACAATAACGGCAATGTTTGCTTTGAAAAGCAATGGTGACTGAGAGTTAAATATGCTAGAGTTTTGGTCAAGATGTAATTAAAAACAGATGCAGGCTGCAGAGTTATTCTGGGCCCTGGTCTGGGAATGTCATCAGAAACTTTCTGTGTTGACCAAATATGTTTAGCTAGAGCCTATGACATTGAGATTTATGGGTTAAGGCTATGTGAGCTGCATGACATCTGAACTAAGCAGTATGGAGTTATTTGCAAGTAACTTCATTGGCCTGGTTGAGCAATGTGATTGATTTCCGGTTACACCATTGGCTGGGTGCCAGAGAACTTTTGAAAAGTTGAAACTATTTGTGGATAAAAGAGATGTTTCAGTCCTTTTTCTCTAGAGATAACTCTCGAGATCAACCGTCACAAGAAGTATGCCCTAAAGAACATCGTGTGGGTATGCCGGCGTTGGACCTCGAAAGCTTGCTTGCTTGTGAGAATATTATCAAATAAATCGGTTGGACTAAAACCTGGTGTTGTCAGACTTTTTACTAAAGAACATCTTCAGAGAAGGCCATGAGAACAGATTCTACATCAGGAACAGACCTATATTTTGTTCTAAACAGGGTAGTAGCTATGTTTAGTTAAAGAATTAGAGTTAATATTCAGTTAAGAAGCTAATACTCAGTGTAGGGTTAATGTTTAGTTAACATTTAAAGTTCAGTAAACTAAAGGCAGATTGTGAAGAGTATTAAGTGTCAACTCCTCCTTTTAGTTTGTCACATTAAACTGGAATATTTTGAAAGAGTTAGAGGGCTTAAAGTGAGGGGGGAAGAGGTATAACACAGATATTAGAGGGAGGTTTTTCACACAGAGGGTAGTGGGGGGTATGGAATGCTCTGCCAAGTAAGGTGGTGGAGGCAGGCATGCTAGAGTTGTTTAAGAGTAACTTAGACAGGCACATGAGTGGGTTGGAGATGGGAGGATATAGAGGATATAAGCAGTGGGACGACCCTGGTAATGTAAAAAAATATGGGATGATAATAATGCTTTTTCTCTTTTAATTCACAGGTTTTAACTCGGTCCGCCTTGTTGTCCAACAAGGGGCATACACGCGATGGGTCGTACTTGGGCTGCTCTTGAATGTTCGAGATTGGCCTAGTGCTTCATGTTGTTAGTGTGTGCTTAAACTGGACCAAATGCTGGGCAACACGACAGCTCAGTGACTATCACCTTTCGCTGTGCAGACACATGGATTTGGGCCAGTGTCTGTGGGAGTTTTGCTTGCGTGGGTTTTCTCCGGGTACTCCGGTTTCCTCCCACACCCCAAAGATGTGCTATTAGGCTGATTGGAAGTAATAAATTGTTCCTAAATTAGTTTCCCTCGATGTGGATTGCCATAAAAACAATAGATAGGGGTCATGGGTGGAGGGGGTAATAGTGGGTAATATTAAAATGGCGGCGCGGGCTCATTGGGCCGAAGGGCCTGTTTCCTGGATTGTTTTTGTTCTTTGTATTGGTAGCCAAATAATAGTCCTATTATTAAGTCAGTTTCTGATCAATCTTGTCAAGTTTCCCTGAATTCCATGTGCTTTAACCTTCTCATCTGCCTCCCAAGGTCCCATCTCAGCTTCATCAACTGACCTTCCATCATCCATACATTTGATCACATTTTTGAAAAATTCTAACAAATTTGTTAGGCTTGACTTCCCTCTGACAAAGCCATGAAGAATAACCTAATTAACCCATGCCTTTCCAAGTGGATATTAATTCTCACCGTCAGAATTTTCTCCAATAGTTTCCCTAGCACTTAAGAATTGGTTCATGTTAATCCAAAGCTACCATTACTACTTGCTTGTGATGATTCACCTTATGGAGCAGGGGCAGTAGCTTTACATATTATGCCTTTGGGAGAAGAATGATCGATAGCTTTTGTTTCATGTACTCTGACTAGTGCTGATTCGAACTATGCTCAGCTAGAAAAAGAAGCATTGCGTATAATTTTTGGCATACGAGGGTTTCATCATAATTTTTACAGTCATAATTTCATATTATTGACTGATTGTTGACTCTTAACTATTTTACAGCCATAAAAAGGCATACCTTTGTCAGCCAATTGCAAAGGTGGTCACTAATTTTATCGCTTATGATATACAGTATCTCAATCAGAGTGCCATGGTAATACTGATCACACTTTACTCATTGAGCAGGTGACACCAACTAGTTTTGCTAATATTCTTCATTTTTTGCTGGTAGATCATTTGCCTGTGACAGTTTCTCAAGTTCAGAGGCATACCAGAAATGACGCCATGATGGGGAAGTTGATAGATTGAAAGGAACTCTAGCTGGAACGCACAGACAGATCCTGATTTGAAACCATATGTGTCAAGAAAGCTTGAGTTGACTGTCCAAGATGGGTGTCCATTGTGGGAAATCTGAGTGATCATTCCTCCTAGAAAGGTTCTTGAACAACTACCTGATGAACATCCTGGTATTGTCCAAATGAAGGAATTAGCACCTAGTTATTTTGGTGGCTGGACATGGATGCTAATTTGAAGAAAAAGTGGGACCATTTCAATCCTGTGCATGAATAAAAATAATCCACTATTGTCTCCTTTACACCCTTGGAAGTAGTCTAAAATGCCATGGCAAAGTTTGGATGTAAATTTTTCTTTTTCGTTTGAGGGCTACATATTCTTAGTCATAACTGATGCACACACAGTTCATGGCCACAAGTTGTTATCATGAGATCTACTACAACTGAATGAAGCATTAAAAAACTTGACAAACATTTTGCAAGATTTGATAAACCAAAACAGGTTATTAGCGATAATGATTCACAGTTTTTACTTGACAAGAGTTTGAGGATTATCTCAAAGTAAACGGTATTCAGTATACAAAATCCACATCTTATGATCCATTAACCAATGGTTTGGCTGAAAGATGTGGGTATGCCGGCGTTGGACTGGCGTAAACACAGTAAAAAGTCTGACAACACCAGGTTTTAGTCCAACCGATTTATTTGATAATATTCTCACAAGCAAGCAAGCTTTCGAGGGGGCAGCCTCTTCGTCAGGTGAATGGAGAGTTCTGGCCTCAGACAGACAGAGCATATAAAGCACAGACAGTTGCTGATTAGAATTCTAATCAGCAACTGTCTGTGCTTTATATGCTTGCTTGTGAGAATATTATCAAATAAATCGGTTGGACTAAAACCTGGTGTTGTCAGACTTTTTACTGCGTTGGCTGAAAGAGTCATACAATCCTTAAAAGTTTTAAAAGAGTTCATTATCATGTTGTATGAATAGCTTTTCGGCTTCTCTTAGAAACAGAACTCATGTGACTACTCAAAGTTCACCTGCATTGCATGAACAGAAATTGAGAACTATTATAAATTGATTTGTTATTACCCCCAGCAACTTCAGAGATAGTAGAACATCAACAACAATCTCAAGTTGTCAAATGAGAAATAAAGGCAAAACAACACTCATTTCAACAAGGAGATTCAGTGTTAACACATAATTATGCCAAGAGTGAAACATCTGCCATAGTTTTAGCAAAAACAGGTCCAATTTCTTACACAGTTCAAATCAAAGATAAACTAGTTGGTAATGCCATGTTGGCCAATTGCCATCTCAAAATAGTTTCTCAGAATCATCTCCAGAAGTACCAACTTCTTTAGGCCCTAGTATTGTGAATATTATGGAAGACTTAGTTGAATTTGAGTTGCCTGATGATGTATCTTAGCAACTATACAACATGAAAATAATACAGAATTAGTTCAAAGAGAAGAAGTGTGTACTAAAGTTGCAAATTGTACTTCTAGGATCAAGGATAGCCAAATTTCAAAATATATACAACCAAAGATGTGCTCCTGATTGATTTTCTTATATAATGTGCATAATGATTAATGTTGCATAATACTGTGTCTTAGGTATAACTGATCTTATGTATAAAATTGTAGTAATTTGTTGTCATGGCCACAGAAGTGAAGGGGAGGGATGTTATTTATCTTAAAGAGCTTTAAGAGCTGGTAACATGATTTGATGGTGATGTCCTTCGCGGGTTACATTGGCTGCTGTTATAATTTCAGTTTGTACTGTGCACAGGCTAGAATTCTGAGAAAAAACCTTGTTTTTGTTAGATTGTAACTACATGTGCAAACAACATATTTTCATTTTGTTAAAGTCCACAGCCTCTTAGGACATACAGGATCTCCAAATCATAGCGACCTATCAGGGTTATAGTCCATGCTTCTTTGTACCTCAAACACATTACTGCTGCTTCTTCATTTCCCTCTAATGCTCCCCATAAACATTAAGAGTTGTATTATTCATACAAAAGCAAAATATTGCACATGATGGAAAAAGGATCAAAAAAGTTAGAAAAACTCAACAGGACAGGCAGCATCTGTGTAGAGAATGTTTCAGATCAATGATCTTTCAACTGAAAAAAGATAGAAAATCAGGGAGGGGGCAGGAAGAACAGGGGAAAAGGTCTGTGATAGGGTAGAAGTCATTGGAAATTAAGTCACAACAGGTGTTGTAATGCCAGAGGGAGTGATAATGAATATCATAAAACAGTCGAGTTGCTGATGGTGAGATTGTAGGTGGGAAGGGCGTTTATTTCGGCAGAATGGTGGCATATTGGACCTCCACCACTTTTTTGCCTCTGCCAGAATTACAGTCTGGAGATGATGGCCCATAATCGTCCTTTCTGCCTCATCGCCAATTGATGCCTTTTAGTGGTCGATTTCAATAACACAGCTGATATTAAACCTGGGCCTATTGTTGTGCACGATAATGAAAACTGAGCAGCAACTACTCCCGAGGCCAAGATCGCTCAATAATCCTGGGACTTTGCTCCCTATCCCAGTGCTTCCTAACTTCTGTGCTGTGAGAAGTTTACAGTTGTGCTGTGACCTGGAGGGGCTTTAAATTGCCTGAGAAAGAGCAAGAAAAAGAGCTGGGAGGAGAGAGGAGGCAGCGAACCCTGTGGTGGAAGATAATCCACAACTTCAATCCAACTCCCCATCCCTGACCAGAAAAACATGCCATCGCGTGTCATTGAAAAAAGATTGGCGCTGAGAGGCTTTGCTCCTTAAGCAGGGCCTTAAAGAAGACCTCACAGTCAGAGGGAATTTCTAAAGACAGGCTGCCAGTTCCATATCCCAGAACACCAAAAGAAAAACAGAGCAGCAAAGTTTAAGGGTGGAGGATTTATGAACCATAAGCGGTTGCAGCAACAACGAGATTCATGGTATGAGCCTGATCCATAACCAAAATGGGGTGAACGCAGGCATTGGGATTTTTGGTATTGGTAAAACTCTGCAGGGACGAGGAGAGGTACTGGTGTGCAAAATGGTCAACATTCCCTAAAGGAGTTTGTGGGCAATTACCTGCTGTGCTGATTGCTGCAATAGAGGGAAATCATCCATGAGGTTAATCACCCACAAGATTGAACCTGAGGGAGGGTTGGCCTGATGAATAGCAGATACCCTCAAGGCAAGTTTTAAAAGAGGCCTCATTTGACATATTTATTAGGAGTAGTGCTAAACTCCACATTTCCTAAAGCGGCTCAGTGTCATGTTTTGACTGGTAACAATCCTGAGAATTTCCTTGGGACCTACTGGTGATATGAATGCACTGGTTAGTAGATCTGGAAATAAACTGCTTGTCCCCATAATCCCCTCCCCCCAAAAACCCTCCAATCCTGCACTCATTCCTCCATATTCTCCCCAATCTCTCTCTCTCTCTCCACATGTGCCCTCCACTGTCTATCTTCACATTCTCCCTCCATATTTCTCCACACACTCCATTTTCTCTCCCCTGCACACTCTCCTAAAAATTTAGCAGATGCCAGCATTTCATCTCCATGGAGACAGGACATTGGGTGAGTCTTTGTATGTCATTAGCTACTGTTGGTTCACTACTACATTATGGGATCTATATGAATAATTGATTCACCTGAAAAAATGTGTGTACTCTGGAATTGTTTGTTACGTTGAAGTGTTACTGAAAAGGTTGGGAATCACTACCCTAGCTTCCAGTAGCAGCCATGACTTCCGCAGTGGCACTGCTGAACACAAGAGCTGCTGGTTTTAGATTGATTAGACTTCCAGTCCTGGGGTCCAGCGGAAGGCCTCACTAATGCCTGATTACCATGTGGCTCAGCAGGCATTCTCTTACTGCTCTCTACCAACAGGTAAGACCCACAATGCTTCAATAAAATTCAACTCAAGTTCTGTTTCTCTCCACAGATGCTGCCTGACCTGCTGAGCTTTTCCGGCATTTTTTGCTCTTATGAGTTAACTTCCAATCTGATCCCAGAACTCCCAATCTTAGCTGATCTCAAAGAATAAAGAAAAGCACAGCACAGGAATAGACCCTTTGGCCCTTCAAGCCTGTGCCGATCATGATGTCCTAACAACTGAAAAAGATTCTGCCCTGTTCGTATCCCTCTATTTGTTCCCTATTCATGTACCAATCCAGATGCCTCATAAATATTGCTAATGTGTCTGCTTCCACCACCTCTGTCAGTGTGTTCCAGGCACAAACTGCTCTCTGCATGAAAAACTTCCCTTGAATGTCTCCCTTAAGCTTTCCCTCTCTCATCTTGAATCTGTGCCTCCTTGTAATTGACACTTCCACTCTTGGAAAAAACCTCTGACTATCCACTCTGTCTATGCCTCTCATAATTTTGCCTTCGTCTTTCCAGTGAAAACAATCTTAGTTTATTCAACCAGTCCTCATAGCCAGGCAACATTCTGGTGAACCATCTTTGCACTCTCTCCAAAGTTCCACGTCCTTCTGGTAGTGTGGTGACCAGAACTGCGCGCAATACTCCAAATGCAGCCTGATTTCCCAACTCTTGTACTCAATGTCCCAGCTGATAAAGGCAAGCATGCCATATCCCTTCTTAATCACATTGGCTACCTGTGTTATCACTTTTAGGGAATCTATGCCCCCTATTAATTGACACTTCCACCCTGGAGAAAAAGCTTCTGACTACCTACTCTGCCCATGCCCCTTATAGAAGTAGACTTCTATCAGGTTGCTCCTCAACCTCCACCGTTCCAGTGAGAACAAAATAAGTTCCTCCAATCTCACCGCATAGCTGCTGCCTCCATACCAGGCAACATCCTGGTAAATCTTTTCTGTACCCTTTCCAAAGTCCCCATATCCTTCTGGTATTGTGGAGACCAGAATTGAACACTATATTCTGAGTGCAGCCTAACTAAGATTCGATAAAGCTGCAACATGACTTGCCAATTTTTAAACTCAATGACCTGGCCCATTAAGGTAAGCATGCCATATGCTTTCTTGACTACCTTCTCCACCTGCGTTGCCACTTACAGTGATGTGTGTACCTGTAAACCCAGATCTCTCTGCCTATCAATACTCTTAAGGGTGCTGTTATTTACTGTGTATTTCCCATCTGTTTGTATAAGCTCCCAGCACTGATCCCTGAGGAACACCACTTTGTCACAGCCCTCCACTTCCGTCTTCTTTGGCCAAGCCAGTTCTGTATCCATCTTGCCAGCTCACCTCCGGATTAGGCAGGAGCTTAGGGATACAGACTGGGATAGGCTGTTGGAAGGCAAGACCACGTTAGGCATGTGGGAGTCTTTCAAGGGAAAACTGCAATGGGTGCAGGAAAGGCATGTGCCGGTTAGGAGAAAGGATGGGAAAGGTAGGATTAGAGAGCTGTGGATTACTAGAGATATAGAAGACCTGGTTAGGAAGAAACGAGAGGCATATGTCAGGTCTAAGCAGCTGGGAACGGAGAGAGCATTGGAGGAGTACAGAGAAAGTAGGAGGGATCTCAAACGGGGAGTTAGGAGAGCAAAGAGGGGGCATGAGATGGCTTTGGCAGGTAGGATTAAGGAGAATCCAAAGGCGTTTTACTCCTATCTTAAAAGCAAAAGGGTGGCTAGGGGTAAAATCGGTCCTCTCAGGGACAGATGTGGGGAATTGTGCTTAGAGGCAGAGGGAATGGGGGAGATCCTGAATGAATACTTTGCGTCAGTATTCACGAAGGAGAGGCAAGACTTCCTCTTTACAAAGCCATGCTGCGTATCCTTAATTAGATTGCAACGCTTTAAGTGCTCATACATCCTATCCCTAAGAATCCTCTTGATGTCTGGTACGGTCATCGAGGGAGCAGTAGACCAATTGAAAGATCTATTGATTATGAGGAAAGAAGTGTTAGGGCTTTTAGGTAGCATTAAAACCGATAAATCTCCAGGGCCCGATGGCATTTATCCTAGGCTGCTTAGAGAGGCGAGAGATGAGATTGCTGGGCCTCTGACGCAAATCTTCGTCTCTTCTTTGGACACAGGTGAGGTCCCAGAGGACTGGAGGATAGCGAACGTGGTACCGTTGTTTAAAAAGGGTAGGAGGGATAGCCTGGGTAACTATAGGCCGGTGAGTTTAACATCAGTGGTAGGCAAGTTGATGGAGAGGTTTCTTAGGGATAGGATGTTTGAGCACTTAGAGCGTTGCGATCTGATTACGGATACACAGCATGGCTTTGTCAAGGGGAAGTCTTGCCTTACAAATCTGGTAGAATTCTTTGAGGAGGTGACAAAAACGGTCGACAAAGGACAAGCCGTTGATGTTCTCTATATGGATTTCAGTAAGGTGTTTGACAAAGTCCCTCATGGTAGGTTGGTAGAGAAGATTAAAGCTCATGTGATACGTGGCCAGGTATCTAGATGGGTAGAGAACTGGCTTGCAAAGAGGAGTTAGAGAGTAGTAGTAGTGGAGGGGTCCTTTTCTAGCTGGAGGTTTGTCACTAGTGGTGTGCCGCAGGGCTCAGTACTGGGACCTCTTCTCTTTGTAGTGTATATAAATGATTTGGAAGAGGGAGTTTGTACATTCTCCCCGTGCTTGCGTGGGTTTTCTCCGGGTGCTCCGGTTTCCTCCCACACCCCAAAGATATGCAGTTAGGCTGATTGGCAGAAATAAATTGTCCCTAAATCAGTTTCCCTCACTGTGAATGGCCATAAAACATTAGACAAGGGTCATGGGTGGAGAGGGGGACTGGTGGTGTCTTGATGACACCAAGATGGCTGGATTGGCGGACAGTGAGGAGCAGTGTCTGGCAATACAGCGGGATATTGATAGGCTGGTTGATTGGGCAGATACATGACAAATGGAGTTTAATCCGGATAAAGATAAAGATACACAACTCTGGTGCGGCCACACTTGGAGTTTTGTGTGCAGTTCTGGTCCCCACATTACAGGAAGGATGTAGAGGCTTTGGAGAGGGTGCAGAGGAGGTTTACCAGGATGTTGCCTGGTATGGAGGGGAGATCCTATGAGGAGAGACTGAGAGATTTGGGGTTGTTTTCGCTGGAAAGAAGGCGGCTAAGAAGGGATCTCATTGAAACATATAAGATGATTAGAGGTTTAGACAGGGTAGATAGTGATAGCCTTTTTCCTAGGATGGAGAAAGCTAGCATGAGGGGGCACGATTTTAAATTAAGGGGGGGTAGTTATAGGACAGATGTCAGGGGTAGGTTCTTTACCCAGAGGGTGGTGAGGGATTGGAATGCCCTGCCAGCTGCAGTTGTAAATGCACCTAGTTTGGGGGCGTTTAAGAGATCTGCGGATAGGTTTATGGATGAAAAGGGATTGGTTTAGGCTAGTGGGTCATTGTTTTGTAACTGGTCGGCGCAACATCGTGGGCCGAAGGGCCTGTTCTGTGCTGTAATGTTCTATGTTCTATGTTCTATGTTCTAAATGTGAGGTGATGCATTTTGGTCGGAATAATGTAGGGGGGGGGAGTTATATGATAAAGGGTAAGCCCGTAAGGAGCATAGAATCGCAGCGAGACCTGGGGGTGCAAGTGCACAAGTCTTTGAAGGTGGCAGTGCAAGTGGAGAGTGTGGTGAAGAAAGCCTATGGTATGTTAGCCTTTATAAGAAGGGGTATAGAATATAAGAGTCTAATGTTGCAGTTGTACAGAATGTTGGTTAGGCCGCATTTGGAGTACTGCGTCCAGTTCTGGTCGCCTTACTACCGGAAGGACATGGAGACTCTGGAGAGAGTGCAGAGGAGGTTTACCAGGATGTTGCCTGGTATGGAATGACTGGGGTATGAGGAAAGATTGAATAAATTGGGGCTCTTTTCCCTTGAAAGACGGCGACTGAGGGGGGATCTAATAGAGGTATATAAAATTATGAAGGGTATAGATAAACAGAGGTAAGCTATTTCCTATGATAGAGACACTTAGGACCAAGGGCCATGGACTTAAGATGAGGGGGGAGAGGTATAACACAGATATTAGAGGGAGGTTTTTCACACAGAGGGTAGTGGGGGTATGGAATGCTCTGCCAAGTAAGGTGGTGGAGGCAAACATGCTAGAGTAATTTAAGAGTAACTTAGACAGGCACATGAGTGGGTTGGAGATGGGTGGATGTAGGAGATTGCTTTAAATAAGGGTCATTAGCATTGGAGCGTCCCTGGTAAGGTAAATGGATATGGTACAATAATAATGTTTTTTTTCTTTTCATTCACAGGTTTTAAGTCAGTCCGCCTTGTGTCCAACGAGGGGCATACACACGATGGGTCACACTTGGGCTGTTCTTGGTTGTTCGAGATTGGCCTAGTGCTTCATGTTGTTAGTGTGTGCCTAAACTGGACAAGATACTGGGCAAGACGACAGCTCAGTGACTATCACTGTTTGCTGTGCAGACACATGGATTTGGGCCGGTGTCTGTGGGAGTTTGTACATTCTCCCCGTGCTTGCGTGGGTTTTCTCCGGGTGCTCCGGTTTCCTCCCACACCCCAAAGATATGCAGTTAGGCTGATTGGCAGAAATAAATTGTCCCTAAATCAGTTTCCCTCACTGTGAATGGCCATAAAACATTATGTGGGTATGCCGGCGTTGGACTGGCGTAAACACAGTAAAAAGTCTGACAACACCAGGTTTTGGTCCAACCGATTTATTTGATAATATTCTCACAAGCTTTCGAGGGGGCTGCCTCTTCGTCAGGTGAATGGAGAGTTCTGGCCTCAGACAGAGCATATAAAGCACAGACAGTTTAGAGATTACTGATTAGAATGCGAATCCTTACACCTAACCTGCTGTTCAAGTCTTAAAGTGGCTGATAATGTGAGTGGAAGGAGCACTGATTACAGTTTAAAGAGATGTGTAAAGAGACAATACACATCTCTTTAAACTGTGATCAGTGCTCCTTCCACTCACATTATCAGCCACTTTAAGACTTGAACAGCAGGTTAGGTGTAAGGATTCGCATTCTAATCAGCAACTGTCTGTGCTTTGTATGCTCTGTCTGTCTGAGGTCAGAACTCTCCATTCACCTGACGAAGAGGCAGCCCCCTCGAAAGCTTGTGAGAATATTATCAAATAAATCGGTTGGACTAAAACCTGGTGTTGTCAGACTTTTTACCATAAAACATTAGACAGGGGTCATGGGTGGAGAGGGGGACTGGTGGTGTTGGGATGGCGGTGCAGGCTTGTTGGGCTGAAGGGCCTGTTTCCCGGGCTGTTTTTGTTCTTTGTTCTTTGTTTTACCAGGTTTACCAGGATGTTGCCTGGTATGGAGGGGAGATCCTATGAGGAGAGACTGAGAGATTTGAGGGTTGTTTTCGCTGGAAAGAAAGCGGCTAAGAGGGGACCTTAGATTAGATTAGAGGTTTAGACAGGGTAGATAGTGATAGCCTTTTTCCTAGGATGGAGAAAGCTAGCACGAGGGGGCACGACTTTAAATTAAGGGGGGGTAGTTATAGGACTGATGTCAGGGGTAGGTTCTTTACCTGGTGGTGAGGGACTGGAATGCCCTGCCAGCTGCAGTTGTAAATGCACCTAGTTTGGGGGCGTTTAAGAGATCTGTGGATAGGTTTATAGATGAAAAGGGATTGGTTTAGGCTAGTGGGTCATTGTTTTGTAACTGGTCGGCGCAACATCGTGGGCCGAAGGGCCTGTTCTGCGCTGTAATGTTCTATGTTCTATGTTCTTTGATCCTGTGTGACTTTACCTTTCGAACCAGACTATCACGAGGTACCTTGTGTGAAGATACCTCGTGTGGAGGCTTTAGTGAAGTCCATGTAGATAACATCCACTGCCCTACTCTCATCAATCATCTTTGCACTTTCTCGAAAAACTCAATCAAGTTAGTGAGACATGACCTCCCCTTCACAAAACCATGTTGTCTCTTGCTAATATGTCCACTTATTTCTAAGTGGGAGTAAATCCTATCTCAAAGAATCCTCTCCAAAATTTCCCTACCACTGACGTAAGGCTCACCGGCCTATAATTACCTAGATTTTCCTTGTTACTCTTCTTAAACAAAAGAACAACAATTGGCTATTCTCCAATCTTCTGGGACTTCCCTTTTATGGTGTGGGTATGCCGGTTGGACTAAAACCTGGTGTTGTCAGACTTTTTACTTCCCTTTTAGCCAGTGAGGTACAAAAAGATTTCACAAGGCTTCAGCAATTTCCTCTTTTGCCTCTCTCATTATTCTGGGGTATATCCCATCAGGCGTAGGAGACTTGTCTATCTTAAAGTTTCTCAAGAACCCCAACACCTCCTCCTTTTTGATCTCAACATGACCTAAACTATCTGCACACCTTTCCCCAGACTCATCATCCATCAAATCCTTCTCTTTGGTGAATACTGATGCAAAGTACTCACTTAATACCTTGCCCATTTCCTCTGGCTCCACACATAGATTCCTTCCCCTGTCCTTGAATGGGCCAACTCTCTCCTTGGCTACCCTCTTGCTCTTCAAATATGTATAAAAAGCCTTGGGATTTTCCAACTGGTCAATAACTTTTCTTGACCCCTTTTAGCCCTCCTTACTACTTTCTTAAGTTTCTTTCTACTTTCCTTCTATTCCACCCTTGCTTCGTGTGTTCCCGGCCTCCTGGCTTTGACAAATGCTTCATTTTTCTCTTTGACTAGGCTCACAATATCTCTCGTTATCCAAAATTCCGGAAACTTACCATACTTATCCTTCATCCTTACAGGAATGTGCTGGTCCTGAATTCCTATCAACTTACACTTGAATGTATCCCATATGCCAAATATTAATTTGCCCTCAAATATCTACCCCCAAACTCCAATTAATATATACGTTTTCATTGTCTGAAAAATTCCCATTTTAAAATATAATCGTTTAGCCATTTTCCTAGTCACCGAGTTGCCTGTAAATCTGCAAAGCATTCAATGTTTCACTTGCCCAAGGTCACAGAACAGGTACAGCAAGGGGTTAAATACAGAGTAAAATATATTTTCTCTCTCTCAATATCCATTTCCAACTTGCACAATTAGAACTTGTTTCCTGAAACCTCTCCCTCGCTCTCTGTCTCTTTGTTTTTTCGAGACACTCCTTGAAACTTACCGTTTGAACCAAACTGCTGATCATCTGCCCAAATATTGCCTCATATTGACTGTCATGCTTTGTTTTATAATGCTATGAGGCAGCCGAGATGTTCCATGAACTGGGGTTATTACAAGAGTACAAGTTGTTATTGCGGAACCTTCACTGTTCCATTGAGTGTGGGGCTTAAATCAGGATGAAAGATTTCCCAAATTCACGTTTAAAAAGGCGCAGTCGTTGGGGCAACACTCTCCCCTGGAAAATATACCCTGTGGAATCTCAGCTGTCTTTAGCCCTCTCTCCCACTGCCACATCCACACACAAGAGTACTGTCTCAAACCACTCCCCTCGCTGTCCCTCCAAGTAAGCTGCCTGCTGGAACGTACCCCTGAAGACACTGACAGCTGATGGGGGCATTCTCCTTACCTTTGTCTGGATGACCAGGGGAAGGGGTAACAACAGAAGTGGAACCAGGAATATAATCAGCTCATTCCTGAAAGCCCAGAGAATTCTCCACGAGGATCCCATTGCTACAGTCAGTGTGTGTGCGCACTCTTCTTTCACACCGTGTGAGCTGTACCAGGACAGAGGGCATGAGTGATTTATCTGTAACAGAGAAACTATTAAACATTAACCCATCCCATTTTTATCTGCCTGCTGAATATTTTCATCCAAATGGAATGGTGTGACATTACAGAATTTATAACAACTTCCCAAGGGAGCAGAGTGTCACAATGTTGGTTTGTGATCTGCAGTAGATTGTGGGCTGGGGTATCTCCCATGTTCCCTGTTCACACTGGCACCTCTGCCTCTGCGGGCCCATTCAGATAACTGTCCTTGTCCGGGGATTTAGGGCAGAGGTTTCTTCGGGTCACTCCTACTCTTCTTTCCTGGGCTCACACACTGGGGACTCTTTCTTCAAGATTAACCACTGAGGAGTGACCTAATAGAGATCTTTAAAATCAGGGCAGGATTTCTATAGACTTAGACAACAACAACTTACATTTATGCAGCACCTTTCACATAAAGAAACATCCCAAAGTGCTTCAACAGGGGGTGTTATTCAAACATACAATTCAGGAACAGGATAGGCCATTCGGCCCTTCAAGCCATGCTCATCCATTTGGCCAATCTGATTGTAATGTCCATGCCCTCTCCATCCTACCCCTTTTACCCCCTTGTTAATTGCTTCCTTTTGAGAAAGAAAGTTCCAGCGACTCACCACCCTCTGAGAGAATAAAATTCTCCTCACCTCTGTCTTAAATGGGTGACTTTTTATCTTTAAACAGTGACCCCTGGTTCGAGATGCTCTAACAAGAGGAAACATCCACTCCACATCCACCCTCTGAATATCCCTCAGGTTCTTAAATGTTTCAGAAGAGTTGCCTCTTACCCTTTGAAACGCCAGTGGATACAAGCCTCTCCACCCTTTCCTCACACGATGAGCCGCCCATTCCAGGTATTAGTCTGGGAAACCTTCTCCTGAACTGTTTCTAACAACCTATTTACATCTCTCCTTAAAGAAACTGCCCAATACCATTGACAATATTCCAAGCGTGGCCTCACCACAAAATCTGTTGCCAAGACACATCAGGAAATATCAGGTCAGGTGAGTAAACCTTGATCAAAGAGGTGGGATTGTTGAGAAGTAGAAAAGTGTGTTGGATAACTAAAGCACCAACCAGCAAACGTGGAAAAATTAAAATCAAAGGTCCCTAAGAGACTAGTTGTGGAGGAGTGCAGAGATCTCAGAGGGGTATAGGGTTGGAGGAAGTTTCAGAGATAGGAAGGGAATGAGGCCTTGCTGAGGGACTTGAAAACAGGATGAGGATTTTAAAATCAAGGTGTTGTGTGATTGGGTGCATGTAGCACTCCCTCCCCTTCTGTCCCAGAAGGTTGAGGAATCTGCTTTAGTGGTGTTGTTTGATGGGTAAATATTGGCCTGGGCACCAGGGAGCGCACTCCTCTTATTCAGAATGGAGACCATGGCATCTGAGAGGGCAGACAGGGCCTCATTTTAACATCTCATTGGAAAGACAGGGCTTCTGGCAGTGCTGCACTCCCTCAGTACTGCACCAGAGTGCCAGCCTTGGTTCCAGTTCTCGAGTGGGACTTATACAAATAAATGAGTCCCCCTCCCCCCTCCCCCCCCCCCCATGAGACTCCTGATAGGGTCCAGTCACGGCACTGCCCCGGCACATCTTGGTGCCAACCTGGCAGTGCCAAACTGTGCTTGGGGGCAGTGCCAGGTAACTGACGTCCCTTTGCAGCCCCCGGGGGATCCCACAGCAGCTTCATGTCTGGATGAACCTGGTGCAAACTGCACCAACGTGACCCCAATGTTTGAAAGTTCAGTGAGTGGGTCACTATATGGTGAAGGGGGTGGGGGAGGCGGTTTGTAATTATATTAAAGTGTTGTGCTGTGATGTTCTATGGTTCTGTGGTTTGTAAATGTATTGTAAACAGGTTCTCACACACACTATGGCTGTGAATCTGATTACGTCGCCAGCGGGGAGCAGAGAAAATCATCGATCACAATCTCACCAGCGTGATTGGCCATTCCCAGTTTTTGCCGTCATTCCTGTGGACAGGGAGCGTGGGCTCAACATCTCCCCCTACAGAACTGGAAGATGGCTGGTTAATTTTTGGGACTGAGTGCTGAGTAAAGTCATGAAATTCATAAGAACATAAGAAATAGGAGCAGGAGTAGGCCATCTAGCCCTTCGAGCCTGCCCCGCCATTCAATAAGATCATGGCTGATCTGTCGTGGCTCAGTTCCACATTCCCGCCCTCTCCCCATAACCCTTAATCCCTTCTCTTATCAAAAACCCATCAACCCGTTTCTTAAAAATATTTAGCGAGGCAGCCTCCACCACTTCAACGGGCAGAGAATTCCAGAGATTCACCACCCTTTGAGTGAAGAAGGTCCTCCTCAACTCCATTCTAAACCGCCCCCTGTTTATCTTGAGGCTGTGCCCCCTAGTCCTACTGTCCTTTCTGAGCGGGAAGAGTCTCTCCACCTCTATCCTATCCATCCCATTCATCATCTTATACGTCTCAATGAGATCTCCCCTCATTCTTTTAAATTCTAACGAGTACAAGCCTAGTTTATTCAACCTCTCCTCATAGCTCAACCCCCTCAACTCCGATATCAGCCTAGTAAACCTCCTCTGCACTCCCTCCAAGGCCAAAATATCCTTGCGTAAATGCGGCGACCAAAACTGCACACAGTACTCCAGCTGCGGCCTCACCAATGCCCTATACAGCTGCAGCAAGACCTCCCTACTTTTATATTCAATCCCCCTCGCTATGAAGGCCAGCATCCCATTCGCCTTCCTGACCACCTGCTGCACCTGCAGGCTGGGTTTTTGCAACTCATGCACAAGGACCCCGAGGTCCCTCTGCACCGTCGCCTGCTGCAGTTTTTCGCCACGTAAGTAATAGTCCTTCCTACCATTATTCCTACCAAAGTGGACCACCTCACACTTGCCAACATTAAATTCCATTTGCCAGTTCCTGGCCCATTCGCCCAGCCTATCTAGATCCTTCTGCAGACTCTCCACACCCTCCGCGCAATTTGCCATTCCACCAATCTTGGTGTCATTTGCAAATTTCGACACCATACACTCAGTTCCCTCCTCCAGATCATCTATATAAATGGTAAATAGCTGAGGCCCCAGCACCGACCCCTGGGGCACTCCACTAGTCACCAACCGCCAATCCGAATAGCACCCATTAACCCCCACTCTCCGCCTCCTATTTGACAACCAATCCTCTATCCACACTAACACCCTACCCCCAACTCCATGCCCCCTTACCTTCTGCAATAACCTCTTGTGAGGTACCTTGTCAAACGCCTTCTGAAAATCCAGAAAGACCACATCCACCGGCTCTCCTCTATCCACTGCCCTAGACACATCCTCATAGAACTCCAGTAAATTTGTCAGACACGACTTCCCCTTAACGAAACAGTGCTGCGTCTGCTCTATCATGCAATTCCCCTCAAGATGCCTCGCTATTTCCTCCTTGATGACAGATTCTAACATTTTACCTACAACCGACATTAAACTAACCGGCCTATAATTCCTTGCCTTTTGCCTGCCACCCTTCTTAAACAACAGTGTAACATTAGCCGTTTTCCAATCTTCCGGCACTTCCCCGGAATCCAGCGACGTCTGGAAAATAACCACCAAGGCATCCACTATCACCTCCGCCATTTCTTTCAGAACCCTCGGATGCATTCCATCCAGTCCTGGGGACTTGTCCACAATCAGCCTCTCCAGTCTGTCGAGCACCGCCTCTGTAGTAACAATAATGTCATTAAGACCCTCCATTCCTACCACCTTTCCATCGCTAACACCCGGCAAATTATTCACGTCCTCCTCCATGAAGACGGAAACAAAAAAGTTATTCAAGACCTCAGCTATATCCCCATCCCCTACCACTAGGTCCCCCCACTCATCCTCTAAGGGTCCAACGTTCACCCTAGCCAGCCTCTTCCTTTTTATATATTTATAAAAACTCTTGCTATCCTTTTTTTATCCTGGTTGGAAAGAAGCAGTCGGAGGAATCCGGGGTGGAGCTGAATCCTGGATATGGTGATTTGATTGGTGAATGGTCTCCTAACCTGGCAACATCGAGGGTGAGTTGTAAGTGAAAGCTGCCAACATGACTGAGGTTAAAGATGGGTAGCATAGTGGCACAGTGGTTAGCACTGCTGTCTCGATTCCTATTTTGGGTCACTGTCTGTGTGGAGTTTGCATGTTCTCCCTGTGTCTGTGTGGGTTTTCTCCGGGTGCTCCAATGTCCTCCCACACTCCAAAGATGTATGGGTTAAGTTGATTGGCCATGATAAATTGCCCCTTGGTGTCCCAAGATGTGTAGATTAGGGGGATTAGCAGGGTAAATACTTGGGGTTACAGGGAACAGGTCTGGTGGGATTTCCCTCTGGTGTCAGGGGGATTAGGTGGAGTTAGAAGGATAGGGCTTGGGTAGGATTGTGGTCGATGCAGATTTGATGGGCTGAATGACCTCCTTCTGCACTGTAGGCATTCTGTGTGTTCTATGACAAACACAGAATATCAGTGCTCATATTGCTGAACTGCAGAGTACCGATAAGAAGCAAGAATTTTTATTATTGAGAATACAGCTTCCTCAGTTAAGGCTTTCAATTCTTGGAAAATCAGCTAAATGGTATGTCAGATATCCTGATCGATGTGGAGACCTGAGGCTGGAAGAGGGGTATCTGTGTGACCAGCTCTCCAGAAGGAGCTGAGGGCAAGCTTCTGGCTAAATATTTTGAGAACTGGCGACCATGTTTTTTTAATTTGATTTGATTTATTACTGTCACATGTATGAATATACAGTGGGAAGTATTGTTTCTTGTGCACCATGCAGACGGAGCGTGCCGTTCATGGGGAGGGGGGTGGGAGATTGCAGGGTGTGGTGTTGCAGTCACAGCGAGGGTGTAGAGAAGGATCAACTTGACGTGGGGTGGGTCTGTTCGGGAGTCTGGCGGCAGCGGGGGGGAGGCTGTTCTTGGGTCCGTCGGTGCGTGACCTCAGACTTTTGTGTCTTTTTCCCGATGGAACAGGGTGGAAGAGAGAATGTCCGGGGTCATGGGGTCCTTGATTATGCTGGCTGCTTTTGTAGAGTCGTAGAGTCACAGAGGTTTACAATATGGAAACAGGCCCTTTGGCCCAACTTGTTTTTTAACCCCTAAGCTGGTCCCAATTGCAACTTCCCCATGTAAGTGTCTAAACGCTTTTTAGAAGACAAAATTGTACCCGCCTCTACTACTACCTCTGGCAGCTCGTTCCAGACACTCACCACCCTCTGTGTGAAAAAATTGCTCCTTTGGAGCTCTCCCCTCTCACCTTAAACCTATTCCCTCTAGTTTTAGACTCTCCTACCTTTGGGAAAAGATATTGATTATCTAGCTGATTGATGCCCCTCATTATTTTATAGATCTCTGTAAGGTCATCCTCTCAGCCTTCTACGCTCCAGAGAAAAAGTCCCAGTCTATCCAGCCTCTCCTTATAACTCAATCCATCAAGTCCTGATAGCATCCTTGTAAGTCTTTTCTGCAATCTTTCTATTTTAATAATATCCTTTCTATAATAGGGTGACCAGAACTGCACACAGTATTCCAAGTGTGACCTCCCTTTTCTGAGGCAGTGGGAAGTGTGGACAGAGTCAATGGATGGGAGGTTAGTTTGTGTGATGGACTGAGTTTCACTAACGACCCTTTGTAGTTTCGTGCAGTCTTGGGCAGAGCAGGAGCCCATACCAAGCAGTGATACAACCAGAAAGAATGCTTTCTATGTGCATCTGTAAAAGTTGGTGAGAATCGTAGAGGACATGCCAAATTTAGAACATAGAACATAGAAAAGCTTCAGCACAAATAGGCCCTTCAGCCCGCAAGTTGCGCCGATCATTTCGTTACCTACTGGGCTTACCTATAACCCTCAATCCTATTAAGTCTCATGTACTCATCCAGAGGTCTCTTAAAAGACCCTATTGAATTTACCTCCACCACCACCGACGGCAGCCGATTCCACTCACCCACCACCCTCTGAGTGAAAAACTTACCCCTGACATCTCCTCTGTACCTACTCCCCAGCACCTTAAACCTGTGCCCTCTTGTAGCAACAATTTCAGCCCTGGGAAAAATTTCCTTAGCCTCCTCAGAAAGTAGAGGTGTTGGTGGGCTTTCTTAACTATAATGTTGGTTTTTTTAAAAAATCTTGACATGAAAGCTGGAGTTATTAATCTTGAAGGGGCACATTGTATCCTGTTTCCATGGTCTGACCCAGGGCTGGTAATCATGCATTTTCATTGCTTTCATCTTGGAGGTTTTGATGAGACTGGAAAGTGTCTGAAAGTTATCTGAATGCTGTTTGCTTTATGCTGCTACCCTGGGGGTGACACCTGATGGGTGCTTAAGGCTGATTGACAAGTTTCATAAGAACATAAGAAATAGGAGCAGGAGTAGGCCATCTGGCCCTTCGAGCCTGCCCCGCCATTCAATAAGATCATGGCTGATCTGTCGTGGCTCAGTTCCACCTTCCCGCCCTCTCCCCATAACCCTTAATCCCCTCTCTTATCAAAAACCCATCAACCCGCTTCTTAAAAATATTTAGCGAGGCAGCCTCCACCACTTCAATAGGCAGAGAATTCCAGAGATTCACCACCCTTTGAGTGAAGAAGTTCCTCCTCAACTCTGTTCTAAACCGCCTCCCCTTTATCTTGAGGCTGTGCCCCCTAGTCCTATTGTCTTTTTTGAGCGGGAAGAGTCTCTCCACCTCTATCCTATCCATCCCATTCATCATCTTATACGTCTCAATGAGATCTCCCCTCATTCTTCTAAACTCTAACGAGTACAAGCCTAGTTTATTCAGCCTCTCCTCATAGCTTAATCCCCTCAACTCTGGTATCAGCCGAGTAAACCTCCTCTGCACTCCCTCCAGGGCCAAAATATCCTTGCGCAGGTGGAAAACTCCACGGATGGCAATAATTTGGAGTCCCAATCTGCAGTTTATCGCTAATCCTGGGCTTTAACTCTTGCCATATCACGCCTTGTTTGATTTTGTGATGTGATTTATTGTGTTGACCTGGGTGATGTATGAGCACTGAGATGAATTTCACTTGTTACACTTTGAAAACCAGAGGCGTCCATTTGATTATAACGGAATGAATCCCTGAATGTGTTCCTTTAATTACCCCAAGCTAAAGACATAGATTTGAAGCTACCATATCCTTGTTATGCCAGGGGTACAAGGTGGCACAGGGGACTATCTGCATTGCTTCTGGCTCTGTGTCAAAATTGAATCCTAGTGGTTTAATATCCTTAGAGAGTTTGAGCATGTTGGGGAACACACTGGGTAGGTTATATGGCACTCAGGCTGCGCAATATTTGTCCATTATGATCCTTATATTTGTAATGGTTGCATACACTATTTGGTAGCCATTATAAGAACATAAGAACATAAGAAATAGGAGCAGGAGTAGGCCATCTGGCCCTTCGAGCCTGCCCCACCATTCAATAAGATCATGACTGATCTGTCGTGACTCAGCTCCACCTTCCTGCCCTCTCCCCATAACCCTTAATCCCTTCTCTTATCAAAAACCCATCAACCCGTTTCTTAAAAATATTTAGCGAGGCAGCCTCCACCACTTCAATGGGCAGAGAATTCCAGAGATTCACCACCCTTTGAGTGAAGAAGTTCCTCCTCAACTCTGTTCTAAACCGCCCCCCCTTTATCTTGAGGCTGTGCCCCCTAGTCCTACTGTCTTTTTTGAGCGGGAAGAGTCTCTCCACCTCTATCCTATCCATCCCATTCATCATCTTATACGTCTCAATGAGATCTCCCCTCATTCTTCTAAACTCTAACGAGTACGGGGAGGTGGGTGGGTGGTTTGGTACAGAGGTTGCAGGTGTGGCCTAACAAGTCATAGGATCATAGAATCCTAACGTGCAGAAGGAGGCCATTCAGCCCATCAAGTCTGCACCGACCACAATCCCACCCTGGCCCTCTCCCCATAACCCCATGCATTTAGTCTAGCTAGGCCCCCTGAAACTAAGGGGAAATTGAGCATGGCCAATCCACCTAACCTGTACGTCTTTGGACTGTGGGAGGAAACCCATGCAGACATGGGGAGAATGTGCAAACTCCACACAAACAATGACCCAAGCCGGGAATTCAACCTGGGTCCCTGGCGCTGTGAGGCAGCAGTGCTAACCCACTGTGCCACCCGCTGGTGAGGAAAACCCTTTAGAATTATTGGTATTGCGTATTTCATAATCTTTTGGGGTGAAAGAATCTCTGACGGACTCCTGTGAAGGTACTGACCAAACACACACCCTGGGAAAAGGCAATCTTTGTACAAACGGCATCCTGTGTTGTATCAATGATAAAGCTGGAGATGGGGGAAGAATGCTTTGATACACACATAAGCATATTGCGAGAATCTTTGACTGCCCAGCCTTTTCGATACGTGTCAATATCCTATTCTCTTCTTGGTTGATCTTGTAGGTGAGGATGGTCATCGCTATGACATGCACTCAAGGCTTTATTCTGTTCTCTTGTTTTTATCCCCCAGTCTCTGAAACATCCCTCCAGTGTTTGTATCTGTGGAGGTGCACTTTGTAATGAATAATCCAAATCTACTGTGCTGCTGTTCTTTTCTCTCTTTCTGTGTGTGTGTATGTGGAACAAGGATTATGCTGGTCTGTACCAATCCTTGAGGGTTTGTTCATAAAAGATCCATAGAAATCCTGCAGTGCAAAAGGAGGCTATTCAGCCTGTCGAATCTGCACCGACAACAACCCAGTCTCAGCCCTATCCCTGTACCCACACATATTTATCCTGCTGATTCCTCTAACCGACATATTCCAAGACACTAAGGGGAAATTTAGCATGGCCAATGCACCTAACCGCACATCTTTGGACTGTTGTATTTGTTGCATTGTTTGTAAAAATGGTGAAACTTTTCAGTAAAAAATATACTTTAAAAATTCTTTCCGATGTCCAGTCCTGAGCAGAGGAGACAGAGAGGGGGAGAGAGAGAGAGAGTGTTTGAATGGAAAGGGTTAAACAGGCTGACCCAAATTATACTCTAATATAGTGTACTCGAATTAGTACAATTCTTACTGATTTCCTTCCATGTTGAATGTATGCTGGTTTTTATCTATTCGGTGGGAAAATATAAATCAGTTTCCATGCAGTGACCAGTGAACTGCTGAACTAAGACAGTATGGCTGGGATTTAACTGTCCCACCCACCAAGGGAATGGGAGTGGGCGAGGGCCGAACCATGGAAAGGTCCGTTGACCTCGGGCAGGATTTTATGGTTTCGGCGCGAGCGAGGCCACCCGATATTCCCATGAAAACTCACAAATAACCGTCTACAATAACCAAGCGCTGTTTCTACCTGTCCAGACTGCTCTGATTGGTCAGTTGGAGGGGTGTCAGTTTATCTAGTGGGCGGAGTCTGGCCACACTCACTCCCCGAATGTTACAAATTTTTACAATTTCTAACTAGCCAATTTTGATGCCGCAGGGTTAGAACAACAACATAGCTTTACAGAACGACCTCACCAAATATAAAACATGGCAAATGATAAACCCGTGTCAGAAACCGTTGTGAAAAGCATTGTGTAATTTAGCAGCGGATTGGTACTCTATCTGTATCTGTATCACGTGTGGATAGAGCATTGACAGAGAAGGGTAAGGGATGGCTGAATGGAGGCTTTGAGGGTCTTAAAGGAATTGATTGGGTGGACAGGGAGAAACTCTCTCCCTCCTGGGGGAGAGTCTAGAGCCAGGGGGATGTAACCTCACACTCAGGGTGAAAATTGTGAAACTCTCTCTCATGCAAAGCAGTAGATTTGGGAGAAAATTAATCATTTTACGAATGTGATTGATAATGTTTTGTTAGGCTGCTGGTATCAAAGGTTACAGAACCTAAGCAACTGATTGGAGTTGGGATACAGAGCCGTAGACCCACAGACAAGTTAAAACACAAAAGGAAGCCGCTGGGCCCATCTTGTCCATGCCGGCCCAAGAGCATTCAGATGCCCTTTCTAATCCCACCTCCCAGCACTCACCTGGCCCGTAGCCCTGTAATTCACAGCACTTCAGAACAACCAAAGGAAAGTACTCACCTGATGAAGGAGCAGTGCTCCGAAAGCTTGTGATACTAAATAGACCTGTTGGACTTTAACCTAGTGTTGTGAGACTTCTTACAAAGAGAAGTACAGCACAGGAACAGGCCCTTCGGCCCTCTAAACCCGTGCTGACCATGATGCCCTATCTAAAGTAAAAAGTAACCTTCTGCCCATACTCAGTTTGTATCCCTCTTTTCCCTCCCTATTGATGTATCCGTCCAGTTGCCTCTTAAATGTTGCTTACATGCCAGCTTCCGTCACCTCCTCTGGCAGCGCATCCCGGGCACCCGGCGTGAAAAACTTCTCCCACTCATCTCCCTTAAACTTTCCCCCTCTCACCTCGAACCTGTGCCTTCTTGTAATTGACACTTCCACCCTGGGAAAAAGCTTCTGACTGTCCACCCTGTCTACGCCTCTCACCATTTTATAGACCTCTATCAGGTCTCCTCTCAGCCTCAGTCTTTCCAGTGAAAACAATCCTAGTTTATTTAACCTCTCCTCGTAGCCAACACCCTGGAGACCGGACACCACCCTGGTGAACCTTCTTTAGATTCTCTCCAAAGCTCCCACATCCTTCTGATAGTGTGCTGACCAGAACTGCATGCTATATTCCAAATGCAGCCTAACCAAGGTTTTATATAGCTGCAACATGATTTTCCAACTCTTGTACTCAGTGCCCCAGCTGGTGAAAGCAAACATGCCAAATACCTTCTTAATCATTTTGGCCACCTGTGTTACCATTTTTAGTGAACTGTGGATCTGCACGCCCAGATCCCTCTGTATGTCAATGTTCCTAAGGATTCTTCCATTTACAGTACAACTCACACCTAAATTTGACCCTCCAAAAGGCATCACCCTCGCATTTCTCCAGATTAAACTCCACCCGCCATTTCTGTGCCCAAGTCTCCAATCTATCTATATCCTGTTGTATCCTCTGACAATCCCCGGCACCCCATCCATTGACTCTGTCTACACTTCCTGCTGCCTCGGCAAAGCAGCCAACACAGTTGAGGACCCCTCGCACCCTGGGCGTTCTCTCTTCCACCTTCTCTCTTCAACCTTCCCTGGAGAGGCGAAGGTTGAGAGGCGACCTGATAGAAGTTTATAAAATGTTGAGAGGAATAGATAGGGTGGACTCTCAGAGGCTATTTCCCCGGGTTGAAATGGTCGCTACGAGAGGACACAGATTTAAGGTGCGGGGAGGGAAGTACAGAGGTGATGTTAGGGGTAAGTTTTTCACTCAGAGGGTAGTGAGTGATTGGAATCGGCTGCCGTCGTCGGTGGTGGAGGCGAACTCGCTGGGGTCTTTTAAAAGACTTCTGGATGAGTATATGGGGTTTAATGGGATTGGGGGTTATAGATAGGTCTATAGATTGGTGGGGTTGATGCGATCGGCGCAACTCGAGGGCCGAAGGGCCTGTTTGTGCTGTAATGTTCTATGTTCTATGTTCTATGTTCTTCCATTGAGAACCAGCATAGAACCCTACAGTGCAGAAACAGGCCCTTCGGCCCATCGAGTCTGCACCGAACACAATCCCACCCAGACCCTATCCCCATATCCCTACACATTTACCTGCTAATCCCTCTAACCTACACATCCCAGGACACTAAGGGGCAATTTTAGCATAGCCAATGAACCTAACCCGCACATCTTTGGACTGTGGGAGGAAACCGGAGCACCCGGAGAAAACCCACACAGACACGAGGAGAATGTGCAAACTCCACACAGGCAGTGACCCGAGCCGGGAATCGAACCCAGGACCCTGGAGCTGTGAAGCAGCAGTGCTAACCACTGTGCTACCGTGCCGCCCCAAGAGGGGGGTGCTGGAGTCTGGGGTCCCGTGCCGACCGACTGGAGGGCAGCTTCTTCCCTGCTGCTGTCGGACTTTTGAATGGATTTACCTTGGCATTGAGTTGACCTTTCTCTATGGGTAGCTACCCTAGGCTAGGGCAGCTAATAGCTACACCTAGCTGTGGCTGTGGCACTGCATTCTGTGCTCTCTCGTCTCCTTTTCTGTGGGCGGCGTGCTTTGTCTGTGGAGGGTGCAGGAAACAATACTTTACACTACAAGTTGATACATGTGGCAATAATAAATCAAATCAATTCAAAGCACTATCAGCAATTCCACCAATCTTTGTATCATCTACAAACTTACTAATCAGACCCCTCACATTTCCCTCCAGGTTATTTATATATACCACAAACAACAGAGGTCCCAGCACTGATCCTGCAGAACACCATTAGCTACAGATCTCCATTCTGAAAAATACCCTTCCACTGCTATGTGCCAGTTCTGTATCCATTTAGCCAGCCCATCCTAAATCCCATGTGATTTTAGATTTTGTACCAGTCTGTCATGTGGATAGATCCAGGTACTTTTAAAAGAGTTTAGGGTCTCTGCCTCCACCACCAACTCAGGCAAAACATTCCAGACACTCACTACCCTCTGTGTAAAAATATCTTCCATGTTCTCTCTAAATGTACTACCACTTACCTTCAATCTATGTCCATTGCTTCTAGAATTCTCCGCCAAGGTAAACAATTTTATCCTGTCCATTCTATCTCTTCCCCTCATAATTTTGTACACCTCTATCACCCTCTCAGCCTTCTTTGATCCAAGGAAAATAACCCCAACCTATCCACTCTCTCCTCATTTTTCTAACCCTGGCAACATTCTTGTGAACTTCCTCTGCACTGTCTCCAGATCAATTACGTCTTTCCTGTAATATGGTGGCCCGAACTGCGCACAATATTCCAGCTGGGTCCTCACCAGTGTTTTATACAGTTTGAACATGATAACCAGAATTTTACTGCCCTGCCTGCCAGGGGGAATCAGAGCAGGTGAGAGGTGGAACATGGAAAGGTCTGTTGCCCTCATGCAGGATTTTACAGTTTTGGAACGAGCAAGGTGGCAAAATATCACCCTATATCCTTACTGTTATATTCTATACCTCTGCCAATGAAGGAGAGCCTTCTTTACCACCTTGTCTACGTGAACTGCTGCATTTAGGGACCTGAGTACTTGTATACCAAGATCTCTCACTTCATCTCCGCCTCTTAGTATATTCCCATTTATTGTGTGCTCCCAGTGACTGTTTGGCCTCCCTAAATGCATTACCTCACACGTCTCGATGTTAAAGTTCACCACCCACTCCACCAGCCCATCAGTATTGATTTGGAGATTGTTGCTATCGTCTACACTATCCACTATCTTTGTGGTCATCTGTAAATTTTCCAATCCTGCCCCCAACATTCATGTCCAAATCATTAATATAGAACACAAACAGCAAGGGTTCCAACACCAGTGCCTGTGGAACACCACTGGAAACAACTTTTCATTCATAAGGGATCCATTGACCTATTACCAAGCCAAATTTTGATCCAGTTTGCTACATTACCCTGTATTCCGTGGGCTTTTACTTTTTGGACCAGCCTGCCATATGGGATCTTGCCAGCCATCATCTTACTGAATGGCATAACGGTCTTGAGGGGCTGAATGGCCTACCCCAGTTCTCGAGGGCATCATGACAGCTCAGAGACTATCTCTGTTGCTGTGCGGACACATGGATTTGGGCCTGTGTCTGTGGGAGTTTGCGCGTTCTCCCCATGGTTGCGTGGGTTTCCTCCGGGTACTCCGGTTTCCTCCCACATCCCAAAAATGTGCTTTTAGGCTGATTGATTGGGTAACAAATTGTCCCTATATTGGACCTCCCTGATCCTCACACATTAGGCATAGACTAAAATCATGAATAGGTCACTGACCATGGGACGGCGGCGCGGGCTCGTTGGGCCGAAGGGCCTGTTTCCCGTGCTGTGTTGTTCTTTGTTCTTTGTTCTTTGTCACATCATTGGAGGAAGTTTTTCACTTGAACCAGTACCCAATCAAATAGTTTCCTTTCTTTCCCTCTGTAATGATGGCCATACAAGGTCTAGAGTAATCTTTCTACCCAAGCAGAAACAGATATTTAGGTTGAACATGGCCCCTTCATGGTTGCATCGCTCAAAGGTCTCCATGGTGGCAGCATGGTTCTTTCTCTTGGATTGCCTTTTCAAAATTTTCTGTACTTGTTTGATCATTTTAAGTTGTTGTGTCCTTCACCTCCGGGGAAAGAACAGGGCCATTTTTTGGTTTGGTTTTATTCTTATGGGGGGCTTCAGAAAATCCCGGGGAAAATGGCTTTTTACACAATTAATGCATATTGTTTTTTTTTGCTATGATCTCACTTCCTGGAGACTTCATTTCAAACAACTTGTCTTTTGACTTGTTAATTACCCCTGTAGTTCTTTCATCAGGCTGTTGCCTTTCAAAAATTAGAATTACATTCCTCAAGAGTTTCCCTTCAGTATTATCTTCACCCACAGATTCAAATCTGACATCACGTAGCAGCGAACTCTTGGATATTAGTGTTTGTAGCCAGGGATTACTGACTACTCCTCAAAGGCTACTTGTTTTCTTTCACTTCTCCAGTGACTTCCTTATGTATAGAATCCATACAATCCGTAAAGACCAGAAGGAGGCGGTAAGGCCCACGATTCTGCACTGACCCTCTAAAAGAGCACTCTTTCCATTACCCTATCGCTGTATCCCCACCTCAAGGCCTGTAATGACCTCAACAAGGCCCCTGAGGAGTTATTTAAGATCAAGCCACTAATCTTTGGGGTGTTGGAGGAAACTAGATCACTCAGAGGAAACCCACGCAGACATAGGGAGAACATGCAAACTCCACACAAAGTCACCCAACATCGGAATCAACCCCTGACCCTGGTGCTATGAGGCAGCAGTGCCACCATGGCAAACCAATCTCTGGATGTCATGGATATCATATGAAGTCCTTGTTCTACTTTTGTTGTGGCCTAATGGATTCCCTTGTGCTTGGTGATCTTAACTTTAACTCTTCATATCTAATGTGGTGACTAAGCTTGGTGAACTACAAGCATAAGTAGCAATATAGAACATAGAACATTACTGCGTAGTACAGGCCCTTCGGCCCTCAATGTTGCCCCGACCAGTGGAACCAATCTAATGACCCTAAACTATTCCAATGTTATCCATATGCCTATCCACTGACCATTTGAACGCCCTTAAACTTGGCGAGTCCACAACTGCTGCAGGCAGGGCATTCCACGACCTTATTACTCTCTGAGTAAAGAACCTACCTCTGACATCCATCCTATAATTACCACCCCTTAATTTAAAGCTATGTCCCCTCATGTTAGCCATCACCATCTGAGGAAAAAGGCTCTCACTGTCCACCCTATCCAATCCTTTGATCATCTTGTATGCCTCAGTCAGGTCACCTTGTAACCTTCTTCTCTCCAATGAAAATAACCTCAAGTCCCTCAGCCTTTCCTCATAAGACCTTCCCACCATACCAGGCAACATCCTGGTAAACCTCCTCTGCACCCTTTCCAATGCCTCCACATCTTTCTTATAACGTGGCAACCAGAACTGTACACAATACTCCAAGTGTGGCTGCACCAGAGTTTTGTACAGTTGCAACATAATCTCACAGCTCCAAAATTCAATCTCTCTACCAATAAAAGCTAACATACTGTAAGCCTTCTTAACAACCTTATCAACCTGGGTGCCAACTTCCAGGGAGCTATGCACATGTACCCCGACATCTCTCTGCTCATCGACACTACTAAGAGTCCTTCCATTAGCCCTATATTCTGTACGCCTGTTATTCTTACCAAAGTGAATCACCTCACACTTTTCCACATTAAACTCCATCTGCCACCTCTCAGCCCAGCTCTGCAGCTTATCTATGTCCCTCTGCAAACTGTAACATCCATCCTCACTGTCTACAACTCCTCCAACTTTGGTGTCGTCAGCAAATTTACCAACCCATCCACCCAACCCATCCTTGGGGTGGCATGGTAGCACAGTGGTTAGCACTGCTGCTTCACAGCTCCAGGGTCCTGGGTTCGATTCCCGGCTCGGGTCACTGCCTGTGTGGAGTTTGCACATTCTCCTCGTGTCTGCGTGGGTTTTCTCCGGGTGCTCCGGTTTCCTCCCACAGTCCAAAGATGTGCGGGTTAGGTTCATTGGCTATGCTAAAATTGCCCCTTAGTGTCCTAGGATGTGTAGGTTAGAGGGATTAGCAGGTAAAATGTGTAGGGATATGGGGATAGGGTCTGGGTGGGATTGTGTTCGGTGCAGACTCGATGGGCCGAAGGGCCTGTTTCTGCACTGTAGGGTTCTATGTTTGGTTCTATGTTCTACACTCTCATCTAGGTCATTTATAATATAGGAATATGATGTAATGTCTGTAATGGAAATGCGGTTTAAAGTGGTGAGAGCTTGACTTTAATATACAAAGATAAAAAAAAGTTCAGAAAATATAGAGAAGGAATCAACAAAGGTGGGTGGTAGAAATGACTGGAGAAGACATTGCAGTGGGGTGTGTTTAAGTGTGCAAAGACGGAGGGGATATTCCTCTCCCGTTTTCAGTGGGTGGGAAAGACAGAGGGGTGGAGAATTGAGGGCAAGTCCCAAAACAACTTTTATGGATTTCCCCACTCAATTATCCCATGATGGAATGGGGTTCCTGCCATGCAAAGATGGAAAACCCATTTGAATACAATTAGTGGGCTTCCCTGCTGCAACATCCCTCCCCATACAGGAAAATCTCACTCCAGCAGTATGATGTGACATCACATCAGTGGAATTTACAACAGGTTTTTAAAAACTGGCAAACAGAACTTGCAGGAGATGCACAGACAAGCACAGCCCCGGGGGAGAGGGTGGAGACTGGGCAGAACCTTTGCAGAGCTGCGGGACAGGGCCCGAGTGGGAAGTGTGCATGGGGTTGGGATTCTGTGTGAGCTGTATATTTTTCTATTTTTGTTTCTGACATCAGGGTATATCATTTAAAGCTGATGTTGCTGACTCTCACTCAGAGCTTATTCCATCTGGTTATAGTTGGGAAGCAAAAATAGTAGGGTTACACTGTTTAGGATATTCTGTGGGCTGAAACAGTGAGAGAAAGAGAGAGGAACAAATTGGTGAGGAAGTCACAGAGATGTGCAATAACTACAGAATGGCGAAACTGGGGGACTTAATTAGCTGAATGTTGATTGTGAATCTAGAATAAAGGGTAAGGAAGGGGGGAATTTCTGAAATGTGTTTAAGAGAACTTCCTTGATAAGTATATTTTGGTCTAAGTAGAAATGGGTTGGCAGCACAAATCATTGCAAATGAGTATGATTTGGTGACCATTATAGAAACATGGCTGCAGGATGGTCACAACTGGGAGTTGAATATCCAGGGGTATCAAACTGTTCAGAAGGACTAACAGGAAGGTAAGGGAGGTGGTGCAGCTCTGATATTTAAGGATGATATCAGGGCAGCAGTTAGAGGTGATATAAGTTCTATGGAAAAAAAGGTTGAATCCATTTGGATGGAAATTAGAAATAGTAAGGAGAAAAAGTCACTGATAGGCGTAGTCTATAGGTCACCAAATAATGACATCATGGTCGGGGAGAAATAAATAAAGAAATAGTTGATGCATGTAAAATAGTACAGCAATTATCATGGGGGATTTTAATCTACATATTAATTGGTCAAACCAGATCAATCAAGGCAGCCTTGAGGATGAGTTGATAGAATGTATCCGCTATAGCTTCCTTGAACAGTGTGTAATGGAACCAACAAGGGAGCAAACTATCCTAGACCTGGTCCTGGGTAATGAGGCGGGAATAATTAATGATCTTGCAGTTAGGGATCCTCTTCGAAGAAGCGATCACAGTATGGTTGAATTTAAAATACAGATGAAGCGTGAGAAGGTAAAATCCAATACCAGTGTCTTGTGCTTAAACAAAGGGGACTATAAAGGGATGAGGGAGAAGTTGGCTAAGGTAGACTGGGAGCAAAAACTTTATGGTGGGACAATTGAGGAACAGTGGAAGACTTTCAAACTGATCTTTCACAGTGTTCAGCAAAAGTATATACCAGTGATAAGGTAGGACTGTAGAAAAAGAGAATATCTAAGGAAACAAAGGAGGGTACAAATTGAAAGAAAATGCAAACAAAGTGGCAAAGATTAATGGGAACCTAGAGGATTGAGAAATCTTTAAAGGTCAGCAGAAAGCCACAAAAAAAGTTATGAAGAAAAGTAAAATGGATTGGCTATAAAGAAAAGAACGCTATAAAGAAGGTAAAATGCATGGATGTTGTCTACGTGGACTTCAGACTTGAGCGGAGAGATGGCAGATGGAGTTTAATCCGGACAAATGTGAGGTAATGCATTTTGGAAGGTCTAACACAGATAGGAAATATATAGTAAATGGCAGAACCCTTAAGAGTATTGATAGGCCAAGGGATCTGGGTGTACAGGTACACAGGTCACTGAAAGTGGCAATGCAGGTGGAGAAGGTAGTCAAAAAGGCATACAGCATGCTTGCCTTCATCAGCTGGGGCACTGAGTTTAAAAATTGGCAAGTCGTGTTGACGCTTTATAGAACCTTAGTGAAGCCACACTTGAAATATAGTGTTCAATTCTGGTCACTACACTACCAGAACGAAGTGGAAGTTTTGGAGACGGTACAGAAAAGATTTACCAGGATGTTGCCTGGTATGGAGGGCATTAGCTATGAGGAGAAGTTGGAGAAACTTGATTTGTTGTCACTGGAACGACAGAGGTTGAGGGGAGACCTGATAAAAGTCTACAAGATTATGAGAGACAGAGTGGACAGTCAGAAGCTTTTTCCCTGAATGCAAGAATTGATTACTTGGGGGCGTAGGTGTGAGGGGCAAGTTTTAAAAGAGATGTATGAGGCAGATTTTACACAGAGTGGTAGATTTCTGGAGAAATATATTAAAAACAGAGTTGTCGTGATGGGAGACTTCAATTTCCCAAACATCGACTGGAATATCCCTAGAGTAAGGGGTTCGGCTGGAGAGGAGTTTGTTAGGTGTGTTCAGGAAGGTTTCCTGACACAGTATGTGGACAAGCCTACGAGGGGAGAGGCAGTACTTGACCTGGTACTGGCGAATGAACCAGGGCAGGTGATGGATCTCTCGGTAGGAGAGCATCTTGGGAATGGTGACCATAATTCTATCTCCTTCACAATTGCATTGGAACGAGATAGGATCAGACAGGCTAGGAAGGTGTTTGTCTGGAGTAAGGGGAGATACGAAGAAGTCAGGAAGTTACTTGGACAAATAAAGTGGAAGGAGGCATACTTAGGGAAAAGTACCGAAGGAAGGTGGCGGATATTCAAGGAATGTTTGTCTGGCGCTCTGCATGACAATGTTCCGATAAGGCAAGGGGGTTTTGGTAGGTCGCGGGAACCGTGGTGCACGAAGGCTGTGTTGAACCTAGTCAGGAGGAAAAGGAAGGTGTACAAAAGATTCAGGGAACTAGGAGAGGTTAAGGATCTTGAAGAATATAAGGACTGTAGAAAGGAGGTTAAAAGGGAAATTAGGAGAGCCAGAAGGGGTCATGAGAAGACCTTGGCGGGTAAGATTAAGGAAAATCCCAAGGTCTTCTATAAGTATGTGAAAGGTAAAAGGGTGAGAAAGGAAAGGATAGGACCTATAAAAGATGAAGGGGGAAAGGTCTGTGTAGAACCAGAAGAAATGGCGGAGGTGCTTAATGAGTACTTTGCATCAGTATTCACAGTGGAAGCTGATTTGGGAGATCTTGCTATGGACTTGCAGCAGGTGGAAAAGATTGAGTACGTGGACATTAAGGAGGAGGATGTGTTAGAACTTTTGAATTCTATCAAGGTAGATAAGTCGCCGGGACCAGATGGGATGTACCCCAGGATACTGTGGGAGGCCAGGGAAGTGATTGCAGAGCCCTTGGCGATGATCTTTGCGTCGTCAATGGAGACGGGAGAGGTTCCGGAAGATTGGAGGATTGCGGATGTAGTCCCTATTTTCAAGAAAGGGAACAGGGATAGCCCGGGAAATTACCGCCCGGTGAGTCTGACCTCAGTGGTTGGTAAGCTGATGGAGAGGCTTCTGAGGGACAAGATTTACGAGCATTTGGAGAGGTTTGACATGATCAGGAATAGTCAGCATGGATTTGTCAAGGGCAGGTCGTGCCTTACGAGCCTAGTTGAGTTCTTCGATAATGTGACTGAACACATTGACGAAGGAAGTGCCGTGGACGTAGTGTACATGGACTTCAGCAAGGCTTTTGATAAGGTCCCCCATGCAAGACTTCTTGAGAAGGTGAGAGGGCATGGGATCCAAGGGCCTTTGGCCTTGTGGATCCAGAACTGGCTTGCCTGCAGAAGGCAGAGAGTGGTTGTGGATGGGTCTTTTTCGGAATGGAGGTCAGTCACCAGTGGGGTGCCCCAGGGATCTGTTCTGGGACCCTTGTTGTTTGTCATTTTCATAAATGACCTGGATGAGGAAGTGGAGGGATGGGTTAGCAAGTTCGCTGATGACACGAAGGTCGGCGGTGTTGTGGATGGTCTGGAAGGATGTCAAAAGTTGCAGCAGGACATAGATAGGATGCAGGAATGGGCGGAGAAGTGGCAGATGGACTTCAACGCGGATAAATGTGTAGTAGTCCATTTCGGCAGAACCAACGGGATGAACGAGTACACTATTAAGGGCAGGGGTCTTAGTAGCGTTGAAGAGCAGAAGGATCTCGGGGTCCGGGTTCACAGGACTCTTAAATCGGCCTCGCAGGTGGAGGAGGTGGTCAAGAAGGCGTATGGTGTACTGGCCTTCATTAATCGAGGGATTGAGTTTAGGAGTCGGGAGGTAATGCTGCAACTTTACAGGACCCTCGTCAGGCCTCATTTGGAGTACTGTGCGCAGTTCTGGTCGCCTCACTTTAGGAAAGACGTAGAAGCTATTGAAAGGGTGCAGAGGAGATTTACAAGGATGTTGCCTGGACTGGGAGGCATGCCTTATGAAGATAGGTTGAGGGAGCTGGGACTCTTTTCCCTGGAGAGGCGAAGGTTGAGAGG
Organism: Prionace glauca; assembly: GCA_037974335.1. Lineage (NCBI taxonomy): Eukaryota > Metazoa > Chordata > Chondrichthyes > Carcharhiniformes > Carcharhinidae > Prionace > Prionace glauca. The sequence goes on along the minus strand of CM075735.1, from coordinate 63,319,198 downwards.
CGACCTGATAGAAGTTTATAAAATGTTGAGAGGAATAGATAGGGTGGACTCTCAGAGGCTATTTCCCCGGGTTGAAATGGTCGCTACGAGAGGACACAGATTTAAGGTGCGGGGAGGGAAGTACAGAGATGATGTTAGGAGTAAGTTTTTCACTCAGAGGGTGGTGAGTGATTGGAATCGACTGCCGTCGTCGGTGGTGGAGGCGAACTCGCTGGGGTCTTTTAAAAGACTTCTGGATGAGTATATGGGGTTTAATGGGATTGGGGGTTATAGATAGGTCTATAGATTGGTGGGGTTGATGCGATCGGCGCAACTCGAGGGCCGAAGGGCCTGTTTGTGCTGTAATATTCTATGTTCTATGTTCTATGTTTGGAATTCATTGCTAGGGGGAGGTAGTGGAATCGGATACAGTAGTGACTTTTAAAGGGCATCTTGACAAGTACATGAATGAGATGGGAATAGAGGGATCGGGTCCCCTGAAGCATAGGGTGTTTTAGTTAAGTCGGGCAGCATGGTCGGTGCAGGCTTGGAGGGCCGAAGGGCCTGTTCCTGTGCTGTAATTTGTTTGCTCTTTGGTTTATGAGAGCAAACTAGCTCAGAATATAAAAACAGATAGCAAAAGTTTCTACTTATATATGAAAAATGAAAAACAGTGACAAAAGTAAATATTGGCCCTTTAGAGGATGAGAAGGGGGATGTAATAGTTGGAAATGAGGAAATGGCTGAGACATTGAACAGGTATTTTGTGTCGGCCTTCATATTGGAAGTCACAAATAACATGCCAAAAATTGATGACAGGAAGGCTATGGCACGTGAGAACCTAGAAACCATCATTATCACAAAAGAGGTAGTGTTGGGCAAGTTAATGGGGCTAAAGGTAGACAAGTCTTCTGGTCCTGATGGGATGCATCCCAGGGTACTAAAAGAGATGGCGGGAGAAATAGCAAATGCATTAGTGGTAATTTACCAAAATTCACTGGACTCTGGGGTGGTTCCCACAGATCGGAAAACAGCAAATGTGACCCCACTATTTAAAAAAGGAGATAGTCAAAAGGCAGGTAACCATAGGCTGGTTAGCTTAACTTCTTCAGTAGGGAAAATGCTTGAATCTATCAAGGAAGAAATAGTGAGACATCTGTATATAAATTGTCCTATTGGTAAGAAGCAGCACTGGTTCATGATGGGCAGGTTATGTTTGGTGGAATCCTTTTGAGAACATTACAATGTGCAGTGGACAATGAGGAATCTGTGGATGTGGTATATCTGGATTTCCAGAAGGCATTTACACCAAAGACTGCTACATAAGATAAAGATGCACAGTGTTATGGGTAATGTATTAACACAGATAGAGGATTGGTAAACTAACAGAAAGCAAAGAGTGGGGGTAAATAAGTGTTTTTCTGGGGGGCGATCAGTGACTAGTGTTGTGCCTCAGGGATCAATATTGGCACCACAATTGTTTAAATTTACATTGACGATTGGGAGTTGGGGACCAAGTGTAGTGTGTCAAAATTCACAACTGACACTAAGATGGGCGGAAGAGCAAAGTGTGCAGAGGAAGCTGATAGTCTGCAAAGGATATAGATAATCTAAGTGAGTGGGCGAGGGTCTGGCAGATGGAGGACAATCTTGGTAAATGTGAGGTCATCCGTTTTGGTAGGAATAACAGCAAAATGGACTATTATTTAAGTGGTAAAAAATTGCAGCATCCTGCTATGCAGAGGGACCTGGGTGTCCTTGTGCAGGAACCTCAAGGAGTTGGTTTGCAGGTGCAGCAGGTAATTAATAAGGCAAGTGGAATTTTATCCTTCATTGCTAGAGGGATGGAGTTTAAAAACAGTGAAGTTATGTTGCAGCTGTATAAGGTGCTGGTGAGGCCACACCTGGAGTACTGTGTACAGTTTTGGTCTCCTTACTTGAGAAAGGATATACTGGCACTGGAGGGGGTGCAGAGGAAATTCACTAGGTTGATTCCAGAGTTGAGAGGGTTGGCTTAAGAGGAGAGACTGAGTAAACTGGGGTTATACTCATTGGAATTCAGAAGAATGAGGGGTGATCTTATAGAAACATATAAGATCATGAAGTGAATAGATAAGGTAGAAGCAGGGAAGTTGTTTCCACTGGTGGCTGAAACTAGATCTGGGAGGCATAGCCTCAAAATAAGGGGAATCAGATTTAGAACTGAGTTGAGGAGGAACTCCTTCACACAAAGGGTTGTGAATCTGTGGAATTCCCTGCCCAGTGAAACAGTTGAGGCTACCTCACTGAGTATTTTTAAGGCACGGATAGATAAATTTTTGAACAGTAAAGGAATCAAGGATTATGGTGAGCGGGCGGGTAAGTGGAGCTGAGTCCACAAAAAGATCAACCATGATCTTATTGAATGGTAGAGCAGCCTTGAGGGGCCAGATGGCCTACTCCTGCTCCTAGTTCTCACGTTCATATGTCCTAAATGAAGCCATGTTGGATCTAAAGTACTGTGAATAAAACCTATTACACATAGAAAAACGGTGTCATCTCTGCATAGCTCCAAGATATAACATTCTTTAATTTTTAGATGAAAAGAACTTACAAATTTATTACAGACTGACTTTGAAACAAATGAAGCCACAATGATAGCCAACTATGATGTGCAGAAATAGTTCCTGAAGATCAAGGAGAGCCACTGACGTAACTGATAACACTAGCCTTCTGGGACATTATCCCTCTCCCATCTTCCCCACATGGAAATTCAATCCTCAAGAGTATTTATCAGACACTTGCTAATTTTAAAGGAATCATTTATAAATGTTGTGACAGGTTATTCACTCTGTACAAACAAACATTCTAAAACTTTGAAGTGGGATGTGAGAAGGCTGGATTATACACCAGTCTACACACGCAATGCCTTATAGCAGGAGCCAGTTATACCAGGCTGGTAATTCACAAACAGCCTTTTTTCTGCTTCCATCTTCCAATCTTGTGACCTCTCGTCTGGATGTCAGTCATTGCAAACTCAAAATCTAGAAAGGAGAAGACTCTGGTTAAATTCAATAGATCATCCGCTGATCTCTGCAATTTATTGATGGAACATTGGAAATAATGACCACTTTTCCATATGGTGTCTGACATTAGAGCTGTGACACTTGCTGAGTTATGTGGTGTCAGGAATGCAGACTGGTCCCTCCCACTAATGTCTCTTTGTATGTCATCAATCAATGTACATTAATATTGTATTATACAAAAATGTAGGAACAGAAGGAGACCATTAATCCCTTCAAACTTGTTCCACTATTCAATTAGAGCATGGCTCTGCTAAGCGCACCATAATACCTTTCCCTTAGACAAAACTGTCAAATCAGCACTGAAATTTTCAATTACCTGCAGTCATAACAAGCTTTTTGTGACGGACTTTGTTCCAAATTTCCACTATGTGTGTGGAAGTACTTTCTGACATCACCCCAATTTAAAGATACGATTCATATAAAAATGAAGATTTAAAGATAGAGAATACTTTACATTCCTTCATCCAAATATGTTGAAATCATAATTTATGTAAAAATCTAATCTCGGTTTGCTCATTCTTGCAATGTGTATGCTGTGGGCAAGATTGAGAGTAATTGCCCACCAGAGCTGCCCTTGAGAAAAGAATGAACCTTCTTCAGCTCTGCAATCCACATGGTGAAGGTACTTCCACAGTGCTGTTCTGAGGTTCCAGGATATTGTGTCAGTGACAGTAAGTATCTTTGGACTTACATGCAGACATGGAGTCTCTTGATCACCTCAATGGGCTGTAACAAGCACGTTCCAAGGTAATGTACCTGGGGGTACCACACGAGAATCCCTCCCCCCATCTAAAGTTCCCAGGTAAGGATTGCATGGCAATTGTTTGGCAAGTTTGAATTGCAATAGACAATTGCCCTGCAATGGGAACCATCTGAAAATGTGATTTAAATTGTAAACTTTGGATGGTTCTGACTCTTACCCAGAACTTCTGGCCAATGAGCAACTCCCACCAACCCCCCCACCCCAATCTAGGCCTGAACTGATCTTCTCCCTATCCCAAACCTAACCTAACCCTCCCCATCCCAAGCCTGATTCCTGACCCCACACTTATCTTTTACACTTCCCTTCTTCCTGGCTTGTCACAACCTTTAAACCTAGCTCGACTGTTAAATTTACCTGCTGGTGTTTTAGAATTGACACAATGGGACAATGGTTAGCACTGCTGCCCCAGAACCAGGGACCCAGGTTCCATTCCTGGCATAACTTATTGTCTGTGCAAAGTCTGCACATTCTCCTTGTGACTGCCTGGGTTTCCTCTGGGTACTCCAGTTTCCTCCAACAGTCCGAAAGACATCCTGGTGCATTGGCCATACTAAATTCTCCCTCATGTACCTGAACAGGCACCAGAGTATGGAGACTAGGGGATTTTCACAGTAACTTCATTGCAGTGATAATGTAAGCCTACTTGTGACACTAATAAATAAACTTTTAACTTAAAAGGGGTATGACATACATACCTTTCACTAAGCTTACCTACCTCTGACATCCATCCTATAATTACCACCCCTTAATTTAAAGCTATGTCCCCTCATGTTAGCCATCACCATCTGAGGAAAAAGGCTCTCACTGTCCACCCTATCCAATCCTTTGATCATCTTGTATGCCTCAGTCAGGTCACCTTGTAACCTTCTTCTCTCCAATGAAAATAACCTCAAGTCCCTCAGCCTTTCCTCATAAGACCTTCCCACCATACCAGGCAACATCCTGGTAAACCTCCTCTGCACCCTTTCCAATGCCTCCACATCTTTCTTATAACGTGGCAACCAGAACTGTACACAATACTCCAAGTGTGGCTGCACCAGAGTTTTGTACAGTTGCAACATAATCTCACAGCTCCAAAATTCAATCTCTCTACCAATAAAAGCTAACATACTGTAAGCCTTCTTAACAACCTTATCAACCTGGGTGCCAACTTCCAGGGAGCTATGCACATGTACCCCGACATCTCTCTGCTCATCGACACTACTAAGAGTCCTTCCATTAGCCCTATATTCTGTACGCCTGTTATTCTTACCAAAGTGAATCACCTCACACTTTTCCACATTAAACTCCATCTGCCACCTCTCAGCCCAGCTCTGCAGCTTATCTATGTCCCTCTGCAAACTGTAACATCCATCCTCACTGTCTACAACTCCTCCAACTTTGGTGTCGTCAGCAAATTTACCAACCCATCCACCCAACCCATCCTTGGGGTGGCATGGTAGCACAGTGGTTAGCACTGCTGCTTCACAGCTCCAGGGTCCTGGGTTCGATTCCCGGCTCGGGTCACTGCCTGTGTGGAGTTTGCACATTCTCCTCGTGTCTGCGTGGGTTTTCTCCGGGTGCTCCGGTTTCCTCCCACAGTCCAAAGATGTGCGGGTTAGGTTCATTGGCTATGCTAAAATTGCCCCTTAGTGTCCTAGGATGTGTAGGTTAGAGGGATTAGCAGGTAAAATGTGTAGGGATATGGGGATAGGGTCTGGGTGGGATTGTGTTCGGTGCAGACTCGATGGGCCGAAGGGCCTGTTTCTGCACTGTAGGGTTCTATGTTTGGTTCTATGTTCTACACTCTCATCTAGGTCATTTATAATATAGGAATATGATGTAATGTCTGTAATGGAAATGCGGTTTAAAGTGGTGAGAGCTTGACTTTAATATACAAAGATAAAAAAAAGTTCAGAAAATATAGAGAAGGAATCAACAAAGGTGGGTGGTAGAAATGACTGGAGAAGACATTGCAGTGGGGTGTGTTTAAGTGTGCAAAGACGGAGGGGATATTCCTCTCCCGTTTTCAGTGGGTGGGAAAGACAGAGGGGTGGAGAATTGAGGGCAAGTCCCAAAACAACTTTTATGGATTTCCCCACTCAATTATCCCATGATGGAATGGGGTTCCTGCCATGCAAAGATGGAAAACCCATTTGAATACAATTAGTGGGCTTCCCTGCTGCAACATCCCTCCCCATACAGGAAAATCTCACTCCAGCAGTATGATGTGACATCACATCAGTGGAATTTACAACAGGTTTTTAAAAACTGGCAAACAGAACTTGCAGGAGATGCACAGACAAGCACAGCCCCGGGGGAGAGGGTGGAGACTGGGCAGAACCTTTGCAGAGCTGGGGGACAGGGCCCGAGTGGGAAATGTGCATGGGGTTGGGATTCTGTGTGAGCTGTATATTTTTCTATTTTTGTTTCTGACATCAGGGTATATCATTTAAAGCTGATGTTGCTGACTCTCACTCAGAGCTTATTCTACCTGGTTATAGTTGGGAAGCAAAAATAGTAGGGTTACACTGTTTAGGATATTCTGTGGGCTGAAACTGGGGGACTTAATTAGCTGAATGTTGATTGTGAATCTAGAATAAAGGGTAAGGAAGGGGGGAATTTCTGAAATGTGTTTAAGAGAACTTCCTTGATAAGTATATTTTGGTCTAAGTAGAAATGGGTTGGCAGCACAAATCATTGCAAATGAGTATGATTTGGTGACCATTATAGAAACATGGCTGCAGGATCACGACTGGGAGTTGAATATCCAGGGGTATCAAACTGTTCAGAAGGACTAACAGGAAGGTAAGGGAGGTGGTGCAGCTCTGATATTTAAGGATGATATCAGGGCAGCAGTTAGAGGTGATATAAGTTCTATGGAAAAAAAGGTTGAATCCATTTGGATGGAAATTAGAAATAGTAAGGAGAAAAAGTCACTGATAGACGTAGTCTATAGGTCACCAAATAATGACATCATGGTCGGGGAGAAATAAATAAAGAAATAGTTGATGCATGTAAAATAGTACAGCAATTATCATGGGGGATTTTAATCTACATATTAATTGGTCAAACCAGGTCAATCAAGGCAGCCTTGAGGATGAGTTGATAGAATGTATCCGCTATAGCTTCCTTGAACAGTGTGTAATGGAACCAACAAGGGAGCAAGCTATCCTAGACCTGGTCCTGGGTAATGAGGCGGGAATAATTAATGATCTTGCAGTTAGGGATCCTCTTCGAAGAAGCGATCACAGTATGGTTGAATTTAAAATACAGATGAAGCGTGAGAAGGTAAAATCCAATACCAGTGTCTTGTGCTTAAACAAAGGGGACTATAAAGGGATGAGGGAGAAGTTGGCTAAGGTAGACTGGGAGCAAAAACTTTATGGTGGGACAATTGAGGAACAGTGGAAGACTTTCAAACTGATCTTTCACAGTGTTCAGCAAAAGTATATACCAGTGATAAGGTAGGACTGTAGAAAAAGAGATAGTCAGCCATGAATATCTAAGGAAACAAAGGAGGGTACAAATTGAAAGAAAATGCAAACAAAGTGGCAAAGATTAATGGGAACCTAGAGGATTGAGAAATCTTTAAAGGTCAGCAGAAAGCCACAAAAAAAGTTATGAAGAAAAGTAAAATGGATTGGCTATAAAGAAAAGAACGCTATAAAGAAGGTAAAATGCATGGATGTTGTCTACATGGACTTCAGACTTGGGCGGAGAGAAGGCAGATGGAGTTTAATCCGGACAAATGTGAGGTAATGCATTTTGGAAGGTCTAACACAGATAGGAAATATATAGTAAATGGCAGAACCCTTAAGAGTATTGATAGGCCAAGGGATCTGGGTGTACAGGTACACAGGTCACTGAAAGTGGCAATGCAGGTGGAGAAGGTAGTCAAAAAGGCATACAGCACGCTTGCCTTCATCAGCTGGGGAATTGAGTTTAAAAATTGGCAAGTCGTGTTGACGCTTTATAGAACCTTAGTGAAGCCACACTTGAAATATAGTGTTCAATTCTGGTCACTACACTACCAGAACGAAGTGGAAGTTTTGGAGACGGTACAGAAAAGATTTACCAGGATGTTGCCTGGTATGGAGGGCATTAGCTATGAGGAGAAGTTGGAGAAACTTGATTTGTTGTCACTGGAACGACAGAGGTTGAGGGGAGACCTGATAAAAGTCTACAAGATTATGAGAGACAGAGTGGACAGTCAGAAGCTTTTTCCCTGAATGCAAGAATTGATTACTTGGGGGCGTAGGTGTGAGGGGCAAGTTTTAAAAGAGATGTATGAGGCAGATTTTACACAGAGTGGTAGATTTCTGGAGAAATGTATTAAAAACAGAGTTGTCGTGATGGGAGACTTCAATTTCCCAAACATCGACTGGAATATCCCTAGAGTAAGGGGTTCGGCTGGAGAGGAGTTTGTTAAGTGTGTTCAGGAAGGTATCCTAACACAGTATGTGGACAAGCCTACAAGGGGAGAGGCAGTACTTGACCTGGTACTGGCGAATGAACCAGGGCAGGTGATGGATCTCTCGGTAGGAGAGCATCTTGGGAATGGTGACCATAATTCTATCTCCTTCACAATTGCATTGGAACGAGATAGGATCAGACAGGCTAGGAAGGTGTTTAGAACATAGAACATTACAGCGCAGAACAGGCCCTTCGGCCCACGATGTTGCGCCGACCAGTTACAAAACAATGACCCACTAGCCTAAACCAATCCCTTTTCATCCATAAACCTATCCACAGATCTTTTAAACGCCCCCAAACTAGGTGCATTTACAACTGCAGCTGGCAGGGCATTCCAGTCCCTCACCACCCTCTGGGTAAAGAACCTACCCCTGACATCTGTCCTATAACTACCCCCCCTTAATTTAAAATCGTGCCCCCTCGTGTTAGCTTTCTCCATCCTAGGAAAAAGGCTATCACTATCTACCCTGTCTAAACCTCTAATCATCTTGTATGTTTCAATGAGATCCCCTCTTAGCCGCCTTCTTTCCAGCGAAAACAACCCCAAATCTCTCAATCTCTCCTCATAGGATCTCCCCTCCATACCAGGCAACATCCTGGTAAATCTTTTCTGTACCGTCTCCAAAACTTCCACTTCGTTCTGGTAGTGTAGTGACCAGAATTGAACACTATATTTCAAGTGTGGCTTCACTAAGGTTCTATAAAGCGTCAACACGACTTGCCAATTTTTGGCTGGAGTAAGGGGAGATACGAAGAAGTCAGGAAGTTACTTGGACAAATAAACTGGAAGGAGGCATTCTTAGGGAAAAGTACCGAAGGAAGGTGGCGGATATTCAAGGAATGTTTGTCTGGCGCTCTGCATGACAATGTTCCGATGAGACAAAGGGGTTTTGGTAGGTCGCGGGAACCGTGGTGCACGAAGGCTGTGTTGAACCTAGTCAGGAGGAAAAGGAAGGTGTACAAAAGATTCAGGGAACTAGGAGAGGTTAAGGATCTTGAAGAATATAAGGACTGTAGAAAGGAGGTTAAAAGGGAAATTAGGAGAGCCAGAAGGGGTCATGAGAAGACCTTGGCGGGTAAGATTAAGGAAAATCCCAAGGCCTTCTATAAGTATGTGAAAGGTAAAAGGGTGAGAAAGGAAAGGATAGGACCTATAAAAGATGAAGGGGGAAAGGTCTGTGTAGAACCAGAAGAAATGGCGGAGGTGCTTAATGAGTACTTTGCATCAGTATTCACAGTGGAAGCTGATTTGGGAGATCTTGCTATGGACTTGCAGCAGGTGGAAAAGATTGAGTATGTGGACATTAAGGAGGAGGATGTGTTAGAACTTTTGAATTCTATCAAGGTAGATAAGTCGCCGGGACCAGATGGGATGTACCCCAGGATACTGTGGGAGGCCAGGGAAGTGATTGCAGAGCCCTTGGCGATGATCTTTGCGTCGTCAATGGAGACGGGAGAGGTTCCGGAAGATTGGAGGATTGCGGATGTAGTCCCTATTTTCAAGAAAGGGAACAGGGATAGCCCGGGAAATTACCGCCCGGTGAGTCTGACCTCAGTGGTTGGTAAGCTGATGGAGAGGCTTCTGAGGGACAAGATTTACGAGCATTTGGAGAGGTTTGACATGATCAGGAATAGTCAGCATGGATTTGTCAAGGGCAGGTCGTGCCTTACGAGCCTAGTTGAGTTCTTCGATAATGTGACTGAACACATTGACGAAGGAAGTGCCGTGGACGTAGTGTACATGGACTTCAGCAAGGCTTTTGATAAGGTCCCCCATGCAAGACTTCTTGAGAAGGTGAGAGGGCATGGGATCCAAGGGCCTTTGGCCTTGTGGATCCAGAACTGGCTTGCCTGCAGAAGGCAGAGAGTGGTTGTGGATGGGTCTTTTTCGGAATGGAGGTCAGTCACCAGTGGGGTGCCCCAGGGATCTGTTCTGGGACCCTTGTTGTTTGTCATTTTCATAAATGACCTGGATGAGGAAGTGGAGGGATGGGTTAGCAAGTTCGCTGATGACACGAAGGTCGGCGGTGTTGTGGATGGTCTGGAAGGATGTCAAAAGTTGCAGCAGGACATAGATAGGATGCAGGAATGGGCGGAGAAGTGGCAGATGGACTTCAACGCGGATAAATGTGTAGTAGTCCATTTCAGCAGAACCAACGGGATGAACGAGTACACTATTAAGGGCAGGGGTCTTAGTAGCGTTGAAGAGCAGAAGGATCTCGGGGTCCGGGTTCACAGGACTCTTAAATCGGCCTCGCAGGTGGAGGAGGTGGTCAAGAAGGCGTATGGTGTACTGGCCTTCATTAATCGAGGGACTGAGTTTAGGAGTCGGGAGGTAATGCTGCAACTTTACAGGACCCTCGTCAGGCCTCATTTGGAGTACTGTGCGCAGTTCTGGTCGCCTCACTTTAGGAAAGACGTAGAAGCTATTGAAAGGGTGCAGAGGAGATTTACAAGGATGTTGCCTGGACTGGGAGGCATGCCTTATGAAGATAGGTTGAGGGAGATGGGACTCTTTTCCCTGGAGAGGCGAAGTTGAGAGGCGACCTGATAGAAGTTTATAAAATGTTGAGAGGAATAGATAGGGTGGACTCTCAGAGGCTATTTCCCCGGGTTGAAATGGTCGCTACGAGAGGACACAGATTTAAGGTGCGGGGAGGGAAGTACAGAGGTGATGTTAGGGGTAAGTTTTTCACTCAGAGGGTGGTGAGTGAATGGAATCGGCTGCCGTCGTCGGTGGTGGAGGCGAACTCGCTGGGGTCTTTTAAAAGACTTCTGGATGAGTATATGGGGTTTAATGAGATTGGGGGTTATAGATAGGTCTATAGATTGGTGGGGTTGATGCGATCGGCGCAACTCGAGGGCCGAAGGGCCTGTTTGTGCTGTAATATTCTATGTTCTATGTTTGGAATTCATTGCTAGGGGGAGGTAGTGGAATCGGATACAGTAGTGACTTTTAAAGGGCATCTTGACAAGTACATGAATGAGATGGGAATAGAGGGATCGGGTCCCCTGAAGCATAGGGTGTTTTAGTTAAGTCAGGCAGCATGGTCGGTGCAGGCTTGGAGGGCCGAAGGGCCTGTTCCTGTGCTGTAATTTGTTTGCTCTTTGGTTTATGAGAGCAAACTAGCTCAGAATATAAAAACAGATAGCAAAAGTTTCTACTTATATATGAAAAATGAAAAACAGTGACAAAAGTAAACATTGGCCCTTTAGAGGATGAGAAGGGGGATGTAATAGTTGGAAATGAGGAAATGGCTGAGACATTGAACAGGTATTTTGTGTCGGCCTTCATATTGGAAGTCACAAATAACATGCCAAAAATTGATGACAGGAAGGCTATGGCACGTGAGAACCTAGAAACCATCATTATCACAAAAGAGGTAGTGTTGGGCAAGTTAATGGGGCTAAAGGTAGACAAGTCTTCTGGTCCTGATGGGATGCATCCCAGGGTACTAAAAGAGATGGCGGGAGAAATAGCAAATGCATTAGTGGTAATTTACCAAAATTCACTGGACTCTGGGATGGTTCCTGCAGATTGGAAAACAGCAAATGTGACTCCACTATTTAAAAAAGGAGATAGTCAAAAGGCAGGTAACCATAGGCTGGTTAGCTTAACTTCTTCAGTAGGGAAAATGCTTGAATCTATCAAGGAAGAAATAGTGAGACATCTGTATATAAATTGTCCTATTGGTAAGAAGCAGCACTGGTTCATGATGGGCAGGTTATGTTTGGTGGAATCCTTTTGAGAACATTACAATGTGCAGTGGACAATGAGGAATCTGTGGATGTGGTATATCTGGATTTCCAGAAGGCATTTACACCAAAGACTGCTACATAAGATAAAGATGCACAGTGTTATGGGTAATGTATTAACACAGATAGAGGATTGGTAAACTAACAGAAAGCAAAGAGTGGGGGTAAATAAGTGTTTTTCTGGGGGGCGATCAGTGACTAGTGTTGTGCCTCAGGGATCAATATTGGCACCACAATTGTTTAAATTTACATTGACGATTGGGAGTTGGGGACCAAGTGTAGTGTGTCAAAATTCACAACTGACACTAAGATGGGCGGAAGAGCAAAGTGTGCAGAGGAAGCTGATAGTCTGCAAAGGATATAGATAATCTAAGTGAGTGGGCGAGGGTCTGGCAGATGGAGGACAATCTTGGTAAATGTGAGGTCATCCATTTTGGTAGGAATAACAGCAAAATGGACTATTATTTAAGTGGTAAAAAATTGCAGCATCCTGCTATGCAGAGGGACCTGGGTGTCCTTGTGCAGGAACCTCAAGGAGTTGGTTTGCAGGTGCAGCAGGTAATTAATAAGGCAAGTGGAATTTTATCCTTCATTGCTAGAGGGATGGAGTTTAAAAACAGTGAGGTTATGTTGCAGCTGTATAAGGTGCTGGTGAGGCCACACTTGGAGTACTGTGTACAGTTTTGGTCTCCTTACTTGAGAAAGGATATACTAGCACTGGAGGGGGTGCAGAGGAAATTCACTAGGTTGATTCCAGAGTTGAGAGGGTTGGCTTAAGAGGAGAGACTGAGTAAACTGGGGCTATACTCATTGGAATTCAGAAGAATGAGGGGAGATCTTATAGAAACATATAAGATCATGAAGTGAATAGATAAGATAGAAGCAGGGAAGTTGTTTCCACTGGTGGCTGAAACTAGATCTGGGAGGCATAGCCTCAAAATAAGGGGAATCAGATTTAGAACTGAGTTGAGGAGGAACTTCTTCACACAAAGGGTTGTGAATCTGTGGAATTCCCTGCCCAGTGAAACAGTTGAGGCTACCTCACTGAGTATTTTTAAGGCACGGATAGATAAATTTTTGAACAGTAAAGGAATCAAGGATTATGGTGAGCGGGCGGGTAAGTGGAGCTGAGTCCACAAAAAGATCAACCATGATCTTATTGAATGGTAGAGCAGCCTCGAGGGGCCAGATGGCCTACTCCTGCTCCTAGTTCTCACGTTCATATGTCCTAAATGAAGCCATGTTGGATCTAAAGTACTGTGAATAAAACCTATTACACATAGAAAAACGGTGTCATCTCTGCATAGCTCCAAGACATAACATTCTTTAATTTTTAGATGAAAAGAACTTACAAATTTATTACAGACTGACTTTGAAACAAATGAAGCCACAATGATAGCCAACTATGATGTGCAGAAATAGTTCCTGAAGATCAAGGAGAGCCACTGACGTAACTGATAACACTAGCCTTCTGGGACATTATCCCTCTCCCATCTTCCCCACATGGAAATTCAATCCTCAAGAGTATTTATCAGACACTTGCTAATTTTAAAGGAATCATTTATAGATGTTGTGACAGGTTATTCACTCTGTACAAACAAACATTCTAAAACTTTGAAGTGGGATGTGAGAAGGCTGGATTATACACCAGTCTACACACGCAATGCCTTATAGCAGGAGCCAGTTATACCAGGCTGGTAATTCACAAACAGCCTTTTTTCTGCTTCCATCTTCCAATCTTGTGACCTCTCGTCTGGATGTCAGTCATTGCAAACTCAAAATCTAGAAAGGAGAAGACTCTGGTTAAATTCAATAGATCATCCGCTGATCTCTGCAATTTATTGATGGAACATTGGAAATAATGACCACTTTTCCATATGGTGTCTGACATTAGAGCTGTGACACTTGCTGAGTTATGTGGTGTCAGGAATGCAGACTGGTCCCTCCCACTAATGTCTCTTTGTATGTCATCAATCAATGTACATTAATATTGTATTATACAAAAATGTAGGAACAGAAGGAGACCATTAATCCCTTCAAACTTGTTCCACTATTCAATTAGAGCATGGCTCTGCTAAGCGCACCATAATACCTTTCCCTTAGACAAAACTGTCAAATCAGCACTGAAATTTTCAATTACCTGCAGTCATAACAAGCTTTTTGTGACGGACTTTGTTCCAAATTTCCACAATGTGTGTGAAAGTACTTTCTGACATCACCCCAATTTAAAGATACGATTCATATAAAAATGAAGATTTAAAGATAGAGAATAGTTTACATTCCTTCATCCAAATATGTTGAAATCATAATTTATGTAAAAATCTAATCTCGGTTTGCTCATTCTTGCAATGTGTATGCTGTGGGCAAGATTGATAGTAATTGCCCACCAGAGCTGCCCTTGAGAAAAGAATGAACCTTCTTCAGCTCTGCAATCCACATGGTGAAGGTACTTCCACAGTGCTGTTCTGAAGTTCCAGGATATTGTGTCAGTGACAGTAAGTATCTTTGGACTTACATGCAGACATGGAGTCTCTTGATCACCTCAATGGGCTGTAACAAGCACGTTCCAAGGTAATGTACCTGGGGGTACCACACGAGAATCCCTCCCCCCATCTAAAGTTCCCAGGTAAGGATTGCATGGCAATTGTTTGGCAAGTTTGAATTGCAATAGACAATTGCCCTGCAATGGGAACCATCTGAAAATGTGATTTAAATTGTAAACTTTGGATGGTTCTGACTCTTACCCAGAACTTCTGGCCAATGAGCAACTCCCACCAACCCCCCCACCCCAATCTAGGCCTGAACTGATCTTCTCCCTATCCCAAACCTAACCTAACCCTCCCCATCCCAAGCCTGATTCCTGACCCCACACTTATCTTTTACACTTCCCTTCTTCCTGGCTTGTCACAACAGTTAAACAGCTGGACTGTTAAATTTACCTGCTGGTGTTTTAGAATTGACACAATGGGACAATGGTTAGCACTGCTGCCCCAGAACCAGGGACCCAGGTTCCATTCCTGGCATAACTTATTGTCTGTGCAAAGTCTGCACATTCTCCTTGTGACTGCCTGGGTTTCCTCTGGGTGCTCCAGTTTCCTCCAACAGTCCGAAAGACATCCTGGTGCATTGGCCATACTAAATTCTCCCTCATGTACCTGAACAGGCACCAGAGTATGGAGACTAGGGGATTTTCACAGTAACTTCATTGCAGTGATAATGTAAGCCTACTTGTGACACTAATAAATAAACTTTTAACTTAAAAGGGGTATGGCATACATACCTTTCACTAAGCTTCCCCTAACTCTGGGCCCGTCTGTGCTATATAGATCATGCCTGCCCTTAGTCAGAAGATCAGTTGTGATTAGAAGCTAACATGTAGATATCAGCACATTCAGTGTTATTGTGACACAGGAATCTTCCAGGAAGAGGTAGTCCCTCCTGACTATCAGCTCTTTGAAAACCCTTTGCGGCTTCCCTCTCCTCGTTCCCCTAGACTTGTAATTTTTCATTTCTCTTCAAGCATTTAGTCCATTATCTTTTAAATAAGTCTCCACCATCCTGTCCATTCCAGGTCACAACAATCCCTGCATATAAAAATTTTCCTCATCTCCCCTTGAGTTCTTTTGCAAATTATCTTAAATCTGTGTCCTCTGCTTACCGACGGTCCTGCCATTGAAAACAGTTGCGCTCTTCCCACTCTATCAAAACCATTCAGGACTTTAAATCCCTCAAATGTCCCTTCAACCTTTTGTTCTAAGAAGGGGAATCCCAGTCTCTGTATGTAATGGAAGTCAGTCACCCAAGTGCCATCCTTGCACTCTCTGAGAGCTTGAGATTTTTCTTCAAGTTCTTTCCAGTATTAGACTTGTAATAGGCAGTTGTAACAGTTTAGCATTACCTTACAGTTTAGTACATAGTTTCCTTCTAGTTTATTCTGATGCAAATTGGGTTTGCCATTCTAAAGATGTTTTGCAACGCACTTAAACTGAGAAGGCCCATTAAATACTGGGACTCAGAAAATTCAAAATGTAATATGGAGAAACACCATTGCTCCACATACTGTACCTGTGCTTATTTATATGTATGGCTTTCAGTACCACCATGTCCAAATCCTGTAAAAGATGAAAGATGCTGTCAGCAACAAGTGTAAGCAAAGAATCAGTGAGTAAGACCAGAATTGACCAGATTTGCTCAATTTACCTCAGTGAACAACTCAAATATGGTCACTGGTGGCATCTTAAAACAGAGCATCTTCGCACTTACTAGTAAAACATTTGTTCTCAGTCGCATGCTAATCCTACCAACGGTTTTTGTTGGATCAACTGCAGATCAAAACCATGAGTTCAAAATCACCTTAAGTCACACTGCTGAGATTAGGATGAATTTTTTCTGCCCTTAGCCCCTGTGTTATAATGGGAACCTCTGCCTGTGTCTTTTGGATGCAATGGTAAATTGAAGTCCCATCTACCCTGTCAAAGTGTATGGTCTCATAACACTAGCTCAAGGAAGAGTTGGGGGAACGTCCCCTTGGTGTCCCAGCCAATATTGATCCCTCAACCAACATCACTAAAAAATTACCTGGTTATAATGCTATTTGGTATCTTGCTGTGTGTAAATTGGCTATTGTGTTTCCTACATTATAACAATGACTACACTTGAAATGTACTTCACTGGCTATAAAATGGTTTGGGATAACTGGAAGATGTGTTAAAGAAATGAGTCTTCTTTCTGCATTCTCTTCCATGATAGGGTTTCCAACCCTATCTTTAAGTGTTGTCTGTTTTTGGACTTTGTTGGAATCAATTTTTAGAAATGGGTGAAATTTATGTTGAAGAGAGATGATGTGAGGGTTGGGGAATTATTTAATTTTTGTACTTGAAGCCAATCAAGGTTATCCTGTTTTCTTATTCCTTCATGGGATGTGGGTGTCCCTGGCTGGGCCAGCATTTATTGCTAAATGTTAATCCTCATTGACCTTGATAAAGACAAAATATTGTGAATGTTGGAATCTGAAACAAAATCAGAAAATGATGGAAAATCTCAGCCGGTCTGACAGTATCCGTGGAAAGAGAATAAATGATGAAGGATCACCCAGAATCAATGTTGTCTCTGTTCTCTCTCCACAGATGCTATCAGATCTGCTGAGATTTTCCTAATTGCCCTTGAACTGAGTGGCTTGCTAAGCCATTTCAGAGAGCTCTTAAGAGTCATCCACATTGTTGTGGATCTGGAATCACAGGTGGCCAGACCAGGAAAGGATGGAAGATTTCCTTCCCTGAAGGACAATAATGAACCAGATGGATTTTTACGACAATTGGCAATGGTTTCATTGTCATCATTTGACCTTTGAATTCAAATTTTGCCATCTGCAATGGTGGAATTTAAACCCGGGTCAGCAGGCCATTTTCTAGGTTGCTAGTCCAATGCCAATCCCATTACACTATTGCCTTCCCAACACTGGATTATCATTCAGCACCTCCTTCATTCTAGACATTGTTTGGCTGGCATTATTGGGAAAACATAATTTTTTTCGGTCCTCGATCTCAGTCTTGGAAATTCAAATTGTACAGCATCTTCTACAGTTCCAAATTTCCACTACGCTTTGTGGAAAAATGTTTTCTGATTTCATTGCATTAACAGCTGAGTTCTAATTTTATTACTATGAGTCAGTACACTCTGATCAGTGGAAATAGTATTTCCACAATCCACCCTATCAAATCCTTTAACCATTCCAAACCCCTCAATTAGGTTACGCCTTAATGTTCCATACACAGTAGAACATGTGTATCGGTCTGTCCTGAAAGTTTAACCTACTTAGCCTAGTTATGTAGGGGGCTAGAATAGGCTAACAAAACACATCATAAGTTTAGGAACATTAACACAAAACTGACTTAAAAGTGAATGATCTTGGATTATGGGAACGCAAGTCAGGGCTGTTGCTACAGAAGATAGATCTGTATGATTAATGAGTATTTTTCATTTTAAAATATGTATCTTGAATTTATGAAATGAATGAAGTCAGTTTTAGGATTTTTGTAAAACTTCATTGAATGACAGAATACAGCAAGCCTTGGCAGGAGGGGTATTAAGGAACAATAGTTCCACTGAGAGCAGTCATACTATCAGCAGTGGTAGGGAACAAGATGGCTACCAATGCCAGTTTGATGAATAGAGTCATACAACTCGAGTTGATAATGCAGGTGGTGAGTAGACATAAGGGATTTCTCAGGATCAGATGAGAGTCACATGGGTTTAATTCATGTTTCATGTCAAGCGTCTCATATTACGAGACAATAAGAGGAGGGTAATGTCCTCAATTAATGACAAATGAGATCCCATTAGGTCATGGTGTGTATTGTTATTGGCTGGACAGGATGATTATTGATTGATTTGTATTAATGTTTATAGGATTATGTCAAACAGGAAGGTGGGAGAAATAATTTTATAACTGTATAATTGTCCTTGCAAGGGCTTTGATTAGCAGTGTGAGATCAGGCAGCCAATATCTCCGATCTGGACAGCTGGACTTCTCCATATCATTCTCCCATTCAATTATTTGGTTAAATAAAGTCACGTCTTAAAAATCAGTATTCCGTGTTTCTTGAGCCTTTGTATAGCTTAAGTTTGAGCAACATAGCCTTGAAGAAAGGTTCTCCAACATCTAGTATGTTAAAACTGCACTGCACTCCTTCCAAGACTAGAACTCAGCACAGTACTCCAAATGATGTCTGTCCATGGCTGAAACATGACTTCCATCCTTTTGTATTCTAGCCCAAGTAATTATAGTAACTTATTCCTATCTGACTTTAAGGATCAGGCAGTCAAATGTGTGAAATAGGTGTCTCACCTTTTGGCCCAAAGAGAGCACCATAGCAAGGTCTGGTACAGTAAGGTTTTCCTTCATGCTGCAACAAGATGACACAAAAATCAACATCTCTTTTAAAAAAGGGAAGGAAACAAATTAGTACATTTTTGGAACAAGGAGACAAATTAAGAGATGGCTTACTTCAGAGAAACTGCCAGGTGCCAAGGTTTTGTTGCATTTTTCACATTTCAAGCAGAATTTATGCCAGTCCTTTCCCAGGGATGTCACTTTTTCAGCTGGGAAGAAAGTAATCCATTGTGACAAAAGAACTACTTTATATCAAGATAGACAATAGCTCCTTGCAATAAGAATTTTGAACAAAGTTTAAAATGCTACATGTTGGGGAGCATTTAAGTGATTCTGTTTGCTTTGAAAAGGCCATTGTCCTTGAGAATGGGCATATAAATAACACATGAATTTCCATCTGGGCAAATGTGACGCAGTACACTTTTTGTTTGGAAGAATGAAAGAATAAAGGAGACTACATGCAGTCTAAATAGAATAGAGAAACTGGGGGACCTAGAAATAGATTCGTAGATTAAGCAAAGCAATACAAGTTAATAAGGCAAAAAAACCCAAGAAATTGGGATAGATTAAATAGATGGGCAAAACAATGGCAAATGTATTTTACAGTAGGCAAATGTGAGGCCATCTATCTTGGACTTAAAAAGGATAGAACAGAGTACTTACAAATGATAAAAAAATTGAACAGTGGCAACCCAAAGAGAGTTGAAGGTCCAAGTATATAGATCATTAAAATGTCATGAAAAAGGTACAGATAATAATGATCCAGATCTTCTGAGCAGCAGAAATGATGAGTCCATTGTAAGGTGAGGTGGATAGGTGGGTGGGTGAATGGATGGGTTAGAGAATGAGAATTTAAGTGTGTTATACCTCAACTGTGCAAAGCCCTGCTTCATTCACACTTGAAGTACTGTGGACAGTGGCAGCCTTGGAGAGACTGCAGCATTGATTAAATACTGGTTGGCAAAGGTTAAGTTATGAGGCAAGATTACACAAAGTAGGGTTGCATTCCTGAAATTTAGAAGAACAAGGAGTAATTTGATCAAAGTTTAAGCTATTAAGGGAAATAAATTGTTTCTCTCGATCAAGCTTATTTCCACTCGTCAGGGAGTCTAAAAGTTGTCTAAAATTTAGAACCAGATTTCTCAAAAGCAAAATTAGGAAACACTTGTACACACGAAGGGTGGCAAATGATAGTTGATGCCAGACTAATTGTTTATTTATTTTAAATTTGAGGTAGATAAATTTTTGTTATCCAAAAGGTATACATGCACATGGGACAAAGTTGTATATATGAAGTTAGGTCATAGTTAGGCCATGAATTGAAGAACAGGTTTAAAAGGCTGAATGGCCTCCTTCCTCTGTTTCAAATCAACTGTGGCTTAATTGCTGGACATATTACTGAAAATTGGAAAGATTACAACAGACTTATAATAAAACCATGATTTGAATAACTGTTACATCTTCTGTCCATGACACAGCCTGTGGTTGAAGCTGGCATTCAGTATAAGACAAGATTGGTAAGGGGAAATGGGTGCGGAATTTGTTTAGCTGGAAGCTAAAAAAAACGACAGTAATCCTCTTAATGAAAGGCAGCTGGTTGCAGCTGCGGTTCCATAATCAGCCTGGTTGCAGCTTGATATCATAGCAGTGGGTTATTGGAAACTGAGATCATTTCCTGATGTTTTAAGCCACTGTGCACAAATCTTAGAAACACAGAAACTAGATGCCTGCTCTGCCATTGATTTTGATCATGGCTGATAATCAAATTCAATATCCTGATCCTACTTCCTCTCCAGATCCCTTTAGCCATAAGTTATTTTTTTTTCTTGAATTCAAACATTTTGGCCTTGACTACTTTTGATGGTAGTGAATTCCACAGGTTTACCACTCTCTAGGTGAAGAAAATTTCTCTTCACCTCAGTCCTAAAATGTTTACCTGTTACTCTCTAAGTATGACCCCTAGTACGGTCCACTTTGTTGTCCAACAAGGGGCATACACGCGGTGGGTCGTGCAAGTAGCCTAGTACTTCACGTTGTTAGTGTATGCTTAAACTGGACCAGATGCTGGGCAACACGACAGCTCAATGACTATCACTGTTTGCTGTGCAGATACATGGATTTGGGCCAGTGTCTGTGGGAGTTTGCGCATTCTCCCCATGCTTGCGTGGGTTTTCTCCAGGTGCTCCAGTTTCCTTCCACACCCCAAAGATGTGCTCTTAGGCTGATTGGTGTAACAAATTGTCCCTAAATTAGTCTCCCCTCAATCTATTTCCAATGTGGAGTGCCATAAGCATAGACAAGGGTCATGGGTGGAGAGGGGACTCACAATGTGAAATGGCGGCGTGGGCTCGTTGGGCCGAAGGGCCTGTTTCCCATGCTGTGATGTTCTTTGTTCGTTCTGGACTCCCCCACTATCAGGAACATTCTTTCTGAATCCACCCTGTCTAACTCTGTTAACATTTTAAGTTTCTATGATATATTGCCCACCCCCCCCGTGCACACTTCCCCCCCCCTTCATTTTTCTAGACTCCAATGAATATAATCCTAACTAATTTATACACAGGCCCGAAATCTCAGGAATCAGCCTGGTAAACTTTCATTGCGCTCTCTCTATTGTAAGAACATTGTTCCTCAGATAAGGGCACCAGAACTGCATTCAATACTCCAGGTGTGGCCTCACCAACGCCCTATACAATTGCAGTAAAACATTCCTATTCCTATATTCAAATTCTCTCGTCATGAAAGCCAACATGCCGTTTGCCTTCTTTACTGCCTGCTGTACCTCCGTGCTTTATTTTCAGTGACTCCTCTCTCAATTTGAGGACACCTCTCTCAATTTTCACCCATTCAAATAATAATCTGTCTTCCTACTATTGCTACCAAAGGTTGGCTTGACCTGGAGCTGGGGAATCCAAAGTCATAAGGTTTATAAATAAATTGAAGGGTCACTTAGTCAAGTTAATTGAAAGATGCCTTGTACCTTGTGAAATCTTGTACTTTGGTGAATAACTGGAACACTGAAGAGAAATCAGTGAATTCTTACCAGTGGTGATACACATTTGATTTGGTCCAGACTTTAAAGCTTTCATATGCAAATTCTTGTGGGGAAGCAAAAATCAGAACTAAATTTTAAGCTCACATGTTTTTATGTGTGTTACATTTATATTGTTTATTTTGTTTAATTCTTTCAATATACAATAAAATTTGTTTTTATTTAAAAATGTGAAATTTGTGGCATAATTGATGGTTTTTCAGATTTCCTCTTTCAGTGTTAATGGCCCCAGTAGGGTGATAACAGGAGTCCGTCTCAGTAAAAAGTTGTAATCGCAGTGTCTTCAATATAGTAAAATGCTTAAAGGCATTTTATAGAAGGCTAATCATACAAACTGAAACTGTGACTTAAGGAAATATTAGATTGGATGTCAAATGTTTGGTCAAAGGCATAGGTTTAAATAGCATCTTAAAGGAGGAAAGCGAGGTGAAGCATTGGCAAAGTTTATGGATTTGCAGAGTTGAAAGCCCAGACAGCTTAAAGCATAGCCAAAAATGGTCACACATTTGAAAATCGGGGATATATTTGGAAGGTCTAATACAGACAGGAAATATAAAATAAATGACAGAATCCTTTACAGTATTGGTAGGCAGCGGAATCTGGGTGTACAGGTACACAGGTCATTGAAAGTGGCAACGCAGGTGGAGAAAGTAATCAAGAAAGCATACAGCATGCGTGCCTTCATTGGTCTGGGCATTGAGTTTAAAAATTGGTAAGTCATGTTGCAGCTTTATAGAACCTTAGTTAGGCCGCACATGGAATATAGTGTTCAATTCTGGTTGTCACACTACCAGAAGGATAAGGTGGTTTTGGAGAGGGTACAGAAAAGATTTACCAGGATGTTGCCTGATATGGAGGGCATTAGCTGTGAGAAGTTGGAGAAACCTGGTTTGTTCTCACTGGAACAACAAAGGTTGAGGGGAGACCTGATAGAAGTCTACAAAGTTGAGAGGCATGGACAGAGTGGATAGTCAGAAGCTTTTTCCCAAGGTGGAAGAGTCAATTACTAGGGGGCATAGGTTTAAGGTGCGAGAGGCAAGGTTTAAAGGAGATGTACAAGGCAAATTTTTTACACAGAGGGTAATGGGTGCCTGGAACTCGCTGCCAGAGAGGTAGTGGAAGCAGATATGATAGTGACTTTTAAGAGACATCTTGACAAATACATGAATAGGGTGGGAAGAGGGATATGGTAGGAGGTTTTAGTTCAGTCAGGCAGCATGGTCGTTGCAGGCTTGGAGGGGTGAAGGGCCTGTTCCTGTGCTGTAATGTTCTTTGTTTTTATAAGAAAGGGATCAGATTTGGGGGGAGGGGGTTGCAGGGGGAGGTGGGGGAGCAGACATCTGAGCATTTTAGAGCCAGAGGATGTTGGAGATACAAGTTCTCCAAGCATGCCAACCTGACTGGGTTGGATTAACGTATCTGAAAATAAATCAGCGGACTGGTCTGGGCACACCCATACAGAGACAGTTAGGTTTGGGTCTGTTCAGGGTAATCCTAGTGCCCTCTATATAATCAGCACCAACTGATTCATTTTGCCTAAGATCAGGCCTCAATTCGAATTTGATTTTTAGAGCAACAAGGAATGGATTTGGGTTTGCCTGATCCACTCTGAGAATTGGCTTTGCACCTTTAAGAATGGAATAAAAAGATTAAAAATATAAATCCTTTAAACCTATCCACAAATATAATTTTACCTTTCGATACACATGAATGGCTACAGGACGCCTACAACGCCCTACAGTTTACTCTGGCTGTACAGAAACAACTCAAAAAAGCCACAGCTCTGTCTCACAAAGTGCCACATCCTGAAAACAACCCGATTAACAGCAGATCTTATCAAATCCTTTAAGGTTCCAACAGTATTTTAAGGCTGAAAAGAAAGTTGATTCTTTAGAAAGATGAGTCACCCCATCCACCAAATCAGAAATATCAATTAACACCATAGAGCTAGTCATCCTAAAATCAGCACTCTCTCCTGGAACTGTAGCAGGGCAATGATTCAGATCTCTGCGCTCGGGAGAGATAGAACAGCACCTGCACCCTAAACAGCGAACTTGTCTCAGTAAGTAATAAAGTTACACTTAAGAAAATAATGTTGACCCATTTCGAAGTTTTAGAAAGTAACATTCTGTTGAATACGAGATTGCTCACCAAAATACACCTCTTTATTACACTTGGGACACTTAGGCATGTTTGATCCGCGCTTCACTTGTCCAATATCTGCAATTCACAGTCCTTGCTCGTATCTGGACTCTCTCTCTAGCCTTCACTGAGTCTAGACAGCTTATATATTTCTGCAGGCGGAGTTTTGCACACGGAGGGAGAATGGGCCAACCCAATTGCGCACGAACCCTACCGTTTCCTGGCTGTTTACAGAAATGAGCGCATCTCCAACTGAAAAAGCCCCAACTCACATTCAGCCTCACAAAAGGAAGCGCCACATCCTGAAAACAATTCGAATTAAGAGCAGATTTTATCAGATCATTTTCTAAGGTACTAACCACATTTTAAAGCTGAAAAAGAGTTGAATCTACGGTCAGGTTGCAAAGTACGGGCACTGTCCAAACACTGATAAAATAGTGGGAGGAAATAATTAGTACAGACAGGCAGTAGATCAGATAGTGTCAGAATATTGGAAGCTCTTTATCAGATTAAACACTGTCTTCCCATTGCCTGCAGGCATTTCCATTTCATGTGAATAGAAACGAAGAATGCTGTCAATTTGGAGTGGTCGCCAAGAGAGTGAGGATCTGCTTTACACTTTGTCGTTGTGCATTTCTCCATCTTCTCTGTTGTAATGCTGCACCTCACCATCAAACTACCCACACATGTGGAGATCATGCACAGAACACACAGGAAACTGTTCAAGCTATATCTCTTCAATCCAAAACCAAAGTCACTCCAACCTCAGTCATTGAGCTTCAGTGTATAGGTGATGCTTGTGTGCATTCACTCAGAAACTGAGCTGTAGATTACCATCAACTCCTCCAAAAAAAAAGAGAAAATAGATTTTTGTTTAACACCTGGAAAACTAATTTCCACTTCTAACTGACTCCCACAGCACAACATTAATGGAGGTCAGTGGGATTATGGAAAATATGGACCAATTACCACACCTGAGGAATCTTTTCTTGACTGAGGCAAACTTGGACAACAAAACTCATCATGACCAAGTTGACACATTGGAGGCAAACTGAGCAAGAGAATACTTGAGGGCCAGGATCTAAGATTATGGTTTAATGGGCAGCAGTGATCCTGGTGCTCCAATTGATTCAGAGACATGGACACCTGCAGCAGGGACTTCAAAGTACTGGAGAATATTACCAGCGGTGCCTTTGCAAGATCCACCAAATGGTAGAACAGCAATGTCCTCTCTCAAGCCAAATTGTCCAGCATGAAGGCATGAATCACTCAAAATCAGCTTCACTGGATGGGGCATACCATTCACATGCCTGGCATCCAAACTTCTCAAGTAACTGCCCTACTTGGAATTAGGAAACTCCCAGGAAGACAGCAAAATGTTTGAGGATATCCTCAAAGTCTCCCTGAAGAGGTCAAAAATACCCTCTGACTCACGGCAGATGCTGGTTTAGCGCCTGACCGAAATGGATAAGGTTTATTTCAGGAAGACACCAAACACATCCTGAAACTTCATCAGGAATGTGCAGAGGTAAAATCGAGGTGTTGGACAGAGTACACAATGACTCATCTATCTGACCCTCCAAGAACCACCCATCCACATGCAGCAGGGTCTGCTGATCTTTTACCATCGCAGAATTCATTAAATGGAGTTGAAGCAAATCATCCTCAATTCCACAGGACTGCCCAAAATGCAAAGTACAGTTTGATGATCTCACTGTCTGTATTGCAGGAGTTTAAACATCCCCTTCAGTCAGTTCTCAATACTGGTTCAGTCATTATTCCTCTCGCTCTGCTTTTAAAAATATCTCTGGTTTTCATTCTTGGCACACTTGCCTCTGAGTTGGAAAGTTGTGTGTTCAAGTCCACTCCTGAGATTCGGGTATCAAATCCAGGCTAAAATTCCCAGTTCAGTACTGAGGGTATCTCCGATTCAAATGGGAGTAACCTGAGGCTCTGTCTGCTCCTTCTGATGAATGTGAATAATTCCTCAGCAGGGAAGTTTGGTCCATCTCCTGGCCAATATTTATTTCCCAGCCAAAATCACTATAGCAGATGATTACATATCTATTTGTGGGAACTTGTGTTTAAATTGGCCACAACATTTCCAACATTACAATAACAACCATACTAAAAGGTCCTTCATTGGCTATAAAGGACATCCTGAGGTTGTGGAAGGAGCAATTTAATGGAAATCATTTCATTTATCTGTCACTTGTTCACACTAACACACTGATCTCTGTGACACCAAAACATATCTTCTTATGTAATTCTTATGTAATTCAGTAACATTCAGTTAACATTAACCTATTCAGGAATGATACTTATTAGCAGTGCTGATATAGAAAACACCACCTGAATGATGAAGCTAGCAAAAACTATATCTTAACTGGCAATTACTAGCACAAAGTTAATAACCCTGCCTACAGGGTTTTGTACTCTGGTATATGTCAGAGATTTGCCTAGTAGCAATAATAGCTAATAATAATAATAAAGGTAAAAATCTGCCAAGCAACAGTAACAAGAATTTAAAAACAGCCAACATTCCTATTGCCAGGCAAGCTTCAAAAAATGACCAGGACATTTCAAAGGCATGAGAGCATTGAAAGATGATAAAATGTGAATTAATCTAGTAGTAGAGACAGATTACTTAGATGACTGCCATAGAAATGTTAAGTTCCCCAAGCAGAAACCTAAATGAATTGATGATTCGGGGCTATAGAAATACTAATTCCACAGAATGAAAATATTAAAGACATGTGGATAACCAACTCTCAGGTCTGAACTAACAAAAGGGAAATCAGTGTAACTGCCAGTGTGATACCGTTGTTCACAAAGGGAAAGAGACAAAATACAGGGAATTATAGGGCAGTTATTGTAAATTCAGATATTGGAAAATAATTGGAATCAATTATTAAGGAAAGAATAATTCCATTTGGAAGGTTACAATCTGATCAAGCACAGTCAGCATAGCTTCATGAAGGGGAGATCCATGTCTGACAAATTTACTAAAGATCTTTGAAGGGATATCAGCTAGAGTAAATCCAAGAGAACCAATCCATAGGATTGGCTAAAAATCCTAAAAATGTTGCATCCACATTGATTTTGCTGGTCCATTTGAAGGAACAATGCTCATGGTAGTTGTGCATGCTCATTCCAATTAGTGCTAATTTTCTTTCTATAATTTTCTTTCCTTCATTAATCGAGGGATTGAGTTTAGGAGTCGGGAGGTAATGCTGCAACTTTACAGGACTCTCGTCAGGCCTCATTTGGAGTACTGTGCGCAGTTCTGGTCGCCTCACTATAGGAAAGACGGAGAAGCTATTGAAAGGGTGCAGAGGAGATTTACAAGGATGTTGCCTGGACTGGGAGGCATGCCTTATGAAGATAGGTTGAGGGAGCTGGGACTCTTTTCCCTGGAGAGGCGAAGGTTGAGAGGCGACCTGATAGAAGTTTATAAAATGTTGAGAGGAATAGATAGGGTGGACTCTCAGAGGCTATTTCCCCGGGTTGAAATGGTCGCTATGAGAGGACACAGATTTAAGGTGCGGGGAGGGAAGTACAGAGGTGATGTTAGGGGTAAGTTTTTCACTCAGAGGGTGGTGAGTGAATGGAATCGGCTGCCGTCGTCGGTGGTGGAGGCGAACTCGCTGGGGTCTTTTAAAAGACTTCTGGATGAGTATATGGGGTTTAATGGGATTGGGGGTTATAGATAGGTCTATAGATTGGTGGGGTTGATGCGATCGGTGCAACTCGAGGGCCGAAGGGCCTGTTTGTGCTGTAATGTTCTATGTTCTACGTTCTATACATGTTAACTTAAATAAATTTGATTTGAGAAAAGCTCCCTAATTGGTCAGTTGAATCATACTGAAAGTGAAACAGTTCCACTCCTAAGTGTGCTTCAGATACAAAGCCAGAATCCAGAGTGTCAGTAGACCTGACACTCCTCAGTATATAAACAGGTGAGATTCCCCAATTGGGCAGGCAATCATTATCTCAATCAGGGAAATCAAGGCAAGCCTCATGGGCCTTTTTGCGGTCATTGTATACCTCCCCTTTTAAGACACTTACATCTTGACAATTGGCATGCCTCACAAGTCTCTTTTGTCGATTCAATGCCTTGTCTGTTCCTCCAACTCAATGTCTGAATTGGACAGGGTGTATCAAACAGGTGCTCGTCTCTCTTGACGTAAGTGCCATAGTTCTGGTTCAGTACATTCCGTAAAAAGTCTGACAACACCAGGTTTTAGTCCAACCGATTTATTTGATAATATTCTCACAGTTGGACTAAAACCTGGTGTTGTCAGACTTTTTACTGTGTTTATGCCAGTCCAACGCCGGCATACCCACATCATCAGTACATTCCTCCAGCGGAAAAGGAGCAGCTGTGGTTTTGTCTGCAGTGTCCATTTCGGACACCAAAGTCCTAACTACAAGCAACAGAAAATTGGCAGGTCTCAGGGAATGGGGGGGGGGGAGACATTGTTGACTCCTGGATGCATATTTTATGGATACTGACCCGAAAGTCAACTGTTCCTGGCAGCTATGAGGGACCCTTGACATAATTCTTTACTAGTACTTTTTCATCAGCCTCCAATTGTCTCTGCCAGCTGCTGTTGTTGCAGCCTCTGCAATGGGCTTTTTGCTGCCTTTTCACCATTTGTCCCAGGTTCAGGAGGATTTGGCATTCTGGCAACAATTACAATGCCTTGCCAGGTGAGATTCTGAAGAGACTGTTGACTGACAGATCAAAGCTTGACTTTGCTTTGTGGCTGTATGACAGGAGGACCTGGATCCAGATATTTCCATGAGGGAGGTTATGTAATCACCTACACACAGTGGTGGTCTCCTCACTCAGTCAAGCTGGCATGGCAGTCAAACTCCACCTGCAGCATTTTCCAACAATAAGGCCAGCTGTAGCCCCACATACTGAATGGTCTTTAAACATCTCAGGATGGCACAGTGGCACAATGGTTAGCACTGCTGCCTCATAGCTCCACTGACCCAGCTTCAATTCTGGCCCCATGTGATATCTGTACAGAGTTTGCACATTCTCCCCATGTCTGCATGGATTCCCTCTGGGTACTCCAGTTTCCCCCCACAGTCTAAAGATGTGCAGGTTAGATTGACTGGCCATGTAAAATTATCCCCAAGTGTCAAGGGATTAGTAGGGTAAATACGTGGGTTACAGATATAGGGCACAGATGGGATTGTTGTCAGCGCAAATCTTAATGGGCCAAATGGTCTCCTGCACTGTAGAAATTCTAGGATTAAGTGTCAACCTGAATTCACATGCTTCTGCCAATTGTCTTAACCTTGTTAGGAAACTTGTAATAGACTCCCCCATGTCCCAGAGTGCTGAGTAACACCAGTACCTTCTGAGGATCGGACATGACGTATGGTCATAATATTCCTTCACTTGGTCTACCAATTCTTGGAAAGTTTAGGAATCTGATGCCTTCTGGAAAGTTAAGTTGTGAATAATGGCAAATTCTGATGTTCCACAAGCAGTCAGAAGAATGACCCATTGATCTTCATCTTCCACAATGCTGTTGACCCTAAAAAAAATCTGTCAATGCATTGGATCCAGTCCTCCACAGCAGGGTCAAAAGAGTCCAGTTTCCCCAAACAGAGGCATGATGCCTGAAAATGGCTTATCTCAAACAAAGCCAGCTGTTAACAACCTTAGGATTGTTTTTTTCTCTTGTTGCCACTGAAATAACTCCTCAGAGGCAGGTGTCACTTCACCAGATTCCCTTGTCTCCACTCCTAAGAGTGTTTCTTGTACAAAGTCAGAATCTGAAAAATCAATAGTTCTGACACTCCTCAATATGTGTGAGACTCCCTGACTGGACACGGAATCATTACCTCAATTCAGGAGCTCATGTTCCAAGAGGCTAACCTCATGGGTCTCTTTGAGGTAATTAAGTAAGCTAATTGCCTTATTAAAGATAGATAATGGTAACTGGCTCAACCTCCAATAGAGGATTAATGGACTGTAATAACCTCATCAAGACCTGTCCTCCAGCACAGCACTGCTTTACTAGCAGGAAGAAAAGGCCATGCCCATGGCTTACAAAGATTAAGGCCTGTGTTCTAAACCTACATAACCGTGGTCTAGGCTGTGACTGTGGGTCTTAAACTCTCACCACTTCTCCCTCATTAGGTGACCTTCCGCTCACTCTGTAGGGAAACTCGTATTCCATGAAGCCAATTGGAAGGTTTATGAATGATGCCCTGTGCTATTCATGGCCACAGTTGGGAAACTTGCTGTGAAGTAATTGTGTAGTGTTTGCATCTTTGCTGAGTTGGATGCAGAATAAACTTGATGAAGATAAAAAACGCTGTTGTATTATTCCTTCATCACATACTAACAGTATTCACAGTTATGAGCAAATTGTTGGGGTTGGGGCTATAAATCCTAGCCCTGGATGTCTAGAAAGGTATGATTAGTGAGATAGTTGATAGTTTGAATTTTCCAAAATGTCCTTGATTCAGGGAGAGTTCCATTGGATTGGAAGATAGCAATAATTCAAAAAGGGATGGAGGCAGAAAGTAGGAAACTACATGTTTTAGCTAATTTACAGACATAATCAGTCTTGAGTTTTGCAATTTATTGCAGGCTTATTAGCTTGATATTTACTTTTGAAAATATCTTTTTTTAAATGTCCATTTTATTCTAAAACCTTATATTAAAATCTGCTAGATATCCTTAAGGGTGTTAAATGATTAAATATTCCCTTCATCATCCCTTAAAAGGGAAAGATAGGGCAAATAAATCCAGAGCACCCTGAGTGAAAAAGGAGACAGAAATTAAGGTAAGGAAGAGAAGTATGTTTATGACAGGTGTCAGGTTGAAAATTTAGTTGAGAACCAAGAGAAATACAGAAAATTCAGAGGGGAGGTAACAAAGCACATTAGAGAAACAAAAAGCAAAAAGAGATTATGAGAAGAGACTGGCAGCTAACATAAAGGGGAATCTCAAAATTTTCTATAGGCACGTAAACATTGAGGGGGGAGTAAAAAGAACAGTGGGGCTGATTAGGAATCTAAAAGAGTATTTATACTGAGGCAGGAACTTGGCTGAGGTATTAAATGAATAATTTGAACCATTCTTTACCAAGGAAATACATGTTACCTAGGATATGGTAATAAATGAGAAAACTATCCCTGGAAGGGTTCAAAATAGATAAAGGAGAAGTGTTTAATAGACTATCATTACTGAAAATTAGACAGGATGAGGAGAATATCCAAGGATATCAAAGAAAGTAAGAATGGCGATTGGAAGGGAGTTGGCAAAAATCTTTCAGTCTTCTCAAGACTCAGGGGAGGTGCCGAGGATAAATATTATGCTTTTGCTCAAAAAAGTGTACAAAGATAGCCCAAAAATTACATGCCAGTCAGTTTAACGTCAGTAGTTGGGCAAGCTTCCAGAAACAACTATTTGGAATAGAATTAATAATCGCTTTGGATAATGTAGGTTGATTAGGAAGAGCCAGCATGGATTTCTAAAGGGCAAATCATGTTGGCGTTTTTCTGAGGAAGTAACAAGGTTGATAGTGTAATGCAGTTAATGTTAATGGATTTTCAGAAGGTGTTGGATATAGTACAGCGCAACAGTCTTGTGAGAAAAGATACACCTCATGGAATAAAAGGGACGATAGTAATATGATACAAATTTTACTGAATAATGGGAAGCAGAGAGTAATGGTCAATGAATATTTCTTGGATTGGGGGATGGTTTGTAGTGTCAATACTGGGACTCTTGTTTTTCCTGATATATATTGATGATCTAGATTTTAGTGTGCAAGGGACAACTTCAAAGTTTGCAAATGATACCAAAAGCATTATAAACTGTAAAGAGGACACACAGGTTGTAACAAGACAGCCTCTAAGTGATTCTTGCTGGAATGGAGTCTCCAGGCATGTGAATTGCCCAAGGTGCCTGCAGTTGAACTCCTTTAACAAGAGAGAGCTCCATATAGGCTCTAACAATGGAGACATGGGCAGCCATGCCAGGAAGATGGCATCTCGAAGAACTGCTCCAAGGTTTACCTGGAGCTGGACCATCTGTTAGATGCTGTGGAGGGGAGGAGGAACACATTCTTTCCCTGGACAGGCGATGAGCCAGGAGTTGGGATGGCACGCAGCCCTGGGGAGGCAGTGGCAGTCAGTACCCATGCATTGGCACATAGAACTGGTTGCCCATGCCAGAAGAAAATTAATGGCCTCATTCCGGCAGCAAGGATGAATATCCTGGCATCAGTCCTATTTGTCATGCCTGCAATATCCATCCACCCTGACACCCCACGGTCTTCCCACACCTGACCCCTTAGCACCTGCCTCCAATCCTTCTGCTATTCCACATCACAATCCCTGCTAGCTGAGGCACAGCCCCAACAGACCCACACAACCGTCCCCACCCTTGACATCCTGTGACCTTCTAGTCACAGACTTTAGATCCCCCTTCTGTTCACACAGACCCATAACCGCCGGGACCAGGAGAAGACAGGGAGAGGGGTACCCAACCTGAGAATCTTCTTTCCCTTTGAGGAGAGAGTCCTGGATCTGGTAGGAGAGGAGGACAGGATTGTGACTGACAGGCACCTGTGACATATAAGTGAATGTCCACCAATCCTTCGTTCATATGATATATCCCAAATAAGTGGCATTCTACCCGATATCTGTCCTTCGTTTGCGAGTCAATTGGAGGTATAATCTCTTAAGTTGGGGCAAGCACCACTCTGGCACTTGGGTCCCAGTTATATCCACCACCACAGATACCAAATTGTGGGGATGTTGTCATACAGGGTTTTTCCTTTGTGTTTTAGTATTAATCCATTCTGTGGTCTGGGGATGGCTTCAGAACAAATTGAGTGGAGTGGATCTAGGGTTGGCTTCGGCCCAGTTCTTATTTCGTACAAAGCAAAGTTCACCTCTGAGTGTCCCGGGGCACCGCTACTCGAGCTCTAATCCTTTTTCTGGGCTGTTAGCCAGACACCCAATTTTGGGGCACCCATTATTTGAAAATCCCCACCAAACCCCTGCTACAGAGACACTCAGATAACATTCAGTTGAAGTGCCATTTGTTTTTTTTGTATATCTACTGCTGAAAGTATGTGGTTGGTGGCTGCAATCTCTAAAGTAGATTTGGATCGGGGTACGGCTGGTGCTGTGGTGAGGGCACACTTTAAATCGGTTACTGCAGTTGTGTGCTGCACTGTCCACTTCCAGGTCGCATTTTTCTTTAGCAGTTCAGACAATGGGACTGCTTTGGTGGTGAAGCTGCCTACATGGTTCTGACAGTATCCTGCTAGACTGCAGAAAATGCAGATGCGTGGGATTGAGGGTGATTTAGCAGTTCGGATCAGGAATTGGCTAGCTGATAGAAGACAGAGGGTGGTAGTTGATGGGAAATATTCAACCTGGAGTTCAGTTACAAGTGGTGTACCTCAGGGATCTGTTTTGGGGCCACTGCTGTTTGTCATTTTTTATAAATGACCTGGATGAGGGTGTAGAAAGATGGGTTAGTAAATTTGCTGACGACACCAAAGTTGGAGGAGTTGTAGACAGTGAGGATGGATGTTACAGTTTGCAGAGGGACATAGATAAGCTGCAGAGCTGGGCCAAGAGGTGGCAGATGGAGTTTAATATGGAAAAGTGTGAGGTGATTCACTTTGGTAAGAGTAACAGGAGTACAGAATATAGGGCTAATGGAAGGACTCTTAGTAGTGTTGACGTGCAGAGAGATCTCAGGGTACATGTGCATAGCTCCTTGAAAGTTGGCACCCAGGTTGATAAGGTTGTTAAGAAGGCGTACGATGTGTTAGCTTTTATTGGTAGAGGGATTGAATTTCGGAGCCGTGAGATCATGTTGCAACTGTACAAAACTCTGGTGCGGCTGCACTTGGAGTATTGCGTACAGTTCTGGTCGTCGCATTATAAGAAAGATGTGGAGGCATTGGAAAGGGTGCAGAGGAGGTTTACCAGGATGTTGCCTGGTATGGTGGGAGGGTGTTATGAGGAAAGGCTGAGGGACTTGAGGTTATTTTCGTTAGAGAGAAAATGGTTAAGAGGTGACCTAATTGAGGCATACAAGATGATCAGAGGGTTAGATAGGGTGGACAGTGACAGCCTTTTTCCTCGGATGGTGATGGCTAACACGAGGGGACATAGCTTTAAATTAATGGGTGGTAATTATAGGACGGATGTCAGAGGTAGGTTCTTTACTCAGAGGGTAGTAAGGGCGTGGAATGCCCTGCCTGCAGCAGTTGTGGACTTGCCAACTTTAAGGGCATTCAAATGGTCAGTGGATAGGCATATGGAAAACGTGGGAATAGTTTAGGTTAGAGGGTCATTATATTGGTTCCACTGGTTGGCGCAATATCGAGGGCCGAAGGGCCTGTACTGCGCTGTAATGTTCTTTGTTCTATGTAGACCTAGGAAAGATCAGGAGTCACTCACATCTCAGGGCATTGGAGGTGCACTATAGAGTCTATCCTTTTTTGTTTGAACTCCTTCTTCCCATGAGTAATCATCATACCTAGGGAAATGACCTTGGGTTGCAAAATTTGGGTCTTTTTCGCGTTGACTTTGCAGCCCAATGAGTGGAGCAATGTGAAGAATTCATCCAGCAATGTTACATGCTCCTCTTTGGTGTTAGTCTGTAACGATAAATTGTCTACATGTTGGACCAAGCACTCAGGTCAGGAAAACTTTTCTAGCCTGGTAGCTAGTTGCCTGTGGAAGACGGGGAATTATGGAAACCCTGTGCTAGGCAAGTCCCTGGAAGGTAAAGATGAACTTATACTGGCAGGACTGATTTAAAGGGATGGACTGGAAACCGTTACTCAGTACTGTGAAAAACTTTGCCTAGGCTCCCGTCTCATCATGGTGATGGGACTTGTGGCCACTGTGGGAACCGTGAGTGGGGTAACATTTAATTCCCAATAATTGATCATTAACTTCCATGATCTGTTTGCCTTTTTTATAGGCCATATCATTGCATTATTTGTGGATGTGAGGGTTATGGGGAGAGGGCGGGAAGGTGGAACTGAGCCACGACAGATCAGCCATGATCTTATTGAATAGCGGGGTGTTCTTATGTCACTTGTCTCAACACTCCCTGCTGTAATAGACTATCAACTGCTTTGGCCACTTCCCCTGTGCCTGTCTGGGCTCAGTACTGGGACCTCTCCTCTTTGTAGTCTACATAAATGACTTGGAAGAGGGCGTAGGTGGTGTGATTAGCAAGTTTGCTGATGACACCAAGATGGCAGGGTTGGCGGGTACGGAACTGGATTGTCAGGTGATACAACAGGATATAGATAGGTTGGTGCAGTGGGCAGATAGGTGGCAGATGGCATTTAATCCTGACAAATGCGAGGTGATGCGAACCTCGAGGTGAACCGAGTGCAGGGTGTCGAAATTTGCTGATGACACCAAGATTGGGGGAAAGGCAAATTGTGCGGAGGGTGTGGAGAGTCTGCAGAAGGATCTAGATAGGCTGGGCGAATGGGCCAGGAAATGGCAAATGGAATTTAATGTTGGCAAGTGTGAGGTGGTCCACTTTGGTAGGAGGAATGGTAGGAAGGACTATTACTTACGGGGCGAAAAACTGCAGCAGGCGACGGTGCAGAGGGACCTCGGGGTCCTTGTGCATGAGTCGCAAAAACCCAGCTTGCAGGTGCAGCAGGTGGTCAGGAAGGCGAATGGGATGCTGGCCTTCATAGCGAAGGGGATTGAATATAAAAGTAGGGAGGTCTTGCTGCAGCTGTATAGGGCATTGGTGAGGCCGCAGCTGGAGTACTGTGTGCAGTTTTGGGCGCCGCACCTGCGCAAGGATGTTTTGGCCCTGGAGGGAGTGCAGAGGAGGTTTACTCGGCTGATACCGGAGTTGAGGGGATTGAGCTATGAGGAGAGGCTGAATAAACTAGGCTTGTACTCGTTAGAGTTTAGAAGAATGAGGGGAGATCTCATTGAGACGTATAAGATGATGAATGGGATAGAACATAGAACATAGAACATTACAGCGCAGAACAGGCCCTTCGGCCCACGATGTTGCGCCGACCAGTTACAAAACAATGACCCACTAGCCTAAACCAATCCCTTTTCATCCATAAACCTATCCACAGATCTTTTAAACGCCCCCAAACTAGGTGCATTTACAACTGCAGCTGGCAGGGCATTCCAGTCCCTCACCACCCTCTGGGTAAAGAACCTACCCCTGACATCTGTCCTATAACTACCCCCCCTTAATTTAAAATCGTGCCCCCTCGTGTTAGCTTTCTCCATCCTAGGAAAAAGGCTATCACTATCTACCCTGTCTAAACCTCTAATCATCTTATATGTTTCAATGAGATCCCCTCTTAGCCGCCTTCTTTCCAGCGAAAACAACCCCAAATCTCTCAATCTCTCCTCATAGGATCTCCCCTCCATACCAGGCAACATCCTGGTAAACCTCCTCTGCACCCTCTCCAAAGCCTCTACATCCTTCTTGTAATGTGGGGACCAGAACTGCACACAAAACTCCAAGTGCGGCCGCACCAGAGATGTGTACAGTTGCATCATGACGCTGCGACTCCTAAATTCAATCCCCCTACCAATAAACGCCAAAACTCCGTATGCCTTCTTAACAACTTTATCTACTTGATTCCCAACTTTCAGGGATCTATGTACACATACACCTAGATCCCTCTGCTCCTCCACACTATTCAAAGTCCTCCCGTTAGCCCTATACTCAACACATCTGTTATTCCTACCGAAATGAATTACCTCACACTTCTCCACATTAAACTCCATTCGCCACCTCTCAGCCCAGCTCTGCAACCTTTCTAAGTCATCCTGCAAACTATGACACCCTTCCTCACAATCTACCACACCTCCGACTTTGGTGTCATCAGCAAACTTACTAATCCACCCAACTATACCCTCATCCAGATCATTAATAAAAATTACAAACAGCAGTGGCCCCAAAACAGATCCCTGAGGCACACCACTTGTAACCGAACTCCATGACGAATATTTCCCATCAACCACCACTCTCTGTCTCCTATCTGCTAGCCAATTCCTGATCCAATTACCTAGATCACCCCCAATCCCATACATCTGCATTTTCTGCAGAAGCCTACCATGGTGAACCTTATCAAACGCCTTGCTAAAATCCATATACACCACATCAACTGCCTTACCCCTATCCACCTCTTTGGTCACTTTCTCAAAGAACTCGATAAGGTTAGTAAGGCATGACCTACCCGCTACAAAACCATGCTGACTATCTCTAATCAACTCATTACTTTCCAAATAACTATAAATCCTGTCTCTAATAATCCTTTCCAAAACCTTACCCACCACAGAAGTAAGACTCACCGGTCTATAATTCCCAGGGAAGTCCCTTCTCCCCTTCTTAAACAATGGGACAACATTTGCTGTCCTCCAATCTTCTGGTACTATACCAGAAGATGGATAGGATAGAGGTGGAGAGACTGTTCCCACTCAAAAAAGACAGTAGGACTAGGGGGCACAGCCTCAAGATAAAGGGGGGGTGGTTTAGAACAGAGTTGAGGAGGAACTTCTTCACTCAAAGGGTGGTGAATCTCTGGAATTCTCTGCCCGTTGAAGTGGTGGAGGCTGCCTCGCTAAATATTTTTAAGAAACGGGTTGATGGGTTTTTGATAAGAGAAGGGATTAAGGGTTATGGGGAGAGGGCGGGAAGGTGGAGCTGAGTCACGACAGATCAGCCATGATCTTATTGAATGGCGGGGCAGGCTCGAGGGGCCAGATGACCTACTCCTGCTCCTATTTCTTATGTTCTTATGTTCTTATGATGCGTTTTGGACGGAATAATGCAGAGAGGAGCTATGTGATTAAAGGGAGGCCAATTAGGAGTATAGACATACAGAGGGACCTGGGAGTGCAGGTTCACAAATCCATGAAGGTTGCGTCACAAGTGGAGAAGGTTGTTAGGAAGGCTTATGGGATGTTGGCCTTTATAGGAAGGGGCATAGAGTATAAAAGCTGCCGTCTAATGCTTCAGTTGTACAGAACGTTGGTAAGACCGCATTTGGAGTACTGCGTCCAGTTCTGGTCACCTTACTACCGGAAGGACGTGGAGTCTCTGGAAAGGGTGCAGTGGAGGTTTACCAGGATGTTGCCTGGCATGGGGGGACTGGGTTACGAGGAGAGGTTGAAGAACTTTCCTTGGAAAGACGGAGATTGAGAGGGGACATGATAGAAGTATATAAGATAATGAAGGGAATGGATAGAGTTAATAGTGAGAGACTGCTCCCTAGACTGGGTACGAACACGAGAGGTCATCATTTAAGGGTGACGGGGGAGAGGTATAATTTGGAGGTGAGAAGAAGGTTCTTTACGCAGAGAGTTGTGGGGGTCTGGAACGCGCTACCGAGTAGGGTGGTGGAGGCAGGAACATTGGACTCATTTAAGATGCAGTTAGATAGGCACATGAGTGAAACGAGCATGGAGGGATATGGTAGGGGCTATTAAATAGGGTTAAACCTCGGGAGACACCAGAAAGGCAGGCTGTAAGATTAATATTTTTGACTTTATTCCACAGGTGGAGGTCCACCTCGTGTCAAACGAGGGACATTCACACGGCGGGTCGTGCCTGGGCTGCTCTTGGAAGTTCCAGGAGTGGCCTAGTACTTCATGTCGGTGGGTGTGCTTGATCCTGGACCGGTAGATGGGCGCCACAACAGCTCAGTGACTAGCACTGCTGGCTGTGCAGGCACATGGATTTGGGCCTGTGTCTGTGGGAGTTTGCGCATTCTCCCTGTGGTTGCGTGGGTTTCCTCCGGGCGCTCCGGTTTCCTCCCACACCCCAAAGATGTGCTCTCAGGCTAATCGGTTTTTACCAAATTGACACTATTTCTTCCCTTAATCTGACTGAGTAGGGTTCCATTCATAGATATGCAGGGTAGAATAGGTGTAGGGTGATGTGGCGGCGCGGGCTCGTTGGGCCGAAGGGCCTGTTTCCCGTGCTGGGTTGTTCTTTCCTTGTCTGGGGAAACCATATTGCCTCTGTGGTTGTGAAAGTTGAGGTCGAGAGGGCGGTAACACGATTGGAAGCGTGGTCCGGCCCTCCAATTAACACCTCCCCAGGTATCTGACCACAATCATGTTTATGCTGTGCCAACACCCCATTGTTTCTTTGAAGCACCTCTCTGATGGCTGGATTGTTAAGTGATCAAACCAAACTAATCATTAAGGGATCAAACCAGAATTGTGCTAACCCTATTAGCATATGTCTTGACTGGAATGATTGATGGCACTCTGCTAGTCATAGAATTTAGATAGAATTTCATAGAACATTACAGCACAAACAGGCCCTTCGGCCCTCGAGTTGCGCCGATCGCATCAACCCCACCAATCTATAGACCTATCTATAACCCCCAATCCCATTAAACCCCATATACTCATCCAGAAGTCTTTTAAAAGACCCCAGCGAGTTCGCCTCCACCACCGACGACGGCAGCCGATTCCAATCACTCACCACCCTCTGAGTGAAAAACTTACCCCTAACATCACCTCTGTACCTCCCTCCCCGCACCTTAAATCTGTGTCCCCTCGTAGCGACCATTTCAACCCGGGGAAATAGCCTCTGAGAGTCCACCCTATCTATTCCTCTCAACATTTTATAAACTTCTATCAGGTCGCCTCTCAACCTTCGCCTCTCCAGGGAAAAGAGTCCCAGCTCCCTCAACCTATCTTCATAAGGCATGCCTCCCAGTCCAGGCAACATCCTTGTAAATCTCCTCTGCACCCTTTCAATAGCTTCTACGTCTTTCCTATAGTGAGGCGACCAGAACTGCGCACAGTACTCCAAATGAGGCCTGACAAGGGTCCTGTAAAGTTGCAGCATTACCTCCCGACTCCTAAACTCAATCCCTCGATTAATGAAGGCCAGTACACCATACGCCTTCTTGACCACCTCCTCCACCTGCGAGGCCGATTTAAGAGTCCTGTGAACCCGGACCCCGAGATCCTT
Source organism: Prionace glauca (assembly GCA_037974335.1). NCBI lineage: Eukaryota > Metazoa > Chordata > Chondrichthyes > Carcharhiniformes > Carcharhinidae > Prionace > Prionace glauca. The sequence continues at coordinate 63,279,091 of CM075735.1, read as the reverse complement.
CTGCTCTTCAACGCTACTAAGACCCCTGCCCTTAATAGTGTACTCGTTCATCCCGTTGGTTCTGCCGAAATGGACTACTACACATTTATCCGCGATAGCCATCTGCCAAATGCATCAATTATCTGGGTCAAATTTATTCATGTAATCGGACCCAAGAATGTGTTCAGCTTTTGGGGGAAGGTCAACCACCACCACTGGATGATCACAAGCCATGCTGCCTATTCGGACCTGTACAGGCATTCCTCCTGCATGTATCCTGTGAATCCACTGAGTGTGCCCACAGTTGGCCAAGGGATGTCTTTCTTTAATTTTGGTACATTCAGGGTAGTTCGGAAGCCTCCAGTATCCCAAAGGAATTCTACAAGGTGGTCTCTTACCTCGCCGTTAACTAGAGATTTCCCTACGCTATCCCACCTGGTGCTACAGACCCAGATTGGGGAGGCCGGGCACCGTCAATCTAAGGTTCCATAGGCAGGACAGTTGGATATAGTGGTGGACTAGCACTTACGGTATGCATGGGGTGACCGGGACCTTCTATTGGTGATGGGCAGTGCTCTCTCTCGTAGCCAGGAGCTGGCCTAACTGGTGGAGCTGGTGTTCTCGGGGACTGTGAATATAGTAGTGGGGATCTCCTACAATCTCGGGCAAAGTGTCCTGGCTGCATGTCCCTCTTAAAACATGTACCTCTATCTCTCCCCGGGGCTGCTGTGTAAGGTGGAGCTGTACCTCTCTGGTGTTGGGGGTCCCCCTACCCTCATTTAGAAACATAGAAACATAGAAAAGCTACAGCACAAAACAGGCTTTCAGCCCACAAGTTGCGCTGAACATGTTCCTACCTACTAGGGACATACCTATAACTCTCTGTCTTATTAAGTTCCATGTAGTTATCCAAAAGTCTCTTAAAAGACCCTATCGAATCTGCCTCCACCATCACTGCTGGCAGCTGATTCCCCACACCCACCACCCTCTGAGTGAAAAATTTACCTCTGACATCTCCTCTGTACCTACACCCCAGCACCTTAAACCTGTATCGTCTTGTGGCAACCATTTCAGCCCTGGGAAAAAGTCTCTGACTATCCACTCGATCAATACCTCTCAACATCTTATACACCTCTATCAGGTCACCCCTCATCCTTCGACTCTCCAGGGAGAAAAGACCAAGTTCACTCAACCTATCCTCATAAGGCATGTTCCCCAAACCAGGCAACATCCTTGTAAATCTCCTTTGCACCCTGTCTCGGATGAAATGCATCCGAGGGTTCTGAAAGAAATGGCGGAGGTGATAGTGGATGCATTGGTGGTTATTTTCCAGACGTCGCTGGATTCCAGGGAAGTGCCGGAAGATTGGAAAACGGCTAATGTTACGCCGTTGTTTAAGAAGGGTGCCAGGGAAAAGGCAGGGAATTATAGGCCGGTTAGTTTAACGTCTGTGGTAGGTAAAATATTAGAATCCGTCATTAAAGAGGAAATTGCGAGGCATCTTGAAGGGAATTGGTTGATAGAGCAGACGCAGCACGGTTTCATTAAAGGGAAGTCGTGTCTGATAAATTTACTGGAGTTCTATGAGGATGTGTCTAGGGCGGTGGATAGAGGAGAGCCGGTGGATGTGGTCTTTCTGGATTTTCAGAAGGCGTTTGACAAAGTACCTCATAAGAGGTTATTGCAGAAGGTCAGGGGACTTGGAGTTGGAGGTAGGGTGTTAGTGTGGATAGAGGATTGGTTATCAAATAGGAGGCAGAGAGTGGGGGTCAACTGGTGTTATTCGGATTGGCGGATGGTGACTAGTGGGGTGCCCCAGGGGTCGGTGCTGGGGCCTCAGCTTTTTACCATTTATGTAGATGATCTGGAGGAGGGAACCGAGTGTATGGTGTCGAAATTTGCGGATGACACCAAGATTGGGGGAAAGGCAAATTGTGCGGAGGGTGTGGAGAGTCTGCAGAAGGATCTAGATAGGCTGGGCGAATGGGCCAGGAAATGGCAAATGGAATTTAATGGTGGCAAGTGTGAGGTGGTCCACTTTGGAAGGAAGAATGGTAGGAAGGACTATTACTTACGTGGCGAAAAACTGCAGCAGGCGACGGTGCAGAGGGACCTCGGGGTCCTTGTGCATGAGTCGCAAAAACCCAGCTTGCAGGTGCAGCAGGTGGTCAGGAAGGCGAATGGGTTGCTGGCCTTCATAGCAAAGGGGATTGAATATAAAAGTAGGGAGGTCTTGCTGCAGCTGTATAGGGCATTGGTGAGGCCGCAGCTGGAGTACTGTGTGCAGTTTTGGGCGCCGCACCTGCGCAAAGATATTTTGGCCTTGGAGGGAGTGCAGAGGAGGTTTACTAGGCTGATACTGGAGTTGGGGGGGTTGAGCTATGAGGAGGGGCTGAATGAACTCAGTCACCAGTGGGGTGCCCCAGGGATCTGTTCTGGGACCCTTGCTGTTTGTCATTTTCATAAATGACCTGGATGAGGAAGTGGAGGGATGGGTTAGCAAGTTCGCTGATGACACGAAGGTCGGTGGTGTTGTGGATGGTCTGGAAGGATGTCAAAAGTTGCAGCAGGACATAGATAGGATGCAGGAATGGGCGGAGAAGTGGCAGATGGACTTCAACGCGGATAAATGTGTAGTCGTCCATTTCGGCAGAACCAACGGGATGAACGAGTACACTATCAAGGGCAGGAGTCTTAGTAGCGTTGAAGAGCAGAAGGATCTCAGGGTCCGGGTCCACAGGACTCTTAAATCGGCCTTGCAGGTGAAGGAGGTGGTCAAGAAGGCGTATGGTGTACTGGCCTTCATTAATCGAGGGATTGAGTTTAGGAGTCAGGAGGTAATGCTGCAACTTTACAGGACCCTTGTCAGGCCTCATTTGGAGTACTGTGCGCAGTTCTGGTCGCCTCACTATAGGAAAGACGTAGAAGCTATTGAAAGGGTGCAGAGGAGATTTACAAGGGTGTTGCCTGGACTGGGAGGCATGCCTTATGAAGATAGGTTGAGGGAGCTGGGACTCTTTTCCCTAGAGAGGCGAAGATTGAGAGGCGACCTGATAGAAGTTTATAAAATGTTGAGAGGAATAGATAGGGTAGACTCTCAGAGGCTATTTCCCCGGGTTGAAATGGTCGCTACGAGAGGACACAGATTTAAGGTGCGGGGAGGGAAGTACAGAGGTGATGTTAGGGGTAAGTTTTTCACTCAGAGGGTGGTGAGTGAATGGAATCGGCTGCCGTCATCGGTGGTGGAGGCGAACTCGCTGGGGTCTTTTAAATGATTTCTGGATGAGTATATGGGGTTTAATAGGCTGGGGGTTATAGATAGGTCTATAGATTGGTGGGGTTGATGTGATCGGCGCAACTCGAGGGCTGAAGGGCCTGTTTGTGCTGTAATGTTCTATGTTCTATGAACTAGGCTTGTACTCGTTGGAGATTAGAAGAATGAGGGGAGATCTCATTGAGACGTATAAGATGATGAATGGGATGGATAGGATAGAGGTGGAGAGACTCTTCCCGCTCAAAAGAGACAGTAGGACTAGGGGGCACAGCCTCAAGATAAAGGTGTTTTAGAACGGAGTTGAGGAGGAACTTCTTCACTCAAAGGGTGGTGAATCTCTGGAATTCTCTACCCGTTGAAGTGGTGGAGGCTGCCTCGCTAAATATTTTCAAGAAGCGGGTTGATGGGTTTTTGATAAGAGAGGGGATTAAGGGTTATGGGGAGAGGGCCGGAATGTGGAACTGAGCCACGACAGATCAGCCATGATCTTATTGAATGGCGGGGCAGGCTCGAAGGGCCAGATGGCCTACTCCTGCTCCTATTTCTTATGTTCTTATGTTCTAAAGCTTCCACATCCTTCCTGTAATGAGGCGACCAGAACTGAGCACAGTACTCCAAGTGGGGTCTGACCAGGGTCCTATACAGCTGCAACATTATCTCCTGACTCCTAAATTCAATTCAAAGAACAAAGAACAAAGAACAACACAGCACGGGAAACAGGCCCTTCGGCCCAACGAGCCCGCGCCGCCGTCCCATTGTCTCAGTGACCTATTCATGATTTTAGTCTACGCCTAATGTGCGAGGATCAGGGAGGTCCAATATAGGGACAATTTGTTACCCAATCAATCAGCCTAAAAGCACATCTTTGGGATGTGGGAGGAAACCGGAACACCCGGAGGAAACCCACGCAACCACGGGGAGAACGTGCAAACTGCCACAGACACAGGCCCAAATCCATGTGTCCACACAGCAACAGAGATAGTCTCTGAGCTGTCATGTTGCTCTTGAGATGGTCCAGTTTAAGCACACTAACGACATGAAGCAATAGGCAACTCCCGAAGCAACATCCAAGAGCAGCCCACTACAACCTGCCGCATGCATGCCCCTTGCTGGTCAACAAGGTGGACTTAAATGCCTGTGGAGACAAAAAATTCATTATTAAACAGGCAAAGACTGTAACATCCCTGAGGCAAAAACGGAATCCCAAGCCTACAATGTTTAGTAAGGCCTGCTATATCCCCCTATATGTAGACCACTCATGTGGCTGTCTAAGTGACTCTTAAACAATTCCTTGATTGATGAAGGCCAGTACACCATATGCCTTCTTAACCACAGCTTCAACCTGCACAGCTGCTTTGAGCGCCTTATGAACTCGGACCCCAAGATCCTTCTGATCTTCCACGTTGCCAAGAGTCCTACTGTTAATATTATATTCTGTCATCCTATTTCACCTGCCAAAATGAACCACTTCACACTTACCTGGGTTGAACTCCATCTGCTACTTCTCCGCCCAGTCTTGATTCTATCAATGTCTTGCTGTAACTTTTGACATCCTTCCACACTATCCACAACACCTCCAACCTTTGTGTCATCAGCAAACTTACCAACCCATCCCTCCACTTCCTCATCCAGGTCACTCATAAAAATCACAAAGAGTAAGGGTCCCAGAACAGATCCTTGGGGCCCTCCACTGGTGACCGACCTCCATGCAGAATATAACCCATCTATAACCACTATCTACAGCCTTCTGTGGGCAAGCCAGTTCTGGATCCACAAAGCAATGTCCCCTTGGATCCCATGCCCCCTCACTTTCTCAATAAGTCTTGCATGGGGCACCTTATCAAATGCCTTGCTGAAGTCCACATATACTACATCTTTCTTCATCAATGTGTTTAGTCACATCTGCAAAAAACTCAGTCAGGCCCGTAAGGCATGATCTGCCTTTGACAAAGCCATGCTGACTATTCTTAATCATATTATACCTGTCCAAATGTTAATAAATCCTGCCTCTCAGGATCTTCTCCATCAACTTGCCAACCATTTCTCCATACTGGAATCTGGCTCACCCTCATCAGAAGCATCCTCACCTCCCTTTCTGACCGTGACATTGGGGGTCCCTGAATTTTCTATTCCCAGACTCGAGCTAACTATTGGAGAACGCATGCTTCATTATATGTGGTCTTTTCAAAGTCAAAATTAGCACAGGCTTTCTTACCTTCCTTTGTGGTGTGCGACACTAATGTCCTAGCCCATTTGAATGAATCAGCTTCATTTAATCTAGCCCGATCTAATTCCCCATATACTCCTGTGAAGTGGATCCACAAATGACCATCAAAGGCAGTCAGATGTTCCCTTTTCCTCTGTCTACATTTATTTAACCCTACCACGGTTAATATCGCTTCCTTGATCTCGTTTAAGGTTCCTTCCCCAACATTTTGAGGGCTGGCAGGGCAGACCATACAGACTTGCTGAAGCACATGACTATCAATTTCACTTCTTTCCCTTTGTCTAGCCCATGCATTATCTTTTACCTAACGCCCTCAAACAAAGACAGAGACAGAGGGTGATGGTTGATGGTAAATATTCGTCATGGAGTTCGGTTACGAGTGGTGTGCCTCAGGGATCTGTTTTGGGGCCACTGCTGTTTGTAATTTTTATTAATGATCTGGATGAGGGTATAGTTGGGTGGATTAGTAAGTTTGCTGATGACACCAAAGTCGGAGGTGTGGTAGATTGTGAGGAAGGGTGTCATAGTTTGCAGGGTGACTTAGAAAGGTTGCAGAGCTGGGCTGTGAGGTGGCGGATGGAGTTTAATGTGGAGAAGTGTGAGGTAATTCATTTCGGTAGGAATAACAGATGTGTTGAGTATAGGGCTAACGGGAGGACTTTGAATAGTGTGGAAGAGCAGAGGGATCTAGGTGTATGTGTACATAGATCCCTGAAAGTTGGGAATCAAGTAGATAAGGTTGTTAAGAAGGCATACGGTGTCTTGGCGTTTATTGGTAGGGGGATTGAATTTAGGAGTCGCAGCGTCATGATGCAACTGTACACAACTCTGGTGCGGCCACACTTAGAGTTTTGTGTGCAGTTCTGGTCCCCACATTACAGGAAGGATGTAGAGGCTTTGGAGAGGATGCATAGAACCCTACAGTGCAGAAACAGGCCCTTCGGCCCATCGAGTCTGCACCGAACACAATCCCACCCAGACCCTATCCCCACACATTTACCTGCTAATCCCTCTAACCTACACATCCCAGGACACGAAGGGGCAATTTTAGTATAGCCAATGAACCTAACCCGCACATCTTTGGACTGTGGGAGGAAACCGGAGCACCCGGAGAAAACCCACGCAGACACGAGGAGAATGTGCAAACTCCACACAGGCAATGACCCGAGCCGGGAATCGAACCCAGGACCCTGGAGCTGTGAAGCAGCAGTGCTAACCACTGTGCTACCGTGCAGAGGAGGTTTACCAGGATGTTGCCTGGTATGGAGGGGAGATCCTATGAGGAGAGACTGAGAGATTTGGGGTTGTTTTCGCTGGAAAGAAGGCGGCTAAGAGGGGATCTCATTGAAACATATAAGATGATTAGAGGTTTAGACAGGGTAGATAGTGATAGCCTTTTTCCTAGGATGGAGAAAGCTAGCACGAGGGGGCATGACTTTAAATTAAGGGGGGGTAGTTATTGGACTGATGTCAGGGGTAGGTTCTTTACCCAGAGGGTGGTGAGGGGCTGGAATGCCCTGCCAGCTGCAGTTGTAAATGCACCTAGTTTGGGGGCGTTTAAGAGATCTGTGGATAGGTTTATGGATGAAAAGGGATTGGTTTAGGCTAGTGGGTCATTGTTTTGTAACATTGTGGGCCGAAGGGCCTGTTCTGCGCTGTAATGTTCTATGTTCTAAACTGGTGGGACATCGACAAGAAGTAATTTTGTTGCTCTGATATCGAATCCCACAGAACCTAATACTCCTGGAGATTTAGCCTGAATCTGAATTAAGATGGCAAATGCCCCATGTGATGGCTCAAATATTGTGAAATTTGCGATTTCAGCCAATTGTGCTACTGTAAATGGGGTTGTGTATGTAATATCGGTGCCCTGAGATTTTCCTACCTTGCATTCAGTCGTCACTGGGTGCATTGATACTGAAGGTGAAACTGGGGGCGCGGTGGGTATGACTTTCCCTGGGAAAGATGATGGTGGACCCCAACCCTCAGTTCATGTAACATACAGCTTAGCTTTCTCCTTTAACTCTCCCCAATCTGCATCCTCTATCTCCCCTTCCTCTACTGTCCCAAAGGTACACATAAATCCGTTTTGAACCGATAATAGGGATTCCAGCCTTGAAATTTCTCGCTGGCGTTTGGAAGTAATTCCAGCCTTGAAATTTCTCGCTGGTCAGCAGTTGCCTGTCTGTTCTTTACTGGCTTGATGTCACACTTTTATCGCCACCTGCAGATTGGTGCACTTAGCTTCCAATTGTGCCACCACCCGCTTGGCCTCAACTTTCGCCAAGACAACATGCTGGTCATCTTGGTAGGCTCTCTCATACTGGGTTTGAAAATTGCCCAGATGTAGTAAATAATTCATTTACTTATCTGTTCCTTTTGGCTCTTATCTGCTCTATCCTCTCCTGCTGCTATTCCTTTAGTTTAGTAATCTCCTTTTTTGCTTTTATTTGTTGCATCCTCTTCTGTTGCTGTTTTTTTTAATTTCTTAACTCCTCCTTTTCCTCCTGTGCCCACTTCAATTCCCCCAGTTCCTTATGAACTGTGTTTAATTCCTTTTCTGTTCCTAGCAACTGTTTTAAGCTGCTCACTTTCTCACATTTGCCTGCCCGTTTTCCCTGAACTTTCCTCAGATTGTCCTAATACTTCTTCCTAGGGATCCCGGTCCCATCTCAGTATTGGCACAAGATTCTGCCAAAGGGGCCACCCTTTCTTCTTAATGTATTCTCTGATTTTTGTTTCCCATATGGGACACTTTTCTGTCTCTGTGCTGTTTCCTGCCATTCTATATTCAAGGGAGTTGATCGGACTGTGGGTATGGCTTTGGGCTGTGTTCTGGTCCGAATCCCTCCAGATTCTAATGCAAACCTACGGAGTTTAGCCTATCTTCATTGTTAATAACAACGCATGCACAATGACAATTCCTGAAAGCAGTATTTGTCCAATAAGGAGTTTACACTTATTGGTTTGAGTTTTGAATAATCGTTCATTATAGACCTTTCACTCCCTTCGATTTACTTGAAATCCTGGCCATCATATGGGGCATTTGCCATCTTAATTCAGACTCAGGCTAAATCTCCAGGAGTATTAGGTTCTGTGGGATTCGATATCAGAGCAACAAAATTACTTCTTGTCAATGTCCCACCAGAGTCGCCAATTTGTTGTGCCTGCTGCACAATCTATTTTAAGCCTTATATGGTGGACAAAGAATTGTGAGTAGACTTCTTGTTGGTACAACAATATTTAGTTAAACACACAACCAATAACCATCCATGCAACCAACAATAAGTTATCTTACAGAAATACTAAAGTTCAAGTCCAATACTAGATCTTGACTTAACTTTTCATGACTAGCAAGTACCCAGGCAGATATTGGCCTTTATCTGTGAGCTGGTTTCCTTAGTCCTCTGCGTAGTCTGGTCCTTTGGTCTGGTCTGGCACTCTGGCTTTAGTCTTACTTTCTTCTTGGGTGTGGTGGCTCTCCTTGTGCTGGTTGTTACTGGCGATGGTCATTGTTGTTGTAGCTTGTTCATGGGGTCAGAGAGAGATTCTTGATTGCGCAGTACCCTTTATATCCATTTTTTGGTGTGTAAAAGGAGATTTTCAGGCCCCTTTAGGCCATTGTCAATCATTCAATCAGGACTTGATCACCCTGATCGATAAAGTCCAATTGGGTGCTTCTACACCAATCTCTGAGTGTGTCCCCAATGGCCATGTCTGTAAATGCTGGGGGCAGGTAAGACACGTACCTCCCTCCCAAATAAGGGGTTAAGATTCCCCTATGTCTGGTAAACAACCCAGTTTGAGTAGGAAGTCCCCTTTGTCCTGGAGATGGCCCATATCCTGTGTATTCAGTCATCTGAGTTGCAGCCTGTTTATCTCTGTCTTTTAGGCTGCAGCCTGTTGTTTTAGTTCTTGCCCAATTGTCCCAGAGTGCTTTATAAAGCTCCATTTTATGTGGCCCAATTGGCCACATTTTCCCTTCAGTCTAAGACGAATGTGCTTTCTCTGAACCCTGATTAATACATTTTTGAAAGCCTTATCAGACATCCCTTTGCCTATTTAGAATTTTAACTTTTGGGCCAGACCTTGGCTATCTTAAAACTAATAGAATTATGGTCACTGATCTCAAAGTGATCCCTCACTAACACTTCTGTCACCTGTTGTTCTTTATTTCCCAAGAGGAGGTCAAGTTTTGCCCCCTCTGTAGTCGGACCATCCACATACTGAATGAGAAATTCCTCCTGAAAATTTCTCTCCATATTCTTTTACCTTTTTTGCAGTACAAAGTGCTACATTTCGATTTGGTCATCATATTGTTGCTTTGAATTAGTTCTATCTTTGATCACATTATGGGGATCCATTGTCATATGTGGTTCAGCTTTAATCACTTTCTGGACATCTCCTGTGCACCTATTTACAATATCAAAGAATTCTGTTTGTTGAACTGATTTCAATGGGGTGTTAATTGCCCTATCTCCTGGATACACGATTAAGTTTTAAGAGGCATAATTGTTCCTCTAGACCTTTTGGAGCCTTGATAATTGATATCAATTCTCATATGATTGTTGTAACCTTGGAGCAATACCATCTGGGGTGTATCTGTTTTAATGTTATCTGAAATATAGTTATTTGTATTTTGTCCTCTCTGCCACTAGAGACTTAATGTTACAGTTTTTTTTCATTCACTGGACATGGGTGTTGCTGGTTGGCCAACATTTATTGCCCATCCCTAGCTGCCCTTGAGACAGTGGTGGTGATCCATCTTCTTGAATCGCTGTAGTCCATACTCTGTGGATTGTTCCACAATGTTATTAGGGAGGAAATTCCACGATTTTGACCCAGCAACTGCAAAGGAACAGCGATATATTTCCAAGTCAGGATGATGAGTGGCTTGGAGGGGAACTTGCAGGTGGTGGTGCTCCCATGTATCTGCTGCCCTTATCTTTTGAGATGGAAGTGGTTGTGCGTTTGGAAGGTGCTATCTAAGGATCTTTGATGAATTGTTGCAGCCCCTCTTGTAGATAGTACACACTGCTGCCAATGAGCTGGTGGTGAGGGATTGAATGTTTGTAAATGTGGTGGCAATCAAGCAGGCTGCTTTGCCCTGGATGGTGTCAAGCTTCTTTTTTTTTAAAGAACAACCCAGCACGGGAAACAGGCCCTTCAGCCCAACGAGCCCGCGCCGCCACATCACCCCACACCTATTCTACCCTGCATATAGAACCAGCATAACACTTCTTGAGTGTTATTGGAGCTGCAACCATCCAGGCAAGTGGGGAGTATTCCATCACACTCCTGACTTGCGCCTCATAGATGGTGGATAGGCATTGGGGATTCAGAAGGTGAGTAACTTGCGCAGTATTCCTAGCCTTTGACCTGATCTTGTTGCCACTGTGTTTATATGGTGAGTCCAGTTAAGTTTCTGGTCAACGGTAAACCTAAGAATGTTGACAATGGGGGTTCAGAGATGGTAACACCATTGAATGTCAAGGGTGTCCCTTATTGGTGATGGTCATTGCCTGGCATTTGTATGGCGTTAATGTTACTTGCCACTTGACAATCCAAGCCTGGATATTGTCCAGATCTTGTTGCATTTGAACATATACTGCTTTAATAGCTGAGGAGTCACATATGGTGCTGAACATTGTGCAATCATTGGCAAACATCCCCATTTCGGATCTTAAGATGGAGAGAAGGTCATTGCTGGAGCAGCTGAAGATTGTTGGGCCTATGTCACTACCCTAAGGGACTCCTGCAGAGATGTCCTGGAGCTGAAATGACTGACCCTCCATGATCACAACCATCTTCCTATGTACCAGGTATGACTCCAACCAGTGGAATGTTTGCCCTCGATACCCATTGAGTCCAGTTTTATTAGGGCTCCTTGATGCCACACTCGGTTGAATGCAGTGTTGATATTAAGGGCTGTCACTCTCACCTCACCCCAGAATTCAGCTCTTTTGTCCATATTTGAACCAAGGTTGTAATGAGATCAGGAACTGAGTGACCCTGGCAAAACAAAAATTAGGAGTCACTGAGCAGGTTTTTGCTGAGCAGGTGCTGCTTGTTAGCACTGTCGATGACCCCTTCCATCACTTTACTGGTGATTGAGAGTAGACTGATTGGGCAGTAATTGGTTGGGTTAGATTTGACCTGCTTTTTGTGTACAGGACATACCTGGACAATCTTCTACACTATTGGGTAGATAACAGTGTTGTAACTGTTGTAAGAGCTTGGCTAGGAGAGCAGCAAGTTCTGGAGCACAAGTCTTTAGTACTATTGCCGGAATGTTATCAGGGCCCTTCGCAGAATTCAGTGCCTCCAACCGTTTCTTGATACTATGTGGAGTCAATCGAATTGGTGGAGACTGGCATCTGAGATGCTGGGGACCACTAGAGAAGGCTGAGATGGATCATCCACTCCTGGCTAAAGATTGCTGCAAATTATTCAGCCTTATCTTTGTAATTGATTTGTTGGGCTCCTGCATCATTGAGGATGGAGATATTTGTGGAGGCTCCTCCTTCAGTGAGTTGTTTACTTTTCCACCTCCATGATTGGATGTGGAAGGACTACAGAGCTTAGATCTGATCCATTGGTTGTGGGACCGCTTAGCTCTGTCTATTACTTGTGGGCTTGCCATTTGGAATGCAAATAATCTTGTTTGGTAGCTTCACCAGATTGACATCTTATTTTTAGGTATGGTGCTGCTCCTGGCATGCCCTCCTACATTTTGCATTGAACCAGTTGGTGCCTTGGCTTGATGGTAATGGTTGAGTAGGGGATATGTTTTGCCTTAAGGTTACAGATTGTGCTGGAGTACAGTTCTACTGCTGTTGATGGCCCCAAGTGCTACATGGATGCCCATTCTTGAGTTGCTAGATTGGTTTGAAGTCTGTCCTATTTACCAGTGATAGTGCCACTCAACACGATGGAGGTTATTCTCAATGTGAAGGTGGGACTTCATCCGCACAAGGACTGTGCGATAGTTACTCTCACTGATACTGTCATAGACAGATGCATCTGCAGCCGGCAGATTGGTAAGGATGAGGTGAAGTATGTTTTTTCCTCTTGTTGGTTCCTTGACTACCTGCTGCAGGCCCAGTCCAGCATTTATATCCTTTAGGACCCAACCAGCTCAATCAGTAGTGCTACTGCCAAGCCACTCTTGGTGATGGATATTGAAATCCCCCACCCAGAGTACATGGAGGAGTACTGATTCATCAGCTGAGGAGGATAGTACACGGTAACCAGTAAGAAGTTTCCTTGCTCGTGTTTACCTGAAGCCATGAAACTTCATAGGATCTGGAGTCGATGTTAAGGCCCTGCAAGGCAACTCCCTGCTAGCTGTATACCATTGTGCCGCCACCTCTGCTGAGTCTGTCTTGCCAGTTGGACAGGACATATCCAGGGATGGTAATGGTGGTGTCTGGGGTGTTACCTGTAAGGTATGATTCTGTGAGAGTGACTATGTCAGACTGTTGCTTGTCTAATCTGTGAGACACTCTCCCTTCTTTAGATGGAATATCACCAGCCCCCAGATGTTAGTAAAGAGGACTTTGCTGGGCTGACAGGGTTGGTCCTTAATCCAGTGCTCCCTGTTTAATCCTTTCCATACATTCCTCTTCTGCTGTAGCCCACGCTCCCTGGGTTTTGCCCTACTACACAAGGTGGCACAGATATGTCCATGAGGACAGAAAGTCGGCCAGGGCCATCCGTGTCCTGCTCTTCCATGGGACACCCACCAAGGGCACCAGAGGCCATGGGGCATGGAACACAGCCGACCATCTCCACCTTCAATGTACATCCTGTGGGCACATCACAACGTAATGGTCAGCCATGGAAGAAGTTGTACATTCATCAAGAGGCTGCAGGTAAGGACTGCATTAATTAGGTTTACAGAAATAAGACTGTTAACAATCACATACACCTGTTTTAGAACATAGACCATAGAACATTATGGCTCAGTACAGGCCCTTCAGCCCTCGATGTTGTGCTGACCTGTGAAACCAATCTGAAGCCCATCTAACCTACACTATTCCAATATCATCCATATGTTTATCCAATGACCATTTAAATACCATTAATGTTGGTGAATCCACTACTGTTGCAGACAGAGCATTCCATGCTCTTACTACTCTCTCAATAAAGAACCTACCTCTGACATCTGTCCTATATTTAGCACCCCTCAGTTTAAAGCTATGTTTCCTTGTGCTAGCCATCACCATCCGAGGAAAAAGGTTCTCACTGTCCACCCTATCTAATCCTCTGATCATCTTATATGATTCTATTAAGTCACCTCTTAACCTTCTTCTTTCTAAGGAAAGAAGTCTCTCAGCCGTTCCTCATAAAACCATCCCACCATACCAGGCAACATCCTGGTAAATCTCCTCTGCACAGAGGAGCACTGTTAAATATAGCCAATTAATGTTATTGCACTTTGTGGTCTTCAAAGAGACCAGGGACATCAGAGCTTCGCAAAATGAAGCTATCATGCACTGTTCCGTGATGGCATGCACTCATTTGTATTAAGTTCATCTTGTGGTTGCAGACAAACTGAACATTCAGGGAATGGAACCCCTTTCTATTCACAAACTGGTGCCTGACAACTTGGTCAATGTGTGTACAATCAACCGCCCCTGCACATTTGGCTTCCTGCTGGCACTTGTTGAAATGGATGTACTGGCCTGTTCGGGCGAACAGGATATCCATCACCTCATAGACATACTTGTGGATGGAGGACTGGGAAATCCCACAGAACTTGTTGGAGTTTAGAAGGCTGAGGGGGTATCTTATAGAGACATATAAGATAATGAAAGGGATGGATAGGGTTAGAGGTAGAGAAATTCTTCCTGCTTAGAAAGGACAGCAGGACTAGAGGGCACAGCCTCAAGATAAGGAGGGGGCAGTTTAGAACAGAGTTGAGGACGAACTTCTTCACTCAAAGGGTGGTGAATCTCTGGAATTCTCTGCCCATTGAAGTGGTGGAGCTACCTCACTAAATATATTTAAGTCACAGGTAGATATGTTTTTGACAGACAAGGGAATTAAGGGTTATGGGGAGAAAGTGGGAAAGTGGAACTGAGCCACGACAGATCAGCCATGATCTTATTGAATGGCGGGGCAGGCTCGAAGGCTAGATGGCCTACTCCTGCTCCTATTTCTTATGTTCTTTATCCCTGCTGGCAGGCTGAAAGAGCCTGGTGACATAAAAGTCGAGGGCTGCCGTGACCTTCACCACCACTGGAAGCAGGTTTCCCCTGTACCACAGGTCTGTGAGAACCTGACACAGGTGCCGTGTCATTTCCATGCTGAGCCAGAGGCAGCAAACATTGTCCCTCAGTTCCTCAAAGGACATGCATGTTCTGAACTGCCAGGGACTCCCTCTCCTCTATGCCCTGGCTCCACATTGGCAGCTCCCTGTCCTCCTGATGCAGCCTCTGGCCTCGGCTGGCCTTGCAGTCTGCACATGTCTCCCTCCTCCTCCTTCCTTGGCAGGTGGTGGGGTTAGATAGAGAGAGAGAGAGGATTCATAAGGTTCTCCAACCCGCGACCCACACACACTCCCAGCAACTTGTATCCCAGGTGAGTGTGGACGGTGGCAACCTGACACCATGTCCGGTTGATGCACCATCTCAACGGGTTGGCATCCGTCACTGCACTCTCGCCATGGGGGCACACATATGGATGGTTGTGCAGGGGTTCCCATTGGAAACCTTTGAAGCATAGACATGGATGCACCCACCTGGTTGTCTGGTGCAGTGGCTTCCAGGAATGGCTAGCAGTTCATATGGATGAGGGAGGGATTATCATGGCATGAGTTCCCATCAAGGGAAGCACTGCAGAGTCCATGCTGTGTTAACACCTGTCGAGCCCTCTTGCTTGGAACAGCAGCTGACAGAGCTGTTGCCAATACTGTTAGTGGGGTCACTGAGATGGAATGTCAGCAGTCAGCCAGAAAGCCTGTGTAGCTGACAGATGGAAGGGTGACTATGGCGATGTTGGTGGTGTTGGTAGCCGTTCTCATAAGCAACCTCTGGGGGGATTTGCTCAGTATCTAAACAAGGTGGTTAATGTAAATGAGGAAGGACGATTACATGCAAAACTCGGTAATTATATTGAGATGTATAATGATACATGCAAATTGACATCTTGCCCATTTTGGTCACAGTCCTCATCACAGCTAAAAAATGAGGCTGGTATATAGGAATGGGCGGAAAGCCAGGCATATTTCTCAATTTTTGCTTAACATGCAATCTTATGGCCTTAGCATGCCAATCAACAAGTGTAATGAGGCTGTAAGATCGTACCCTAAATCATAATGTTCATTTGGAGAGCTGGGCTTATCAAATGATGGAAATAGCCTCCTTTGTTGCCATAACAATTCTGTGATTCCATGACCTTTCAACAATGACTACACTTGAAAAATATGCCAATGGCTATAAAAGTGTTTTGAGTTATCCTAAGGTGATGAAAGGCACTACATAAATACAGAACTTCTTATTCATTCCACCTTCTCTTATCCAGAATGTTTTATTCTTAATGGTTCATTGCAAATGTTCAAAGGTGAACAAGTTTACAGTTATGTTCCCTCACAACTGCTGTGACTGGGCCCACACCCAAACCATATATTGAAACCACCTCCTTGTGCTTTGTTTGGTTACCATTGCTACAAGCACTAGTAAATATGGTCAGAATGTGCAGGAACATCAAATAACCTGGGAGTCTTGGCTTAAAGATTTAAAAAGCAGGAACAGACGTTAATCTAATAAAGCCATATGTTTTGCAAAAGGCTACGTTCTCAACTCTGGTTGGATTTGGCCAGGTTAGACCATGTGAAATTCCAACCGTGTAACATTTGATCATGTTATATCCATGAACTGCTTTTATCTTTAATGTTTGAGTCCCTGTAGTTGAGTACCTTTGTTCAGGGTTTTATGTCAGATTTGAGTAACAAATGGAGAGGGGAGGATAGCAAGTCAGGGGTGGGGAAGCCAGTGAGGACTCTTCAGAGGATGAGAAATAGGAGAAACTGAAGGAGAGCCGCAGGGGAAAATTAAATATTGGGAAGGGAAACTAAGGGATGAGGAAGATGTGAATAGGGATTAGGAAGAGAGAAAACCAGGAAATAAGGAAAAGGAAAACCAAGTGATTGGGAGTGAAAGCCGAGGGATAGTGTTATTTACAGAGCAGAAATGAGAAGTGGATGGACCTTTCATTCTGCCAGTAACTATTAGTAACTGACTGAAATTGCATTGATACCTGATGGTAATACCACAATGCTGCCATTGTGAGTAGACTGATGGGATGATAATTGGCCAGAGTGGATCTGTGCTTCTTATTGTGGACATGACATACCCAGAATATGTTCCACATTGTCAGGTCGATACCGGTGTTGGGCAAGATAGTTCTGAAGCACAAGTATTCAGTACTACAACATAGAATCATAGAACCCTACAGTGCAGAACCAGGCCCTTTGGCCCATCAAGTCTGCACTGACCACAATCCCACCCATGCCCTATCCCCATATCCCTACACATTTACCCACTAATCCCTCTAACCTACACATCCCAGGACACTTAGGGGCAATTTTTAGCATAGCCAATCAGCCTAACCTGCACATCTTTGGACTGTGGGAGGAAACCGGAGCACCCGGAGGAAACCCATGCAGACGCGAGGAGAAAGTGCAAACTCCACACAGACAGTGACCGAAGCTGGGAATTGAACCCAGGTCCCTGGAGCTGTGAAGCAGCAGTGCTAACCACTGTGCTACCGTGCTGCTCTAACAACAACTAGGGTGTTGTTAGAGTCCATAACCTTTGCTCAATCTCATTTAACAGAGATAGTGTCACACAACATGATAGCTGGAGTCCACAGTCTGACAATAGGCCTTAGCCAACAAATGCCTCAAACAAACATTATATTTAAATTTAAGACTCTAGTTTCAGACAAAGAACAACAGTACAGCACAGGAACAGACCTTTTTGCCCTCCAAGCCTGCACCGATCATGATCCCTGCCTAAACTAAAACCATATGCACTAACGGAGTCCCATTCTTCC
The DNA here is from genome assembly GCA_037974335.1 of Prionace glauca. Lineage (NCBI taxonomy): Eukaryota > Metazoa > Chordata > Chondrichthyes > Carcharhiniformes > Carcharhinidae > Prionace > Prionace glauca. The sequence goes on along the minus strand of CM075735.1, from coordinate 63,261,551 downwards.
ATTCCCATCCTATTCATGTATTCGTCTAGATGTCTCTCAAATTCCGCTATCATACCTGCTCCCACTACCTCCCCGGGCACCATGATCCAGACATTCAACACCCTCTGTGTAAAAAACTTGCCTCGCACATCTCCTCTAAACTTTTCCCCATGCACCTTAAACCTATTTCACCTAATAATTAACTTTTCTACCTTAGGAAAGAGCATCTGACTATTCACTCTGTCCATGTCATTCAATCTTGTAAACCTCTATCAGGTTGCCCCTCAACCTCCATCGTTTCAGTACAAACAAACCAAATTTAACCTCTCCTCATAGCTAATACCCTCCAGACCAGACAACATCCTGGTAAACCTCTTCTGTACCCTCTACAAAGTATCCTTCTAGTCGTGTGGCGAGCAGAATTGTACATATATTCCAAATGAGGCCTAACTAAGGTTCTGTGCAGCTGCAGTGTGACCTGCCAATTTTTATACTCGATGCCCTGACCAATGAAGGCAAGCATCAATGACCTTATCCAACTGCATTGCTACTTTCAGTGAGTGGGGGACATGTACCAGGGCTGAGGGAGCTCCCTGGAGAGACAAACGTTGAGAGGCGACCTGGTATAAGATGTTGAGAGATATAGATAGGGTGGATTCTCAGAGGCTATTTCCCAGGGCGAAATGGTCGCTACGAGAGGACACAGGTTTAAGGTGCTGGGGAGCAGGTACAGAGGAGATGTTAAGGGTAAGTTTTTCACTCAGAAGGTGGTGAGTGAGTGGAATCGGCTGCCGTTGGTGGTCGTAGAGGCGAACCCGTTGGGGTCTTTTTAGAGACTTCTGGATGAGTATATGGGATTTAATGGGATTGAGAGTTATAGCTGGCCAGGTAGGTAAGGATATGATTGGCGCAACTTGTGGGCTGAAGGGTCTGTTTGTGCTATTGTGTTCTATGTTCTATGTATGCTCGGATCTCCCTGCCTGTCAATGCTCCTAAGGGTTCTACCATTTATTGTACAATTCCTACATGCATTGGACCTCCCAAAATACATTACTTCACATTTGTTTGGATTAAACAACATCTGCCATTTCTCCACCCAAGTCTCCAACCGATCTTGTTGTATCCCCTGACAATCCTCTTCACTATCCACAACTCCACCAACTTTTGTGTCACCTGCAAACTTACTAATTGGACCAGCTACATTTTCCTCCAAATTATTTATATTTACTACAAACAACAAAGGTCCCAGAACTGATCCCTGTGGAACACCACTAGTCACAGCCTTCCATTCAGAAAATCACCCCTGTGCTGTTACCCTCTGTCATCTATGGCAAAGATGTGGGAATGCCGGCGTTGGACTGGCGTAAACACAGTAAAAAGTCTGACAACACCAGGTTTTAGTCCAACCAATTTATTTGATAATAGACTCACAAGCTTTCGGAGTTAGTCCCTATATTTATAAATGGCTACCAGTATTCTTCTTAGAGCACGTACTCTCAGCGGAACCTAGTCACTTAATCGCATGTGATACACAATCAGTAAGGAGTTTGCTGATGATCTGGCAGTTGAAAATGTTGCTGTACATTGTCATCTCTGGTGCTTGAAGGTGGAGGACATGCACTTTTAGGTTTAGTTGAGTGAACCCTACTATGAGGCTATGCCAAAGACCTAATAGTGACTTTACATTCTGTTTCACAATGTGCAAATCAGAGTTTCCTTGTGCACAATGGAGAGTTGTTACACCCTTGGTAGTGACATGATGGCACAGTGGTTTAGCACTGCAGCTTCACAGCGCCAGGGACCTGGGTTTGATTCCAGCCTCAGGTGTGTGGTCTGTGTGGAGTTTGCACTTTCTTCCCGTGTCTGCATGTGTTTCCTCCCAAAGTCTAAAGACAAAAGTGAATCGCCTTGCATCCCCCTGCAAGATCAATGAAGCTAGAAATTTACTGGATTCACAGAACAAAAAGGGATCTTGCAATTAAACCACCATTTCTTCGACGTATTATGGTTATTATTAGGCTCATTTGATCGTGCAATCCATAATCTACTTTAAATAAATCGTCTGATGTTCAAAGTTAAAATAAATTCCTTTATCCAACAAAAACCTAGCAATCATAATACTGACACTTTCAATTTTAACGTTATGTCACAATATTGATATTTTCATCCTCAGCAGCTTTTTGTGGGGAGAGTCCCAGATTTCCATTACACTTTGCTTCCTGACTTCATTCCTGAACAAACCAGCTCTAATGTTAAGATTATGCTCCCAGGTTTGGACTCCCTACTAGAAATTCTCTCTATCTATCCTACTGAATCTTTTAATCATCTTAAATATATAAATTAGATCACCTCTATATGTTCTATATGCACAGGAATCTAATCTTTGCAACAACCTGCATTGAAATTCAATCCTCATTGTGCCTGTCCTTACTCTCCTTCCCTCAACACATTCAATTCAAAAATCTCATTGTTTTTCCGTATAACCAACCACAGCCAGGTTCTGCATTCTCTACAGTCAATGAATTCATGCTGTAACACCATTAATAGGTCTGGAGGTGCTGAAGTCCATGATAGAATAAACACAGGCTTGGGTGTATCAGGAGAAATATCTGGCTTAGCAATCTCTCTCATTATGAGCGGCGCTGCACAAGCCTACAAATATCTCCACCCTTGCTCAGTCCCAGCACCTTGGACTGTGAACACTTAAGTTGTTTATACTGCGTGGAAAGAAACTGAGCATCTGACGAAAGGCTAACCAACATTTGAAGGACTGACTGCCGTACAATTGAACAACACATAACCAACTGACTGACCAACATATGACTGTCATACAACTAACCAACAAATGATGACATTTAACCAACTAACATGTGCATAGAACTAACACATGATCAACTGATTAACATACTGACAGCCAACATATTATCAGCTGACAGACTAACTGACTGACATGTGGCACACATATGGCCCACATACATACCGATGACATGCAATTGACCAAAAAATGACTAACATACAGCCATCGATCAAAGGACTAACACAACAACCTGACCAAGATACAGATAACGAGTTGACATATGACACAAAAATAGTTGGGATAATAAATTGCAATGAGGAAATAAGAACTTTACAAATGGATATAGATAGATTAAGAGAGTGGGCCAAAATGTGGCAAGATGGAGTTTAACATGGATAAATGTGAGCTCATGCATTTTGGTTGGAAAAATGGTAAGGCAACTTATTATTTAAATAGAGAGAGACTTTGGGGTCCTCTGGTGCAGAAGAATCTGGGTGTCTTTGTTCATGAGTCACAGAAAACTAGTATGCAGGTACAGCAGATAATAAAGAAAGCAAATGGAATGTTGGCATTTATAACTAAAGGAATAGAATATAAAGGTAAGGAATTATTATTGCAACTTTACAAAGCATTGGTGAGGCCGCACCTGGAGTATTGTGCACAGCTTTGGTCCCCTTATTTGAGGAAAGATGCAGTAGCATTTGAGGCAATTCAAAGCAGGTTCACAAGATTGATTCCAGAGATGAGGGGTTTGTTGTGAAGAGAAATTGAACTGTTTAGGCCTATATTCTCTGGAATTGAGACGAACGAAGGGAGATCAAAACGAGGTATACAAGATGATAAAAGGTTTGGATAAAGTCGTCGTGGAGTGGATACTTCCTCTTTTGATGCATTCTAGGATGAAAGGAGTAGCAAATTTAAAACAGAGTTGAGGAGAAGCTACTTCTCCCAAAGGGTTGTGAATCTGTGGAATTCGCTACCCCAAAGTGAGGTGACTGCTGGGACAATGAGTAAATTTAAGGAGGAGTTAGACAGATTTTTAATTGGTAATGGGTTGAAGGGTTTTGGGGAGAAGACAAGAAAATGTGAATGAAGAGCATTTCAGTCATGATCGAATGGTGGAGCAGACTCAGTGATCCAAACGGCCTAATTCTGCTCATATATCTGATGAACTTATGAACATATAACTGAATTACTCACAATTAGCTGACCCACATATGACTTACGTACTACTGAACAATATACAACTGACATGTGACTGATCAAACAACAGATGACCTCAGAACATCCCAATTTACTGATCATTTCCTTTTGAAGTGTTGAAAATGTAGTCAATGCAGAAACCATTTTAGCAAATTTTGTGTGCAGCAGATGAATTAATGAGCCGTTGTTCAGTTTAGTGACGTGGATTGAGGGTTAAGTATTGTCCAGACAATTAATATTGCCAATAACAAAACTCTGGTGAATATGGGAAAAGAAGTAAAGTCAGTGGGTGTTGTATACATGGACTTCAATAAAGCCTTTGACAAGGTACCTCAAGGTAGACTGGTATGAAAGGTGAAGTCACAAGGGATCAAAGGAGAGCTGGAAAAATGGATAGGGAACTGGCTTGGCCATAGATACAGTAAAAAGTCTGACAACACCAGGTTTTAGTCCAACCGATTTATTTGATAATATTCTCACAAGCTTTCGGAGTTAGCCCCTTCGTCAGGTGAATGGAGAGTTCTGGCCTCAGACAGAGCATATAAAGCCTCACTGGATGCACCATCATATCAGTATCTGGGATGGTGAACTGCAAGGTAGAAGATGACGCCAAAATGGTGCCATCCATGAAGAATTCCATCCTCCAAGAATTTGTCCGAGCTGTCTGGAGCAGGATGGGCGGGAGCCATAGTGGAGGCCATGATGCCAGATGGCTCTGGGTCATCCGGACCCATCCCTGCAACACAGGGTAACAAGGGAGGGAGAGGAATCCAGGAAAGGAAACCTTGATTCACTTTTCTACATTGAACACAGAACAAAGCACAAAGAAGATCACATCACAGGATCTTCGGCCCTCCAAGCCTGCAGCGACGAAGCTGCCCTTCTGAATTGTAATTCCTTATCCTTACAGGGACAATATGCCTCTATTCCCATCTCATTCACGTAGCTATAAAGGTGCCCCTTAAAGGTCACCATCGTACCTCCCTCAGTGACTTCCCCTGGCAGCGAGTTCTAGGTACAACCATCCTCTCTGTTCAAATAAACATGCCTTGTACATCTCCTTTAAACCTTGCCCCTTGCACCCAAAACAATGCCCCTAGAAGGTGCCTCAAATTGAGTGGAGGATTGACAGGTGCTGACCTCTTGAATCCAGCCGACAATGCTATCGCTGACAGCCCACATCTCCCCTTTCCTGGACAGCTCCGCTCCTGCTCTTCAAAGGGGATGAGGACCCAGAGATCTGGCTCACCACCTCTGTTTTCACCCTCTCTCGGGTGTTATTGTTCATCTTTTCCTGTGGAGACAGAAAGAGCCATGAAAGAAATGATGGTGTTACTCCTGCAGAGTATCCCTTAGAGAGCAAGCGTAATGCTAGTCTTGGGGGGCATAGGAAGGAGGTGTTTGGGGGTCAGGGCTGGAATGGAGGGTGCTAGGGATGGGAAGATCTGGGGCTGATTTGGGGGAACATGCTAGATGCGTTCAAGCCATCACCCTTGCTACCCAGATGAGGTCATTGATCTTCTTGCAGCACTGCTTCCCTATTCTGGGGGCCAGTGTTATCGAAGTGACCAGTGCCATCAGTCTCCTTGGGTCTGTGTCCTCCTGGGGGGAAAGAGGGTATCCTGCCTCACCTCTGCAGCATCCAGCAGTTTCCTGAGGTCGCCTCAGTAAATCATGGGGGCTGGTCATGTGGTCATTTTTTCATGTACTGCCTGCCTGTCCATCTATGGGGTTTTTAATGGAGCTGCCCCTTGTTAGGGCAGATCAGCTGCTGGCAGTTTGGCGGAGCATTCCAACAAATTATATGCAGTTTGCTTGTTAACCTTGAGAGGAAGGTAAGTGAGCACTTGCAGGAATGCTGATGGCGAGGGGAGGGGGTGGGGCAGGGTGGGAGGGAGGAAGAGGATGGGGTGAATCAGTACCCCTATGATTGGGACAGGGGGAGAGAGGGAAGGAGGTGTCATACAGCCATCGGACTCAGGAGGAGATGGGGGCCTTGTGCAGGAGGGACCAGGGCTGGGAGGACGGGGGATCACTCTGCCGAGATTGTTATGGGGAAGGGGGATTTCTCTGCCTGAGATCACCCAGGGGGATGGGGGGGAGGGAGGATCCGCTGCCGCGCTGCTTGAGATACGTAGAGAGGGGAGGGGAGGGATGTCCACTGCCACTCTGCCTAAGGTAAGTGGAGGGGGGTGGGAAGGAAGAGGGGATATCGCTCTGCCTGAGATCAGTGGAGGGAAGGGAGGGCCACTGCACTCTGCCTAGATCAGTGAGGGGGGAGGGAGGGGGGTATCACTGTGCCTGAGATCAGTGAGGGGGGAGGGAGAGGGGGTATCACTGTGCCTGAGATCAGTGAGGGGGGAGGGAGAGGGGGTATCACTGTGCCTGAGATCAGTGAGGGGGGAGGGAGAGGGGGTATCACTGTGCCTGAGATCAGTGAGGGGGGAGGGAGAGGGGGTATCACTGTGCCTGAGATCAGTGAGGGGGGAGGGAGAGGGGGTATCACTGTGCCTGAGATCAGTGAGGGGGGAGGGAGAGGGGGTATCACTGTGCCTGAGATCACTGAGGGGGGAGAGAGAGGGGTGTATCACTGTGCCTGAGATCAGTGAGGGGGGAGGGAGAGGGGGGTATCACTGTGCCTGAGATCAGTGAGGGGGGAGGGAGAGGGGGTATCACTGTGCCTGAGATCAGTGAGGGGGGAGGGAGAGGGGGTATCACTGTGCCTGAGATCACTGAGGGGGGAGAGAGAGGGGTGTATCACTGTGCCTGAGATCAGTGAGGGGGGAGGGAGAGGGGGGTATCACTGTGCCTGAGATCAGTGCGGGGGGAGGGAGAGGGGGGTATCACTGTGCCTGAGATCAGTGAGGGGGGAGGGAGAGGGGGGTATCACTGTGCCTGAGATCAGTGAGGGGGGAGGGAGAGGGGGGTATCACTGTGCCTGAGATCAGTGAGGGGGGAGGGAGAGGGGGGTATCACTGTGCCTGAGATCAGTGAGGGGGGAGGGAGAGGGGGGTATCACTGTGCCTGAGATCAGTGAGGGGGGAGGGAGAGGGGGGTATCACTGTGCCTGAGGTCAGTGAGGGGGGAGGGAGAGGGGGGTATCACTGTGCCCGAGATCAGTGAGGGGGGAGGGAGAGGGGGGTATCACTGTGCCTGAGATCAGTGAGGGGGGAGGGAGAGGGGGGTATCACTGTGCCCGAGATCAGTGAGGGGGGAGGGAGAGGGGGGTATCACTGTGCCTGAGATCAGTGAGGGGGAAGGGAGAGGGGGGGTATCACTGTGCCTGAGATCAGTGAGGGGGGAGGGAGAGGGGGGTATCACTGTGCCCGAGATCAGTGAGGGGGGGAGGGAGAGGGGGGTATCACTGTGCCTAAGATCAGTGAGGGGGAGGGAGAGGGGGGTATCACTGTGCCTGAGATCAGTGAGGGGGGAGGGAGAGGGGGGTATCACTGTGCCCGAGATCAGTGAGGGGGGAGGGAGAGGGGGATATCACTGTGCCTGAGATCAGTGAGGGGGGAGGGAGAGGGGGGTATCACTGTGCCTGAGATCAGTGAGGGGGGAGGGAGAGGGGGGTATCACTGTGCCTGAGATCAGTGAAGGGGGAGGGAGAGGGGGGTATCACTGTGCCTGAGATCAGTGAGGGGGGAGGGATAGGGGGGTATCACTGTGCCTGAGATCAGTGAGGGGGGAGGGAGAGGGGGGTATCACTGTGCCTGAGATCAGTGAGGGGGGAGGGAGAGGGGGGTATCACTGTGCCTGAGATCAGTGAGGGGGGAGGGAGAGGGGGGTATCACTGTGCCTGAGATCAGTGAGGGGGGAGGGAGAGGGGGGTATCACTGTGCCTGAGATCAGTGAGGGGGGAGGGAGAGGGGGGTATCACTGTGCCTGAGATCAGTGAGGGGGGAGGGAGAGGGGGGTATCACTGTGCCTGAGATCAGTGAGGGGGGAGGGAGAGGGGGGTATCACTGTGCCTGAGATCAGTGAGGGGGGAGGGAGAGGGGGGTATCACTGTGCCTGAGATCAGTGAGGGGGGAGGGAGAGGGGGGTATCACTGTGCCTGAGATCAGTGAGGGGGGAGGGAGAAGCGTGTATCACTGTGCCTGAGATCAGTGAGGGGGGAGGGAGAGGGGGGTATCACTGTGCCTGAGATCAGTGAGGGGGGAGGGAGAAGGGTGTATCACTGTGCCTGAGATCAGTGAGGGGGGAGGGAGAGGGGGGTATCACTGTGCCAGAGATCAGTGAGGGGGGAGGGAGAGGGGGGTATCACTGTGCCTGAGATCAGTGAGGGGGGATGGAGAGGGGGTATCACTGTGCCTGAGATCAGTGAGGGGGGAGGGAGAGGGGGGTATCACTGTGCCAGAGATCAGTGAGGGGGGAGGGAGAGGGGGGTATCACTGTGCCTGAGATCATTGAGGGGGGATGGAGAAGGGTGTATCACTGTGCCTGAGATCAGTGAGGGGGGAGGGAGAGGGGGGTATCACTGTGCCTGAGATCAGTGAGGGGGGATGGAGAAGGGTGTATCACTGTGCCAGAGATCAGTGAGGGGGGATGGAGAGGGGGTATCACTGTGCCTGAGATCAGTGAGGGGGGAGGGAGAGGGGGGTATCACTGTGCCAGAGATCAGTGAGGGGGGAGGGAGAGGGGGGTATCACTGTGCCTGAGATCAGTGAGGGGGGAGGGAGAAGGGTGTATCACTGTGCCTGAGATCAGTGAGGGGGGAGGGAGAGGGGGGTATCACTGTGCCTGAGATCAGTGAGGGGGGAGGGAGAGGGGGGTATCACTGTGCCTGAGATCAGTGAGGGGGGATGGAGAGGGGGGTATCACTGTGCCTGAGATCAGTGCGGGGGGAGGGAGAGGGGGGTATCACTGTGCCTGAGATCAGTGAGGGGGGATGGAGAGGGGGTATCACTGTGCCTGAGATCAGTGAGGGGGGAGGGAGAGGGGGGTATCACTGTGCCTGAGATCAGTGAGGGGGGAGGGAGAGGGGGTATCACTGTGCCTGAGATCAGTGAGGGGGGAGGGAGAGGGGGTATCACTGTGCCTGAGATCAGTGAGGGGGGAGGGAGAGGGGGTATCACTGTGCCTGAGATCAGTGAGGGGGGAGGGAGAGGGGGGTATCACTGTGCCAGAGATCAGTGAGGGGGGAGGGAGAGGGGGGGTATCACTGTGCCTGAGGTCAGTGAGGGGGGATGGAGAAGGGGTGCCACTGCCACTCTGCCTGAGATCAGTGAGGGGGGAGGAAGGTGGGGGCTGTGATTGGTGTGGTTGGTGGGGGGTGTGGGGGGAAAAGGAGGTCAGTAATGGTGTAGGGATGGGACAATGTTTGTGGGGCCAGGAGGAGGCTTTTTCTGATCCAGAGTCAATTACTAGGGGACATAGGGTTAAGGTGCAAAGGGCAAGTTTTAAAAGGGATATATGAGGCAGATTTTTTACACAGAGAGAGGTGGGTGCCTGGGACTCGCTGCCGGGGGTGGTCGTGGAAGTGAATACGGTAGTGACTTCTAAGGGGCATCTTGACAAGTACATGAGTGAGATGGGAATAGAGGGATATGGTCCCCAGAAGCATGGGAGGTTTTAGTTAAGTCGGGCAGCATGGTCCCTGCAGGCTTGGAGGGCCGAAGGGCCATTCCTGTGCTGTAATTTTCTTTGTTCTTTTATTCAGATGTGGCAGGATAGCAGCATTCTATCTTTTTTTGTCCTTGCCGTTTGGAGCTGCCTGGTTTTGGGCGCAATAAGCCCCACCCATAGGCTTCTGCAGCAAATTCAGAATCAGTGATATTTTTTCAGGCAGAGTGCATATGGGAGCGCCTCAGAACAGGCCTAAAAATCAGATCTCAAACACTCCTGGTTTCAAGTCTGCCCAGCACTTAGGATCAAAATGGTAAAATAGGGCCCACTGTCTCTGAAATTTTGGACTGGTCTGTTTCTAACCACAAGATGTGGGTATGCCGGCGTTGGACTGGCGTAAACACAGTAAAAAGTCTGACAACACCAGGTTTTAGTCCAACCTATAGACTTTTTACTGTGTTCTAACCACAAGAGACAGTGGGTGGGACCTAACTTTGCCAGACAGCCTGAAGCTCAAATCAGAGCCACAAACTGCACATAAAGAACAAAGAACAACACAGCACAGGAAACAGGCCCTTCGGCCCAACAAGCCCATGCTGCCATTTTAACATTGTGAGTGCCCTCTTCTACCTATGACCTTTGTCTATGCCTATTGGACTCCACAATAAAGGAATTATAACCAGATTGAGGGACGCCTAATTTGTGGACAATTTGTTAACACCAACATGTGCAGAAAAATGAAAAATAAAGCAGCTCACCTGACAGAATCCTTCCAAGCCAGATACAGCCTCCCCTTCCCCCTCCCCCATGGACATTGGAGCCCCTACCCCTACCCTTCCCCCATTGGACCTACTTGCACATGGCTCCCACATTACCCCCTTGCCCTGATGGCTGCCTGACATGCCCCTCTCTCTCCCCTACTCCCGATTATCAAGGAGGCACAAATTCCACCCCCTTTCCCATCCCATCAGCACATCTGCAAGTGTTGACTTGAGTTCCGCTCCATGATAACAAGGCAAACTGCGTTAAACTTGCTGGAATGCCTTAATAGACACTTGATTCACCCAGATTGCCTGCAGCTGAGTTGCCCTAACAAGGGACAGGTCCATAAAAACGCCAAGGATCGACAAATAGGCAGGAAGTGCAGGGGAAAAAAAATGGCCTCCAAAACGCAGTAACCAGATTTTTCATGGCTTCTTCTGCCCCACAGGAGAAGAATATCCACAACCACTGGAAGTGGGCAAAGATAGGGGGTGGTAAGCCTGACCTCCGAGTCCTCACCCCCTTTGAGGGGCTGGAACTTGTGGGAGACAAGTGAATATGGGCCATCAGTGACAGCATGGTTGGGCTGGAGCATAAGAGGAACCACCTGCCAATCCTCCACTTTAGAACCAGCATAGAACCCTACAGTGCAGAAACAGGCCCTTCGGCCCATCGAGTCTGCACCGAACACAATCCCACCCAGACCCTATCCCCATATCCCTACACATTTACCTGCTAATCCCTCTAACCTACACATCCCAGGACACTAAGGGGCAATTTTAGCATAGCCAATGAACCTAACCCGCACATCTTTGGACTTTGTTGGGAAATGTCAAGTAAGTCACACGCAGCCCAGTTTCCTCTCCCTCCCTTGCACTTAACCTTGTGCCCTGTGTTGCTGGAAGAGACCACAATGTGCCTGGGCCATCTGGCTTCTCGGCCCCCCCTGTTGCTTCCACCTATCCTGCCCCTGACAGCTCAAAGGACTCTCCTCGGAGGAAGCTGGTGAAGGGGTCTCCGAGGCCAGCCCCAGTTTGGCGTCATCTTCCACCTCACAAGTCTCCATCCCAGAGACCCTCACATCAATGGGTCAAGTTAATGGCGAGACATTCTTTGGTGCACACGACACATCTGCTGGTGGAGGAGGGAACGTCTGAGGCCTCTGGCATGTGGGAGCCTGCCAGAGGCAAGGACTCAGCTGGCCCCAGGTTACAGGCTGGGCCTCTACAATCACTTTTCCCTCAGCTGCTGGAGATGCAGCAACAGAGCCAGGAAATGCTTGGGGGGATGAAGGACCGACTGAGAAGCTGTTGGGAGGAGTCCCAAAGCTTTCAGGTGGACCAGTTTTTGTCTGCCATGTGTGGTTCCCAGGCCAGTATGGCAAGGGTGGCATCCACGGTGGAAAGTCTGGGGCAGTCTCACTATGAGTGACAGGTTCCAAGCCATGGCTGAGTCACAGCAGACCATGCAGATTCCCCGAGGGATCCAGCCCAAGTCACATCAGGCCATATAGAACATAGAACATTACAGCACAGTACAGGCCCTTCGACCCTCAATGTTGTGCCGAGCTATGTCCAATCCCAAGATCAAGCTGTCCCCTCCCTATAATTCTGGAGTGCTCCATGTGCCTATCCAATAACCGCTTGGAAGTTCCTAAAGTGTCCGACTCCGGCAGGCAGTCTATTCCACATCTGAGGGCCTCAACAGGCTTCTCGGGACTCTGTGGCCCACAGATCAGAGGCCATTGACAGGTGGCCCCTGACTCTGGTGGCCATCGCAGAGGGTTCAAGCACCATGGATAGGACATCGGTGGTCCTCCAGGACTGGCAGGGTCAGGTGATGCATGAGACTGTGGCTGTGGCTACACCTTCTGACTCCCCCTCTTCCTGACACCAGGGTATCTCAGGGGCAGCGGGGTGAAGAGGCTGTCATGAAAACATCTCAGTCACCTAGAAGCCAGCCAGGGGCTTCAAGGTTCAGGGCCTCCAGAGGACGCCTGCCATGTGCATCACAAGCAATATGGCAAGGTAAGCAGTTGGCTCCCTTTACTTCCAATGTACATTCTGGGGTGATACTGAGATCTGTGCTTTGTAAAGTTACAAAGTTGTAGTTGCTCTAAGATGGCACCAGTGAAGGGCTACATTAGTTAGATAGATCTTTAAGCACCTTAATATTTTCTGTTCATGCATTTTTATGTTAAAACTTCATATTTGAACACCTTTATTGCAATCATTAAATGTTTTATCACTCCTATTCATGACTAATTTGTCGAGGGATTGAGTTTAGGAGTCGGGAGGTAATGCTGCAACTTTACAGGACCCTCGTCAGGCCTCATTTGGAGTACTGTGCGCAGTTCTGGTCGCCTCACTATAGGAAAGACGTAGAAGCTATTGAAAGGGTGCAGAGGAGATTTACAAGGATGTTGCCTGGACTGGGAGGCATGCCTTATGAAGATAGGTTGAGGGAGCTGGGACTCTTTTCCCTGGAGAGGCGAAGGTTGAGAGGCGACCTGATAGAAGTTTATAAAATGTTGAGAGGAATAGATAGGGTGGACTCTCAGAGGCTATTTCCCCGGGTTGAAATGGTCGTTACGAGAGGACACAGATTTAAGGTGCGGGGAGGGAAGTACAGAGGTGATGTTAGGGGTAAGTTTTTCACTCAGAGGGTGGTGAGTGAATGGAATCGGCTGCCGTCGTCGGTGGTGGAGGCGAACTCGCTGGGGTCTTTTAAAAGACTTCTGGATGAGTATATGGGGTTTAATGGGATTGGGGGTTATAGATAGGTCTATAGATTGGTGGGGTTGATGTGATCGGCGCAATTCGAGGGCCGAAGGGCCTGTTTGTGCTGTAATGTTCTATGTTCTATGTCTCAGTTTGCCTCAAACAGGAATCCTCGTCCATTGGTGATGCTTCATATTGACAATAGCTGGGGAGGCCTTCCTCTTCCCTTGGGGTTCCTGTGGGCCCCTGGTTCTCTCTCTATCACTGAGAAAATGAAATCATTGTTTCCCCAGAACCCACAAATGATTCTCTCCCCCCACCTCACCCACCCCAGGGCCTTGTATGGGGGGGTTCAGTTCCCTTACCTGCACACAGATGTGGGCCCAGGTGCCAGTGTGTATGTGGAGCTCAAGTAGGAGTCAGACGAGTTTGCACCAGGGCATCATCATAACGGTGCTTAGCAAATCGTCATCACCCTCCTGCCTGTCAAAGAAACTTGCTAACACAGTGTACCCAAGCCCATCACTCTGGTGTGATGATTTTGCAAGAGGTGGACGGACTTTGGGGAGGGGAGGAAGTGGAAATCACAGACACAAGCCCCTAGCAACTGATCTGCCTGGTGATCAGGTCTCCCCCAGCCACCCTTGCATGCCTCATTTGAGCTTCCAACCCTATAGCACCTGGTGGTGTTGCTTGGCGTGTTCTTCCTTTTCTTCCTCCTCCTCCTGCTGGGCGGCCTCCTTCCCAGCGAGGCCTGGCTAGTCAGTCTCCATGTCCTCCTCCTCTTCCAACAGGACACCTCTCTGCTGTGACAGGTTTTCCAGGGCACAGCACACCACCACAATGCGGGAAGTGACCAGAAGGTGTAATGGTCTTGGCAGATAGGATTAAGGAAAATCCAAAAGCATTTTACTCTTATGTCAGGAATAAAAGGGTGGTTAGAGGAAAAATTGGTCCCCTTAGGGACAGAGGAGGGGAACAATGTCTAGAATCCGAGGGAATGGGAGAGATCCTGAATGAATACTTTGCGTCAGTATTCACGAAGGAGAGGGACCTGTTGTCAGGTACTGTCTTGGAGGGAGTTGTAGACCCGTCAGAGGAAATATCTATTATGAGGGAGGAAGTGTTAGGGTTTTTAGGTAGTATTAAAACTGATAAATCTCCAGGGCCTGATGGCATTTATCCTAGGCTGCTTATGGAGACAAGGGATGAAATTGCTGGGCCTCTGACGCAAATCTTTGTCTCTTCTTTGGATACAGGTGAGGTCTCAGAGGACTGGAGGATAGTGAACATGATACTGTTGTTTAAAAAGGGTAGGAGGAATAACCCAGGTAATTATAGGACGGTGAATTTGACATCAGTGGTCGGGAAGTTGTTGGAAAGGATTCTTAGGGATAGGATGTATAAGTATTTAGAGTGTGGTAATTTGATTAGTGATAGGCAGCATGGATTTGTTAAGGGGAGGTGGTGCCTTACGAATCTGGTAGAATTTTTTGAGGAGGTGACAAAATGGTTGACGAAGGAAGAGCCGTGGATGTCATCTGTATGGATTTCAGTAAGGTGTTTGACAAAATCCCTCATGGTATGTTGGTGGAAAAGGTTAAGGCTCATGGGATACAGGGACAGGTGTCTAGATGGATTAAGAACTGGCTTGGTAACAGGAGACAGAGAATAGTAATGGAAGGGTCCTTTTCTAGCTGGAGGTCTGTTACTAGTGGTGTGCTGCAGGGCTCAGTACTGTTATTTGTAATATACATAAATGACTTGGAAGAGGGAGTAAGTTTGCAGATGATACGAAGATGGCTGGACTTGCTGATACCGAGGAGCAGTGTCAGGCAATACAGCAGGATATAGATAGGCGAGTATATTGGGCAGAGAAATGGCAGATGGAATTTAATCCAGATAAATGTAAGGTGATGCATTTCAGAAGAAAGAATGTAGGGGGGAATTACACAATAAATGGTAGGCCTATTAAGAGTATAGAAACACAGAGGGACCTGGGGGTGCAAGTACACAAGTCCTTGAAGCTGGCAGTGCAGGTGAGAAGGTGATGAAGAAGGCCTATGGTATGCTTGCCTTTATAGGAAGGGGTATAGAGTATAAAAGCTGGCGTCTAATGTTGCAGTTGTATAGAATGTTGGTTTGCCCGCATTTGGAGTACTGCGTCCAGTTCCGGTTGTCTTACTACCGGAAGGACATGGAGGCCCTGGAGAGTGAACAGAGGAGGTTTACCAGGATGTTGCCTGGTATGGAAGGCCTGAGCTACAAGGAAAGATTGGGCAAATTGGGGCTGTTCTCTTTAGAAAGGCGGAGGATGAGGGGAGATCTAATAGAGGTGTATAAGATTATGAAGGGTATAGATAAAGTGAACAGTGGTAAGCTTTTTCCTAAGTTGGATACAATAATTACGAGGGGCCACGGGCTTAGGGTGGGGGGGGGGGGGGGGCGAGGTATAACTCGGATGTTAGGGAGGTTTTTCCATACAGAGGGTGGTGGGGGCCTGGAGTGCACTGCCAAGTAGGGTGGTGGAGGCAGGTATGCTGGGGTTGTTTAAGGCTTATTTAGACAGGCACATGAGCGGATTAGAGATGGAGGGACTTTTCTAAATAAAGATCAAGAGCTTTGGGGCGTCCCTGGGAATCAATTGATTCCTTTGGACCTTCCAAAATATTTCATGGCTCACTTGCTTTATTTCTGTGTTTCTGGGGATTCTGTAAATGTCTGTCTAAGTTTTGTATGTTTATTGATGTCTTTTCTTTTATTTCACAGGAGATTCGGTCCGCCTTGTTGACCAACAAGGGGCATACACGCGGTGGGTCGTGTGATGGCTGCTCTTGGATGTTGCTTCGAGAGTTGCCTAGTGCTTCACATCGTTAATGTACGCTTAAACTGGACCAACTGACGCGCAACATAACAGCTCAGTGACTATCACTGTTTGCTGTGCAGATACATGGATTTGGGCTGGTGTCTGCGGGAGTTTGCACATTCTCCCCATGATTGCATGGGTTTTCTCCGGGTGCTCCAGTTTCCTCCCACATCCCAAAAAACGTGCTCTTAGGCTGATTGGTGTAACAAATTGTCCCTAAATTAGTCTTCCCTCAATCTTCCCCAATAGGTGTAGACAAAGGCCATGGGCAGAGGACGGCATTCATAATGTTAAAATGGCAGCACGGGCTCGTTGGGCCGAAGGGCCTGTTTCCCGTGCTGTGTTGTTCTTTGTGTATTGTAGGGCCCCGCAAGAGTGGACCAGGCACTAGAATTGCATTTTGAGGAGCCCTATGCACCTCTTCACGATCACACAGGTGGATCTAGCTGGGGATGTGCAGGAGGACAGAACTATGACCAAGATCCAGGTCAGGTTGCAACATAGAAGTAAGCATCCATCAATCCTTTGCTTGTATATGTCCGTGGATAGGTTTATGGATGGAAAGGGTTTGGTTTAGGTTAGAGGGTCATTGTTTTTTAACTGGTTGGTGCAACGTCGTGGGCCGAAGGGCCTGTTCTGCGCTGTAATGTTCTATGTTCTATGTATGACATTTCTAGTAAGTTGTCCAGATATCTGTCCCTCTTTTGAACTCGACCTCATGTCCTTTGCTGCAGGAAATGACACTGAGGCACTGGGCTCGTCTGCCATTGCCGCCATGCCTGGTGCTCCCACCGAGACATCCCAAGACAGCTCAGAGAAAACCTCGGAAGAAGGCCCCAAGGAAACGTCCAATGCCAGCACCAGTCAATCGGCACAGACTTTCAGCACACAATTCACCAGTGCAGATACTATCATCTCGGTGGGACTCTCACCCACTCTCTGCTGCACACAACACAACCATTGATATACATTGGGTGGAGATGGAAACTTCTGAGGCCTCTGGCATGTGAAAGCCTACCAGAGGCAAGGATTCAGCTGGCTCCACACCATGTGCTGAGCCAATGTGATTAGATCTCCCTAAGGTACTGCAGATGCAGCAGCAGAGCTGGAGAATGCAGGAGGGGCTGTCAGCAACACTGCAACAACTTCAGGGATGTTAGGAGGAGTTCGATAACTTTCAGGCGCAGAAAATGGTGCCGGGACAGCACGATATCTAGGCAAATCTTGCAAGATTGGTGTCTGTAGTTGAAAACCTGGGGCAGGAAATAGTCACCATGGGTGGCAGTTTTCAAGCATGGCTGAGACCCTGCAGCTTATTCTCAACTCACAATGGGCCATGGTTGAGGGACTTGGGAGTATCCTGGTTGTACAGCAGGCCATGACTGAGACACAGCGGGACATGGCTGTGGACCTTGAGAGCATGGTGCAGTCACAGTGGGCCATGGCTGAGGGGCTGCCTTTGCCTGGTCTCAGAGAGCTACTGCTTGTACACCATAGGGTGAATGCAATTGGGCCTGTAGGTCAGGGCGAGATGATGTCGTCCCATGGAGTGACCCAGGAGCCCATTTGCATCCAAAGGTAGGAGGAAGGGCTGAAGCCTGTGCCAGGTCCTTCCATCCCGGAGACTCCAGCCATCGTAAAACCTTTCAACTCTTCACTTCCTGACACTAGTGCATCTTTAGGGCAGTTGGATGAACAGAGTGGCACAGATACGTCCATGCCACCAGATCCCAGCCCTCCAGGGGAATGCTCGCTAAGGGCATCACAGGCCACTGGGCATGGAATACAGCTGACCGCCTCCGCCTCTACCCTGGAGAACACCATGGCATAGCGGTAGGCTCCATTAGATTAAGATGTTGTAGGGTCACCAAGAGGGCGCAGTTAAAGGACTGCACGAGTTAGATTTAGGGAAATAGGCGCTGTTAACAATCAGATCCACCTGTTTTATGGCACTGTAAACTATCAGCACTTCATGTTATTGCACTGTTAGTTTCATTACTAAATGTTACTGTACCCCACTGGGATGACCGTACCCCAACTGGATCCAGAGGGGTTCTGAGCATCATTCAGTGCAGGAGAGGTCCTTCGGCCCACTGAGTATATGATTGTCATATCCCAGTGCCAATGGCATATACCTGACTGGCGTAGTATGCCAAGCATTCATGACAAATTGTGCCAGCTGTTGGTGCCCTGTAGGCCCACTGTGTCATTGACCCCCACCATTCTCCAGACCCTGGGAACCACACCACCTCCCTAGGGCATTGCTGTGGATGGCGGTGCATCCCACTCAGACGTGGGCCCAGGTGCCAGTGTGCATGCAAAGAGCATGTAGGAGTCAGACTTGTTTTACATCAGGGCACCATCACATTATCCCACATTGTCATCACTCTCTTGCCTGGAATAATAACTTGCTACCACAGCCTACCCAGACCCATCAGTTGGTGTTATATCAAAGGGACCCATGGTGTGGGAGTGTGAACCAAGGTTGGGAGGGGGAGGTTGGAGTTTGCAGGAGGGGTGGGCATGCTGCTGGTACACTCCATACCCCCTAGTCTGAGAACCTTGTAGTCCCTCGCCACCCTTCCCTGCTGGACCCTTGCTGCCGCATGTCCCTCATCCAACTTATCCTCATCCTTCTTATCCTTTTCCACCTGAAGGGGGGTTCCCTTCCCCTTAGGGGAGTCTGCCTGGTCACTCTCCTCCTCCAGAAAGTCTCCACACTGCTACACCAGATTGTGAAGTGCACAGCTGACAACCACAGGAGACTGTTGGGAGCACCCTGCTTGAGTGATCTAGGCAGCAGAATCGCATCTTTGGGAGCTCAATGCTCAACGATGGCCGCTGCACTGACATCATCATCCAAGTCCTTAGTGGGTAGTTCCTTTTCCTCAGGAGCTATCTGGCAGCCTGGGCTGAGGGGTGATCTTATAGAGGTCCAGGGATGTCAGAACTCTGCAAAATGAAGCTGTAATGTATGGTTCCTGAGCATGAAGTTCATTCTGTGGTCGCAGACTGTCTGAACATTCAGGGAATGGAACCCCTTTCTGTTTACAAACTGTGGTGCCTTATGTTTGGGGACTACAGGGTGACGTGTGCACAATCGACTGCCCCCTACACATTAGGCATCTCAGCAATGGCAGCAAAGCCTGCAGGCCAGGCTTCCTGTTGGGCCTGGCCAATATTGAAATGGATGTACTGGCCAGTCTGTGCAAACAGGGCATCTGTCACCTCACGGCTACACTTGTGAACCGAGGACTGGGAAATCACACAGAGGCTCCCGCTAGCAGCCTGAAAGGACCCGGTGACATAAAAGTTGAGGGCTGCCGTGACCTTCACCACCACCGGGAATAGATTTCACCCTGTACCACAGGGTGCCAAGTTTGCCATGGGCTGACACAGGTGTCGCACCATCTCCTTGCTGAGCTGGAGCCTACGGCATATGCGTGTCCTTTGAAGAGCTGACTGTCAGTCAGCTCTTCAAAGGACACGCATGTCCTGAACTGTCTGTCTCCTCTGTGCCCTGGCTCCACATCAGGCCCATGGGCACCCGCCTCCTTTCCCTGACTGGTGGCTCCCTTCCTCCTGCTGTAGCCTTTATCCCGGGCTTGCAGTGTTCTGATATCTGCCTTTTCCTCCGGAACCACAAGAATTTTGGCTCCATGCCAAAATCCATTTTTGCTCTGAGGAGGGGGCAAGAGAGAGAAATTCCATGTGGTTCTCCATCACGGGATACACAAGCCTTCCCAGCCACTTGTGTGCCAATGCCATGTGCCACCTCTCAAGTTTGGGACCGTCACTGCACCCTTGCTGTAGGGAGCACGGACAGTGTATGGGCGGCTGTGCAGGGGTCCCACTGGGAACCCTTAAAGCATAGACATGGGTGCACCCAACTGAATATCTGGTGTAGTGGCTTCCAGGAATTGCTAACAATTCATACAGAAGGGAGAGGGACACCCTTGTGATTATCACAAGGATGGGTTCCCATTGAGGGCAGCACTGCAGAGCCCAAGAGTCCTGCCCTTGATAGTGTACTCGTTCATCCCGTTGGTTCTGCCAAAATGAATGATTACGCATTTATCCGCGTTGAAGTCCATCTGCCACTTCTCCGCCCAGTCCTGCATCCTATTTATGTCCTGCTGCAACTTTTGCCATCCTTCCAGACCATCCACAACACCACCGACCTTCGTGTCATCGGCAAACTTACTTAACCATCCTTCCACTTCCTCATCCAGGTCATTTATGAAAATGACAAACAGCAAGGGTCCCAGAACAGATCCCTGGGGCACCCCACTGATGACTGACCTCCATTCAGTCTCAATTTGTTAGATCTGTTCAAAGTCTATCCCATTTAGCACGGTGACAGTGCCACACAACATGAAGGAAGTTATTCTTAATGTGAAGGTGGGTCTTTGTGGGGTGGTCATTCCTACTGTCATGGACAGCATCTTCATCTGGCAGATTGGTAAGGATGAAATCAAATATGTTTTTCCCTTTTGTTGGTTCCTTCACCACTTGCTCAGACTCAGTCTAGCAGCTACGTTCTTTAGGATCTGACCAGCTCAATCAGCAATGCTGCATTTGACTCACTCTTGGTAGTGGACATTGAAATCCCCCATCTACAGTACATTTAATGCCCTTGCCACCTTCAATGCTTCCTCCAAATGTTGTTCAACATGGAAGACTACTGATTCATCAGCCGAAGGAGGACAGTACGTGGTAACCAGGAAGAAGCCATGAAGTATGTGGTAACAATACTTCTTTTTCACAATTGTTTCACACAGAGTGGTGGTGGATGTCAGGAACGAGCTACCTGAGATAATAGTAGAAGCAGGTACAATTTTGACTTTTAAGAAGCATTTAGACAGTTATATGAGTAAGATTGGTATAGAAGGATATGGGCCAAATGTGGGTAATTGGTAAAATCTGGGCGGTATGAACAAGTTGGGCTGAAGGGCTTGTTTCCATGCTGTAAATCTCTATGACTTCACGACCTGAAATCCTGAGACTTCATGGGGGCCACAAGATGAAAGATCACATAAGACCAGGCTATTGTCTAACAATTTGAAACAATTGTAATTTTATTTGAAATTGTAAGCTTTCAGAGCTCTCTCCTGCATCTTGTCCACCCCAGGCCAACACTGGCATCTCCACTTCATGAGATTTGGAGTCAATGTTGAGTAGTCCCAGGGCAACTCCCGCTCAGGATAGGAGTGTATTGAAATAATCAGGTAGTAAAGATATGGATGAGAGTATCAACAGCAATGAGACAGGGATAAAAATGCGCAATGTTCTGATGGTGATATGAAGTCTGAAGCATTCCCATGTTGGAGACAGATGAAGAGGACAGTTATGTTTTAAACTGCTGCTAGAAAGATGGGGAATGATAGTGTAACGTAGAACTATAGAATTATAAAATGGCTACAGGACAGAGGAGGCTATTCAGCCTATCATGTCTGTGTTCTCTGTGATGTGGAGATGCCAGCGTTGGACTGGGGTAAACACAGTAAGAAGTCTGACAACGCCAAGTTTAAGTCTAACCTATTTATTTGATAGTAAACTCACAAGCTTTTGAGGTTCCCCTCTTCGTCAGGTGAATGAAGAGTTCTGGCCTCAGACAGAGCATATAAAGCACAGACAGTTTACAGATTATTGATTAGAATGCGAATCCTTACACCTAACCTGCTGTTCAAGTCCTAAAGTGGCCGACAATGTGAGTGGAAGGAGCACTGATCACAGGTTAAAGAGATGTGTATTGTCTCCAGACAGTACAGTAAGTGAGGTTTTGCAAACCAGGCAAGTCATGTGGGTTACAGATAGTGCGACATGAACCCAAAATCCCTGTTGAGACTGTCCTCATGTGTGTGGAACTTGGCTATCAGTCTCTGCTCAGCGACTGTGCGCTGTCGTGTGTCGTGAAGGCCACCTTGGAGTCTTCAACATATCATTGATGAAGACGAACATCTCGCCAGGGCCATCCCCACTCCCCCACTTCTTGCCTTCAGACAACACACAACCTCAAAAAGACCATTGTTCTTTTTGAGGTTACACAGCCTTCGAGAACAGTGACCACAATACCACACAACCCTGCCACAGCAACCTCTGCAAGACATGCCAGATCATCGACATGGATACCATCATCACACGTGAGAATACCATCCACCAGGTACATGGTAAATACTCTTGCAACTCAGCCAACATGGTCTACCTGATACGTTGCAAGAAGGGATGTCCCGAAGCATGGTACATTGGGGAGACCATGCAGACGCTACAACAACGGATGAATGAACATCGCTCGTCAATCACCAGGCAAGACTGTTTCCTTCCTGTTGGCGGACACTTCAGTGGTCACGGGCATTCAGCCTCTGACCTTCGGGTAAGCATTCTCCAAGGCGGCCTTCACAACACACGACAGCGCAGAGTCGCTGAACAGAGACTGATAGCCAAATTCCGCACACATGAGGACAGTCTCAACAGAGATCTTGTGTTCATGTCGCATTATCTGTAACCCCGTAACTTGCCTGGGTTTACTAAACCTCACTTACTGTACTGTCTGGAGACAATACACATCTCTTTAACCTGTGATCAGTGCTCCTTCCATTCACATTTTCGGCCACTTTAGGACTTGAACAGCAGGTTAGATGTAAAGATTTGCATTCTAATCAGTAATCTCTAAACTGTCTGTGCTTTATATGCTCTGTCTGAGGCCAGAACTCTCCATTCACCTGACGAAGAGTTTAACCTTGAAAGCTTGTGAGTTTACTATCAAATAAATCGGTTGGATTAAACCTGTTGTTGTCAGACTTTTTACTGTGTGTTCTCTGCACCAGCAACTCAGCTCGTTCCAAATCCTCGTCTTTTCTTTGTAGCCCTGCAAATTGTTCTCTTCAAATTATACAGTCATAGAATCACAGCATGGTTACAGTAAAGAAGACCATTCACCCATCATTGTTTTTGTGCATTCTTAGTACCATTTCAGTGGCCTGTTAATTCTCATCCATTGACCATTTCACTCTGAGTGGTTTTGAATCTATCTCAAAGAATCAATAAAATCTTAAAGATGAAACTTGTGTCTCCTGTACAATTTCTCATGAATTTCAAGTAAAAGAATCATAAACCTGTAGACTCTAGGATTAAAGTCTTACTGATGACAGCAAGAAGGCTCTGTGCTGGCTTTCTGAAGGAACAATTCATCTAATGTCTCTCCACTGCCTTCGCCCTATACCCCTGTATATTCTTCCTTTTCAGATAATAAGCTAATTCCCTCTTGAATGCATTGATTGAACCTGCCTCCATCACAATCTCAGGCAGTGAATTCCAGATCTTAAAAAGTTTCTCCTGATATCTTTAGTTATTCAGTGGTTTGTCTGTTTTAATTAATGCTTTCTTGATTAATTATTGATTAAGAATTTATACTTTGTGTAAGAACAATAGAAAAGATAAGGTGGAGACTTCAATGATTGCTTGCTGAAAATTTAGGATAAGGTGAATGTTGGAACTGCAGATTTGCAGATGCTAATGGAAATGTGAATCTTAGGAGCTTTGGCAAAATAGAAAGCACCTGTAAGTGCCTAAGTGTTGGGGCAAAGGGAGTCCACGAACTATTAATGACATCAGCTTGATCCAATCATATTAACCAGGACAAACTATGGCCTAAGATGGCATGAGTGTTTTGATGGGGATAAAAGAAAGGGAGCTACAGGACATAATAAAAGCAAAGGATTTCTGTTGAATTCTGTAGCAGGATCGTTTAGATCTGAAATATTAACTTTCTTTCCATAGATGCTGCTAGGCCTGCTGAGTTTATCTCGCACTTCAGCATTCCCCCCAAATTACTATTTTCATTAAGTTGGGTTTTCAACCTTGAAGAATGGAAGAGCACCAGGAACAACACCAGGCATAATTAAATACTGAGAGAGACCAGGGAGGAAATTGCAGGGGCCTTAAGAGAAATCTTCGTATCTTCATTGGCTACAGGGGAGGTCACGATGTAGAGCATAATGTAGTGAATAGTAGGTTAGCTGTAAAGGCTTGCATTCTAATCAGTATTCTGTAAACTGTGTGTGACTTTATATGCCCTTCTCTGATCAGAACCTTCCACACACCTGATGAAGGAACACCATTTCCGAAAGCTTGTAAGATTACTATAAAATAAACTGGTTGGGCTTTAACCTGGTGTTGTGAAACTTCTTACAGGGGAGGTCCCAGAGGATTGGAGAATAGCCAATGTTGTTCCTTTCTTTAAGAAGGGTAGCAAGAATAATCCAGATAATCACTGGCCAGTTTTTCGAGGAAGTGACAAAGATGATGGATGAGGGTAGGGCAGTGGATGTTGTCGACATGGACCTTACTGAAGTCCATGACAAGGTCCTTCATGGCAGACTGGTGCAGAAGGTGAAGTCACATGGGATCAGAGGTGAGCTGGCACAAGGTGGATACAAAACTGGCTCAGTCAGACAGAGGGTAGCAGTGGAAGGGTGCATTTCTGAATGGAGGGCTGTGACAAGTGGCATTCCTCAGGAATCAGTGCTGGGACCTTTACTGTTTGTAATATATATAAATGATTTGGAGGAAAACGTAATTGATTTGATTAGTAAATTTGCAGATGACACAAAGGTTAGTGAATTGGCGGATAGCCATTAGAGGATACAGCAGGATCAGTTGGAGACTTGAGCGGAGAGATGGCAGATAGAGTTTAATTCAGGCAAATGTGAGGTAATGCATTTTGGAAGGTCTAATACAGATAAGAAATATACTGTAATTGGCAAAACCCTTAAGAGTATTGACAGGATCTGGGTGTATAGGTACACAGGTCACTAAAATTGGCAATGCAGATGGAGAAGGTAGTCAAGAAAGCATTTGGTATAGAACATAGAACATAGAACATTACAGTGCAGAACAGGCCCTTCGGCCCACGATGTTGCGCCGACCAGTTACAAAACAATGACCCACTAGCCTAAACCAATCCCTTTTCGTCCATTAACCTATCCACAGATCTCTTAAACGCTCCCAAATTAGGCGCATTTACAACTGCAGCTGGCAGGGCATTCCAGTCCTTCACCACCCTCTGGGTAAAGAACCTACCCCTGACATCAGTCCGATAACTACCCCCCCTTAATTTAAAGTCGTGCCCCCTCGTGCTAGCTTTCTCCATCCTAGGAAAAAGGCTACCACTATCTACTCTGTCTAAACCACTAATCATCTTATATGTTTCAATAAGGTCCCCTCTTAGCCGCCTTCTTTCCAGCGAAAACAACCCCAAATCTCTCAGTCTCTCCTCATAGGATCTCTCCTCCATACCAGGCAACATCCTGGTAAACCTCCTCTGCACCCTCTCCAAAGCCTCCACATCCTTCCTGTAATGTGGGGACCAGAACTGCACACAAAACTCCAAGTGCGGCCGCACCAGAGTTGTGTACAGTTGCATCATGACGTTGCGACTCCTAAATTCAATCCCCCTACCAATAAACGCCAAGACTCCGTATGCCTTCTTAACAACCTTATCTACTTGATTCCCAACTTTCAGGGATCTATGTACACATACACCTAGATCCCTCTGCTCCTCCACACTATTCAAAGTCCTCCCGTTAGCCCTATACTCAACACATCTGTTACTCCTACCGAAATGAATTACCTCACACTTCTCCACATTAAACTCCATCCGCCACCTTGCAGCCCAGCTCTGCAACCTTTCTAAGTCACCCTGCAAACTATGACACCCTTCCTCACAATCTACCACACCTCCGACTTTGGTGTCATCAGCAAACTTACTAATCCACCCAACTATACCCTCATCCAGATCATTAATAAAAATTACAAACAGCAGTGGCCCCAAAACAGATCCCTGAGGCACACCACTTGTAACCGAACTCCATGACGAATATTTACCACCACCCTCTGTCTCCTATCTGCTATGATGTGGGTATGCCGGCGTTGGACTGGCATAAACACAGTAAAAAGTCTGACAACACCAGGTTTTAGTCCAACCTATTTATTTGATAATCAAATAAATAGGTTGGACTAAAACCTGGTGTTGTCAGACTTTTTCCTATCTGCTAGCCAATTCCTGATCCAATTCCTAGATCACCCCCAATCCCATTCATCTGCATTTTCTGCAGAAGTCTACCATGGTGAACCTTATCAAACGCCTTGCTAAAATCCATATACACCACATCAACTGCCTTACCCCTATCCACCTCTTTGGTCACTATGTTTGCCTTCATTGGTTGGGGCATTGAGTTTAAAAATTGGCAAGTAATGTTGCAGCTTTATAGAGACCTAGTTAGGCCGCACTTGGAATATAGTGTTCAATTCTGGTCGCCACAGTACCAGAAGGATGTGGAGGCTTTGGAGAGCGTACAGAAAAGATTTATCAGGATGTTGCCTGGTATGGAGGGCACTAGCTAAGAGGAGAGATTGGGGAAACTTGATTTATTCTCAGTGGAATGACAGAGATTGAGGGGTAACCTGATAGAAGTCTACAAGATTATGAGAGGCATGGACAGAGTGGATAGTCAGAAGCTTTTCCCCAGGGTGGAAGAGTCAATTACTAGGGGGCACAGGTTTAAGGTGCGAGGGGCAAGATTTAAAGAGGCAGATTTTTTTGCACAGAGAGTAGTGGGTGCCTGGAACTCATTGCCGGGGGAGGTAGTGAAAGTGGATACAGTAGTGACTTTTAAGGGGCACCTTGACAAATACATGAATAGGATGGGAATCGAGGGATATGGTCCCCAGAAGGATAGGAGGTTTTAGTTCAGTCAGGCATGTAATATAAATAGGGCCCACTTTTAAGGCTAATAAAATTGGATATCCTAAATTAAAGAATTGGGCATATTAAAAATCAAACAAACACAGTCAAACCTCGGGCAGGCCAATTGTACAATACACAAACCTATCTGGGTCTGATTCATCAATCACCCATCAAAGGTCATTGCACCCAACTGATACTTAGCAGGAGATCATTGCACCCCATTGAAATGCACCGCCCTATTGTTAGAAACCCAGATTGGGTCAGACTTTCTGTCACCAAGAGTTCCTGCAGTTGGCTTAATCTAATAACAAGTTACATGTAAGCAACAGCATGGAGATAGACACCTGGGGGCGGACCCTGGTGTCCTGTCACACAGACATCAAGAACCTCACTCGATATTAGAACCCCTCCTGGGACCTCATTGGCTGGAAGCCAGAGAAGTTTCTGAAAAGGCAAGCAGGCAGAGGGATAAAGGGACTCATTTTCAGACACCAGCAGTGAAGACTTGTTGAAGGAGGTGACCATTTGGAAGACTGATCAGAGAAGGAAGGCAGGAAGAAGAAAGAAGAAGCTGCAATTGAGATTCACGTTTGTGACGACAGACCAGAGGGACTCAGAGACTCGAGCCTGCAGTTTAATCAAACCATCTTTGCGGGTAGTATACTTGAACTTGGGGTATCCTCTTGTTTTATGTGGGTAATTTAAGGGTTAATAGTGTTACTATTAATAAATTTGTTGAACCTTTACTTATGTTTGTCCTTTGTCCATCTTGCAAATAAGGGCACCGGGGTAAAACCTTGGAGTAAGCAGCTGGTTGAAAGTATCTGAGGATTAACAGGTACAACACTGGCACCCCAGATGGAACTTTGATAAGAAGTGATACATTACTCCGAGGTCGAACCTTCAACCCAGTATTCTCCAACACTCCATCTGAGCCTGAATTAAGAGGGCAGGTGCCCCACGTGACGGCCAGTCTCAAGTGAGTGAAGGACTAATACAGATTCGACCAGTAAATTTGGCCATAAACCCAGTGTCTGTAACACAAGGTGGACAAACTGTGTTGTTAGAACTAGAACAGTCTGGGGAATTTGGGTAAAATCTATGGGAGGGATTTAGTGAAAACCGGACCCTGACCCTGATCCCTTACCTATACTCAAGTAACGAATCCTAAAAGGAAATAATTATGGTCAGTCATGTCGAATGGGAGGAAGTTCTCCCTTTATATTTGAACAATATGTGGCCCAAATGGGTACAGTGGGGTGATGCCCCAAAACTGGATCTGGGATCCGAGGGAGAGAATTGTTGGAGTCGTGCCCATTAGAAATTGGGTAAAAGGGCTCCCAAGGTTAGGAAGGTGATTGTAATTGGTAGTTGTCTGGAACAGCTCCTTGGTAGAGAAGCAGAAATTTTCTGGGTTAAACGGATCAGAGAGGTCCAGGTGACCCAACTAAAACAGGACTTAATGAGTGCTACCACACGCATATAACAATTGGAAGCGGAGGTAGACACACAAGAGGAAAGGAACCAAATCAGTATGATACACGAGCCAGTTCCAGGCTCAATGTGATAAAGCTTACCAAAAGGCACCGTGTGCTGTCAGTGAGAGAGAGGCTGCGCTGCAACAGGTAGAGAATTTAAATATAAATGCAGCGACCTGCAGGCTGCAGTAAAGTTTTACACCAAGCAGGAAAAGCTAACACAGACTGCGCAACAGACCACTCCAACTGCCTCTGTGGGATTACAGATTTAAAATCACAACTAGCAGTAAAAAGGGATGTAGTGTCTGCATACATTTCCGAAATGTATGCACGGTAGGGCGGCACGGTAGCACTGCTGCTTCACAGCTCCAGGGTCCTGGGTTCGATTCCCGGCTCGGGTCACTGTCTGTGTGGAGTTTGCACATTCTCCTCGTGTTTGCGTGGGTTTTCTCCGGGTGCTCCGGTTTCCTCCCACAGTCCAAAAATGTGCGGGTTAGGTTCATTGGCTATGCTAAAATTGCCCCTTAGTGTCCTGGATGTGTAGGTTAGAGGGATTAGCAGGTAAAATGTGTAGGGATATGGGGATAGGGTCTGGGTGGGATTGTGTTCGGTGCAGACTCAATGGGCCGAAGGGCCTGTTTCTGCACTGTAGGGTTCTATGTCTGTCTATGAAACAGGGGATAGTGACCCAGGGGTAGAGTGGAGGGATTTAGAAGAGAATGCCTGCCATTATGCAACAGCTAGCGCTACTGCTGACTGGGGACCCCCAACTCCCTTCCCAGTAGTGGAACCAGCAGCACCA